>BSBK01005652.1:425000-937500 GCA_027943335.1 Chamaecyparis obtusa | reverse complement strand
TAAAAACACTTGTATGTATATGCACCTGTGCATGCTTGGGTAAATACTCACCTTGGGTTACAGAGTTTTCATGGCCCTCTGATGCAATCCTGTTTAACCCTTCAATAATGGAAATTTGGGTCCTAGGACAAGTTGTAGTAGGGCTAACCCCTTATTTTAGATTAGGGTTAGGGCTAGCCATGAGGCCATCTAGTGTTTCTTCTTTTAATTTTCGAACTGGATTCCTTATTGAGTCATTGGAAATTTTTACTTCATTGACTTTTGGTAACTCCTATTTTAAATCCTTAATTTTTGTGGAATTATTTTGCCTTTTGAATATTTTATGTCTTCCCTATTATTTCAGGATTCCATTTGATTTTGGATTATAATGTATATAGAAAACTTCTTTCTATGTCATTTCTTTTAGTAAGTGTTTTCGAACCCCCTTTTATTTGTTATGATATTCTTTACTTTAGTTGTGCTAATTAATTATTGCACCCTCATTACGATAATGTTGATTATTATTTTATAGGGCCTTTTTATTTCTTTTAACGACTCTTATATTCTCGAAGTCTATTATTCCTTAATAATAATTATTATTTATGAAATTATTATTATTGATAATAATTATTAATTAAACTATTAATTAGTACATTGTTATTTATTTAGAATTCCCTTGTTACGTTTAATTCCTTTATAATTAAGCTAGGCATGACTAATATTATTTAATAGAATTATTGTCTTAGGTTATTGCCTTAACTCTTGGAGTGACCTGGTCTAGGGAATCTTTCCTCATGCCCCCATGTAGTTGAACCCTAGT
Source organism: Chamaecyparis obtusa (assembly GCA_027943335.1). NCBI lineage: Eukaryota > Viridiplantae > Streptophyta > Pinopsida > Cupressales > Cupressaceae > Chamaecyparis > Chamaecyparis obtusa. The sequence goes on along the minus strand of BSBK01005652.1, from coordinate 936,701 downwards.
TAGTGATTACTTTGACCTAGTGCACTTGACGAGTTAGGGAATGTCGGCAAGCCATTGCATGCCTTGAATCCCCTCAAGAGTTGGGTCTATAGGTTGATGTTTCAATCTTATGTTTTTGTTTCAACCTTGTTGTTGATGATTTTTTAAAAAAATTAAAATTTGTGTGTGTTTTGCCCTTAATTTTGGGCATGACATTTTGGTATCAGAGCCTAGTTCAACCCTAGGAACCTTAATCCATTGCATTTTCAACTTATGTCTTGTCTTTCACTTGTGTAGGATGCCTCCAGTTACACGTAGAGGTAGTCGCCATGGGCAAGGTGCTAGGACTGCTAGTGAGGCTTCAATGGATGTTGATTAGCCAGTAGAGGGTGTAGGTGATGAGCCAAAACCACCTCCTGGACTACCACCGAACCCTAATTAGGATATTCTGAATGCCCTTCAAAATCTTGTTGGTATCATTATGGATAGATTTCCATTAGGAGGTCAGGAAAATGATGCCTGAGAAAGGAGTAGGAGCCCTCCTTCCAGGAAGGTTGAGGGACAGGTAGATTTAGAGGATGAGTCGGTTCATATGCCAGAGCCACCACCAATCCCACCTGAGATAGTGCACAGAGCACCCCGTGATATAGGGGATCAAATCAAAGAGCTCGTACACCTTCAAACACAACCCTTTTTAGGATCTACAGATGGTACAAAGGTAGAGGCATGGCTTTTGAGCCTTGAGTTTTGCTTTGGGTTGTGTCCTTACAAGAGCAACCTGAAGACACAGTTGGTAGTACATATCCTTAGAAGTAATGCCTCTACTTGGTGGAGACAAGAAGAATATAAACATCACTTGACTTTAAAAACCCTCACATGGGAGGTTTTTCTTGAGAGATTCAAGGCCCAATACATGTCAGAGCATTTTAGACAACATCGCATAGATGAGTTCCATGACCTCCAGCAGAGGGGTATGACTATGGTACAATATGAGAGCAAGTTTCTCGAGCTCCTTCCCTACATGGATTATATGAAGGATGAGAAACTTCAGGTCAACTGCTTCATCAAAGGGTTGAACCATGCTTTATCAGACAAAGTATGATTAGTACCTCCAGGAGATTTGCGCTATACCGTTGAGAGAGCCATGGTTGTAGAGGAGATCCATAATCGGTCATAGAACTAAAATTCCATGCCACAAGCTTCTAGTTTCTAGAGATCCCATTGGAAAGGGAATCAGAAGCACTCATCAAGATCATTCAGAGCACCTCAGCAACAGTAGCAACAACAATCTCAGTAAAGTCAAAGATAGAGGCCTCCAAAAGGACAATAGGGCTCTAAGCCCAAGCAGTGGAATTCATAGGGTCCTTGGTGAGATCAAAAATCTAAGTCATAGTATGCATCACTAGCTAAGACTCATCAGTCTTCCAGAGGTGGATTCAGTGGGTCTAGCATGATAGGTGGACATTAATAGTCCAAATCTCAGGGGATCTAGATGCAGGCTAGAGGTCCATGTTACACTTGTGGTGCTATGGGGCAACATTTCTAGGGATTGTCCATTAGGGCATCCAGTAGGTAGTCAGAGAGCAGTAGCTTTAGAGCCTATAGTGGGAGACATGGGCATATCTCATTGAGTGTTTGCAGTGGTTGATAACCACTAAGCTGAGCATCAGGCCATAGTTATTGAGGCCACAGGTATGATTGGAGGTATTAGTATTTCTATTCTATTTGACTCAGGAGCTACTGATTCTTTCATTACTCTATTTGTAGTGGAGCATTGCAGGCTAGTGGTAGCTAGGCAAGATGTGAATTGGGAGGTTGAGTCAGCCTCAAGTGCTAGGGTGTTAGTCAATTCCTTAGTGAGAGGATGTTATTTTCAGATTGGTGACATGACCACCACAGCTGACCTACGTATCATACCACTTGGGTCTTAGGATGTTGTCCTTGGCATGGATTGGCTTAATGCCCACAACGTCAAGATGGATTTTAGGTAGAAGAGGATTGAGTGTGTAGATGATTTTTGTGTGCCTTTGATTATCTCAGGAGTTCAAAGACCTATCTATCTTCATATGGTTTCCACTATGCAGCTTAAGAGGTGCATGAGGAAGGGTTGTCAGTTATTTTCCATCACCATCAGTGATCAAGAGGAGGAGGTTGAGAAGGAGCCTTCCCTTGATGACCATCCTATCTTGTAGGAGTTTGCAGATGTATTCCCTTCAGAGCTACCTGGTATGCCACCACCTAGGGCGGTGGATTTTCATATTGATCTTGTGTCAAGAGCAGAGCTAGTATCTCAAGAACCATATCAGATGACCACCAATGAGCTTAATGAGATCAAGATTTAGTTAGAAGAGCTCTTGGAGAAAGGGCACATTTGTCCTAGTGTATCACCTTGGGGTGCACTAGTTATCTCTGTTAAGAAGGACCGATCTCTTAGGTTGTGTATGGATTACCGACAGTTGAATAAGGTGACCATCAAAAATCAGTATCCACTCCCTAGGATGGATGACTTATTTGATTAGCTATAGGGTGCCCGCGTGTTTTCTAAGATTGACTTAAAGTTGAGGTACCATCAGTTGAGGATTGTGGAGAGTGGTATCTAAAAGATTGTGTTCTGTACTCGCTATGGCCATTATGAGTTCACAGTTGTTCCTTTTGGACTCATGAATGCTCCAGCCATGTTCATGAGTCTCATGAATGGAGTGTTCTGCACTTTCTTGGATAATTTTTTAGTAGTATTCCTAGATGATATTTTGATCTACTTGTTATCTCTATTGAGCTTTTAAGGTTGTCATTAGTACCAAAGGTGTGTAAACATATTGGTCGGTCACTTACAATGAGCTAATCAGTAACATAAAGCAAAATAGACTAGTCGGTAAAGTAGTATACCGAGCACCAGTAAACACCGACACTGATAGACAGTAAACACCAAGCATCACAATATACACCAATCAATTTACATAGTGTTTACTGAGGATCATAGGAAATGGCATAGTAATCAGGAATGGCACATTCTTCTATGCAAATGGTTACAATGGTTTGTAAAATGTTTTACCAAGATTGAGAAACATTTAATGTAATGATATTCATTAAATACAATGTATATCTTTTGTAATAGATGATCTAGGTTATTATTGTACACTGTAGATCTTAGGGTTATGACTATATTATGTAACCTAATTTTGTTAAAGCAGCAAAAATAGAACACTATATATTTGTGTGTTCACATCTTTTTGACAAGAACTGATATATGAATCATGAAGCACTTGAAGCATTTTCCTATCTTCAAGTCTATCAGTTAACAGAGCAAAACTGAGTATAGAAGAAATCAGATTGAGTAGAATCAACAGAGGCTACGAAGTAGTTCAAAGCAGATATTCATCACAAGTAACGTGATATTTTACCAAAGCTTATAGATCTGTATCAAACAATTGAGTGTCAAATAGCAGATAAATACCTATTACTTTCTGACAATTGTAATAGAGTTTTTGGATAAAATATCTTAACAGATTAGACTTAACAGTCTTATGTAAATCTCTTAACTGAGTGCACACTTCATTAGTATTGTTTAAATCCTATAACTAGGTAGATCTAGCTGATTTAACATGTCACTCCTAATAGGGTGAGATCACCAAAAGTGATCAAAACTTGTAGCCCTAATAGGCAAACCTTTTCTATCTGTAATAGTGAAGAATTTATGGGTGTCATCCCCGTCGTAGTTCTTACCTTCTAACAAGGGTTTCTGCATTACCAAAATACTTGTGTTATGGATTTCATGTAGTTTACTTATGTTAAGTGGATAAATGATTCATGCAATTAGATTCAATTTATTTTGATTGGTTATCATTGTTTATAATTATAGATATGAAAGGTTTACAAGTAAAGCTTTTGAAGGCACTGATTCACCCCTCCCCTCTCAATACCTATCTCTCCTAATTCCACCAATTGGTATCAGAGCAAGGTTCTCTTATTTGATTAGTTTAACCACTAAAGGGTAAAGATCTAAGTCATGGAGAGATACAAGCTTGACAAGACTATTGAGAATTAGAAGATACAAATGCAAATGTTTATGGAGTAGTATAAGAAAGAAAAGGAAGGACTGAAGAAATTACTGGATGAAAGGAAGAACCTAGCTATACTACAGAATGAGATCGGTTACCATGAAGAATCTATTGATGACATATTTGAGCATATTGGATCTAGTTCTGGAAGCATCTCCGATGGATTTAAAAGCATAATCACTGATCTATCTGAAAAGAATCAAGATTTAACTGATCAAGTGAAAATACTACAAATCGGTCAAGAATCTCAGATGGTGAGAATGGTAGAAAAAATGAACAAAGAAAAACAAGCTGAGAAAGAAAGAAATCTGGCAATCGATGACCGAAGACAGATGAGTGAACAACTTCAAACTAAAGAAAGTGAGATACAAAGACTCACTGACTGACATTTCCAAGTAACTAATCAAGTGATGACTGTGAATCAAGAGGTAAACTGAGTGAATGCAGAATTGTCAAGAAAACTAGAAGATATTGCAAGACTCAAAGAAGAGAATGAGAAGCTGAGAAATGAAGTGAAAAATAAATAGCAACAAAATGAAATGAAGAAACTTGCTGAGGATAGCTCCAAGAAGATTTTTGACTTCTTAACTAATCAGAGAAGATTTGGAAATAAAGCCAGTATAGGCTACACCAGTGAAGGAGAATCATCACAACAAGATGAACAAATTAACATCAGTCAAAATAAGAAACCTAAAGTGTTGGCATGTTATCATTGTGGAAAACTAGGACATACATCTAATGTGTGTAGAAGAAAAGCACAAGGTAAACCTCCTATCACTCCTAAGTTTAATGGATATTGTTATTACTGTGGTAAGTTTGGACATCTTGCTTATGAGTGTAGAGCTAAGCAAAATGATCTTGCTAATAATACTACTAGGGAGAAAATATGCTATACTTGTAACAAACATGGACACATTACACAAGACTGTAAGGTGAAAATGAAGCAAGTATGGACACCTAAGGAGAAACCACAATGTAGGCCATATCAACTGAAGAGACAAGGTAACTCTTATGTTTGGGATTATAATACATGGACTAATTGTGTTATATTTTGTAGATACGGACACATTGCAGCAAAATTTTATAGAAAGAGTCGGATTGGGAAATCAAGAAACTAGACAAACTTTGGGATGGCTTGTATTCACTACCATTAGGTCATTCATTTAAGCAAGAACTACAGAGACCGAGCACCAGATGAAAACCATATATTTGAAAGTGGATATACTATTGTTGATATCACAAAGTTAAGGAACACTATGTGGAAGAAGGCATCTAATGAGAATGCTGAGTCAAGTAATGTTGCCAGTGAAACCTCATCCACTTGATTGGGTGACATCAGTACCTCCACTTAAGATGAAATAGGTATGTATGGGACTGATATTTCAAAAGATCACATTTTACATAAAGTTCCTTATTCATAATGTTCTTATACCAAATCAACATGAATAAAGATGCACTATGGTTTAGTTGTCATGAGCTAATAATGTTATACAGTCAGAAAAAGAGAGACCGAGAGTTGGTTAGCCGTCGGTAATCACCATCTAAGGTTAACCGAGCATATGTATCAATCGATGAAGAAATTCTATATTAACCGAGCAAATAAAAGTTTTAGTTGTCACCGAGCTGACATCTTTTTCATACCAAAAGTTAGATGGAGCATTTATTGCATAAAAGTTTGAGTGGGAACATCGAAAGTCTATAAATACATAGGAACAAAGTTCATTTTTACAAATACGATTTCAAAGAGTGAAGAATTCAACGAGCAAAGTTCAAGCTAAAAGATTTTTAGAAGGATTCAAGGCTATGCTAGATTGAACTGACATCACTCTTCATGATACTGAGTAAGTTCATTCATGATCAAACACTTCCTATCCTATTGCTTGCCAAAACCCTAGAATTAATTTATGGCATCTACATCATTTGCAAGCAAAACTCAAAGTGTTGAAGAGGAAGTTAATCTAATCATTAGGGCAAATTTTGATGAACCAAAGTTTAAGCCACATCCTAAGGTCATAGCACAAATAGATACAATGGGTGCATTTTTGAGTAGACCAGAAAGGGTTTTATTGATAGAAGACGTAAGGTCTTATATTCACTGCAAAATCAGAGAAGTTGGAGACTTTGAAACTATTGCAACATATCAACTACTTTGTGGTCCCAATGGAAAAATGAAATCAGATTACAAAAAGATTGAGGAATCAAGGTTATCATGTTTTATACACTTTCCACAATCATTCAAATCAAATTGGATTAGAATCATTTTGAGCAAGTATCACGATGACAAATTCTGGCTGGATAAACCGATTGAGGTCAACAAGAAAATAATCAGTAGGGTTACTGGGCTCCCTACAACTGACAAAGATAAAGCTTTCCAAAGTTCTTCAAGACTGGATGTTGAGAAATACACTGGAGCACAATGGGATGGTTGGGCATTGAAGATTTTGACAATCAAGGACCCAACAGTAAAATTTGTAGCACATGTGATCAGGTACAAGCTATTTCAATCGAGAAGACTCAACAACGTACCCTGCAGCGCAGTAGACATGGTGCACAAAATTGTAGTGAAAGGTCACCAAGTTGATCTTGCCAAGGTACTATTTCATCAACTTCAGGAGAATATGAAGACTATAAGGAAAAAGAAGTCTAACACATGTAAGTTCGGATCTCTACTTGCATGCATATTCCTCTATTTACAAAAGTATGTGCCTGGCACTGGTAAAGTAAATTGGATACTGAATGTATTGATAACAAAACAGATTGGTGAAATAATGAACAAGTTAGGAGACAAGTTGAATGTAGATTTTAATGCATACTTCACTGAATTTCAATCTAAAATGCATAAGAGAAGCATAATTCTGAGGTAATTAGTTCAAAAATTTGAGAATGACATGTTTTGTGGTCAACACTGATTATACTTTGATAAAAGTAGTTGAGCCTAGGATAAAATGGTTGGCACTGATGGGATATGAAATAAACCATGATTTCACACTAAAATCTATTAATGCACTACTTGCATTACCGAAGGATCCCATTGCCACTAGGTTCGGAGTATATGAAGAAGCTAAATCTAGAATATCAACAAATATTGAGATCGATAAAATAACTAGGAAGGTAAAGAAGAAGAAAAATCTCACTGCTAAATATGGAGATGGGTCTGACACATCTGAAGGGACACCAGTTGAATAGGCAACTGAAGGTTAGTTATAGTTAGCTAACAAACCATATGATAGTGAGGAAACTGAGTCCGAAAAAGAAGATCCTACACCGGTTCCTCCACCTGAAATTCCTACAAAGAAGCAGTCACCTATACATGAAGGTATGAAGACACGATCATCAACTGCAGCACCACTTACCAAGAAGGAAGAAGAAATGAAAGTAACTAAAAGAAGAGAAACTACACTGACAAAGAAATACATTAAGAGAAATAACAAGGCTGTAGCTGAGGCACCAAAGAAAAGGAGAAAATTCATAAGAAATAAGGAAGATTTGGAGGATACAGAGACAGAAGATGATGTAAATCAATTCAAAGTGGTTAGTAACAAGGCCAAAATAATAGATGAAATCATTGAGGATATAATTGAACATGGTGACCTCACTGATCCCTTACAAGACAGATTTGACAAAATGTCAAAAGAAGATCAAACCAAAATTGAAGAGCTTGTCATCCAAATGATGATAAAATTTAAAAAAGTTCCAATGGAGTTTTCCTGTGCATTACTGAAGAAATTGGATGATACAATTACTGAAAAATGGGCTATTGCACTAGACACCAAGAAGAGAAAGAGAGAATGCTCTCTAGTTCGAGCAACCACACATTTAAGCTTTGGAGAAGTTAGTGAATACTTGACCAAATACCAAGAAAACTTTATGATCAAGAATAGAGCCTTAATGATCATGGATGACAATGTAGCAGATATGGATGTCACAACTGATTCTATATGGACATCAATTTTGAAGGCTGAAGAAAAAGCTGAGCAAAAAGCATTTTTTAACCTGTCTAAGAAGAGACAAAATTCTAAAGGTAAAGGTATTTGTATTGATGAAGGAACATCAAAGAAATCAAAGAATACCAGTATATCAGTTACCAAGGCAATTGATATAAGCGAGGACAAGGAAGAAATAAAAGTTTCACAGGATGCACCAGATAAATTTGAAATCCAACTAGAGAAGAAAACTGATGATGATGTACTCGTTGTAGAAATCAGACATGGTGATCCTGATGACCAGGATGATCAAGATGTAAATATTGCACCAAATAAAGATGAAGCACTAGACACTGAAAGTCTATTTACATCACTATTGGGTGAACTTCCTATACTTGCTGAGGCAGCTAAAATTCTTTCCCAAGTACAACCCGATGGCTTAGATCTTGAGCAAAACAAAGACACCATAGGGGATCAAAACACAGAGAAACTTGTAGAAACAGATGAGCCTACACATATAGAGGCACCTTCCATAGAAGCAAAGGAAACACAAGAACCAAAGGAAACAAAGTTGATCCCACTGAACAAAACAATTGAGACTCCTACTATATCAACCGAGACCACCACTACCGAGGAGTAGAAGAAGGAAGAACAAGTATTAACAGGGAAGGATACTCCGAAGACTAGAGATAGATCTATTGCTATCATTGAGAAGAAATCACCTCTAGCGCAAAAGAAGAAGAAGAAAGGAAAAGGGCCGGTCACCCTAGATGAAGTGATTATTATCCCTAAGTGTGACCTGAGGACCCTAAGCCCCAAAGAGTTGAGTAAATATTGGGAGTTATGTTCAAGGAAGGCAACAGAAGAGAAGTTGAAGCAAGAGCACAAACAAAAAGAACTATTAACCGATGTGCGGGATATCCTCCAATAGGTAGTACCTGAGATACATATTGATGAGGATACGCCTATTATAGATCAACTTGCTACCCTTTTCGAGAAGATCAAAGCCCTAGACACTGATGCAAACAAATGAATTGAAGAAAGGGAAAAATCTAGAATACAACACAAATTAGTAGAGAAAATCAGCCTAGAAGTGGAATTAAAGAAGGTCAAATTATCTGAGGTAATTACTAAAAAAAAATCCATCACCCAGACAATTTGTCAATATTTATTGAAGCTTTGTACTACAGACACCTTCATTGTTGAAGTCAGTGAAAAGATCAAAGGATTGGAAGTAGAAATATAGTTGAGTACAAATGCAACTATCATCCAGCCACATGCTTTCTTAAAGCACATTCATTGAATTTAGGAACTCCAATGGTTGATAGAAGATTTGAAGAAACAAGAAGTGCACCTAAAAGATCAGGTTACTGAGTTGCAAATCAAACTGATTCCGTACCTAAAAATTTGTGAAGCACATATTGTCAAAGCTGAGCTATTAGTTGCAACACCAGAAATTTTAGTGTTAGAAAATATCTTTGACATGCATGCACAAGTCAGTCTTGAGCACATTGCTCTCACCAACTTGAAAGAGGAATGGGAAAACCTCTTGGAGTCAGTGAAGAAAACCCATCCGTCAATTTTTGACAAGCTATGAGTATACTACCTCAATTTTATATTTGACATTACTATCAAAAAGGGGGAAAACAATGTATGAGCTATTATGCCAAATATTATGTACATGGATGCTATGTATACTATATATTACCGAGAGCATGCACCGAGGGGGAGTACTTAGTACTTAGAAATTTTTGATGTGTATATGTATATGGTGGAGATATAAGGAGATATATGTTACATAGAAAATTTTATCTTTATACATTCAAAGTTTTGATACTAATGCCAAAGGGGGAGATTGTTATCTCTATTGAGCTTTTAAGGTTGTCATTAGTACCAAAGGTGTGTAAAGATATCAGTCGGTCACTTATAGTGAGCTAATTGGTAACATAAAGCAAAAAAAAATAGTCGATAAAGCAATATACCAAGCACTAGCAGACACCAACACCGACAGATAGTAAACACCAAGCATCACAGTATACACCGATCAATTTACACAGTGTTTACCGAGGATCACAGGAAATGACATAGTAATCAGGAATGACACATTCTTCTATGCAAATAGTTACAATGGTTTGTAAAAAAAATTACCAAGATCAAGAAACATTTAATGTAATGATACTCATTAAATACAATGTATATCTTTTATAATAGATGATCTAGGTTATTATTGTACACCGTAGATCTTAGGGTTATGACTATATTGTGTAACCTAATTTTGTTAAATTGGAAAAAATAGAACACTATATATTTGTGTGTTCACATCTTTTTGACAAGAAATGATATATGAATCATGAAGCACTTGAAGCATTTGCATATCTTCAAGTCTATCAGTTAACAGAGCAGAATCAACAGAGGCTACCGAGTAGTTCAAAGCAAATATTCATCACAAGTAAGGTGATATTTTACTAGAGCTTATAGATCCATATTAGATAATTGAGTGTCAAATAGCAGATAAATACCTATTGCTTTCTGACAATTGTAATAGAGTTTTTGGATAAAATATCCTAATAGAGTAGACTTAACAGTCTTATGTAAATCTCTTAACCGAGTGCACACTTCATTAGTGTTGTTTAAATCCTATAACTAGGTAGATCTAGCCGATCTAACATGTCACTCCTAACAGGGTGAGATCACCAGAAGTGATCAAAACTTGTAGCCCTAATAGGAAAACCTTTTCTATCTATAGTAGTGAAGAATTTGTGGGTGTCATCCCCACCGCAGTTTTTACCTTCTAACAAGGGTTTCTGCATTACCAAAATACTTGTGTCATGTGATTGTGTTATGGATTTCATGTAGCTTACTTACTTATGTTAAGTGGATAAATGATTCATGCAATTAGATTCAAGTTATTTTGATCGGTTATCACTATTTATAATTATAGATATGAAAGGTTTACAAGTAAACTTTTTGAAGGCATTGATTCACCCCTCCCCTCTCAGTACCTATCTCTCCTGATTCCAACACTACTCTCAGGATGAGCATGAGCATGAGGAGCATTTGAGGTAGGTCTTGTAGTGTTTGAGGGACAATCAGTTGTTCGGTAGTTTGTTGAAGTGTGCCTTCTTCAAATCAGAGGTTCAATATCTTGGTCATGTGATATCTAGAGATGGGATTGCTATTGACCCATCTAAGATTAGAGCAATTATGGATTGGCTAGCACCTACCAGTGTGACTAAGGTCAACAATTTTATGGGCCTTGTAGGATATTATAGAATTTTTGTTGAGGGATTCTCTAGAGTGGATCATCCTATCACTTTCCTCCAGAGAAAGGGGAAGAAGTTTGAGTGGACTAAGAAGTGTGAGAGAGCTTTTTAGGAGCTCAAGAGGGCACTCACTAGTGCACCTATTCTTCCAATGCCAGATCCTTCAACAGAGTTTGTGGTTTGCACAGATGCATCTTTGGATGGTATAGGAGTAGTCCTTATGCAAGGAGGTCGAGCTATTGCCTATGAGTCTAGGAAACTCAAGAATCATGAGCTCAACTATCCTACCCATGACCTTGAGCTTATAGCAGTAGTGCACGCTTTGGTGAGATGGAGACATTTTCTTTTGGGTCATAGATTCGAGCTTCACCCAGATCATCAAAGCTTGCAGTATATCTTCACTCAGCCAAATCTCAATGCTAGACAAAGGAGATGGATGGAATTCCTTTATGAGTATGATTTCAATGTTCACTGCATCAAGGGTAAGGAGAATGTAGTTGCAGATGCCTTGAGTAGGAGATGTCATGAGATTTCATCTATGTCTTCAAGCATAGATTTGAGAGGACGCATTTTGTAGCACATACCTGAGGATGGATTATATTCTAAGGTTTGTCAGATGGTTCAGTCATAGAGACCCCTTGAAGGGAAGTTCTTAGATTATTCCCTAGAGTGAGATGGCCTTCTCCATCATAGAGGATGTATTTATGTACCTTCTTCTAGTGGGTTGCATGACTTCATTATGCTTGAGGCTCATAGAGCTCCTTATGCAGTGCACCCCGGAGTCAATAAGTTACATGCAAATTTGAGGCATCTATACCATTGGCCAAGTATGAGATTGCACATTGTAGAGATTGTGGCTAGATGTTTGGATTGCCAGAGAGTTAAGGTAGAGCACCACCATCTAGGTGGCCTTCTTCAGCCGAATGAGGTACGTGAGTGGAAGTGGGATATTATATCCATGGACTTTTTTATTGGTCTTCCTATGTCTTCTTATCGCCATGATGCTATTATGGTGACAGTGGATAGGTTGACTAAGGTAGCCCACTTCTCACCCATTCATACTACTTTCACAACCCCTACAGTGGCATAGGTATTCTTGCAGGATATCATCAAACTTCATGGAGTTCCTCGTAAGATTATATCTAATAGAGATTCTCTTTTCACACCATCCTTTTGGAGGGAGTTACAATCAACATTGGGCACCATGCTCAACTTCAGCACAACTTATCACCCTGAGATAGATGGTCAGACCAAGAGGGTTAATCAGGTATTGGAGGATATGCTTTGTATGTATGTGATGGATCACCAGTCCAGATGGGATGAGTACTTGCACTTGGTGGAGTTTGCATATAATAATGGACATCATTCATCTCTGGGTATGCCACCTTATCAGGCTTTGTATGGTAGACCTAGGACTCCTTTGAGTTGGGATAGAATAAAGGATAGAGTGGCAATGGGACCATAGTTGGTCAGGGAGATGGAGCAGTAGGTAGACTTGATTAGGCAGCATCTTAGAGAGGCTCAAGATAGACAGAAGAAGTATGCGGATGCGAAGAGGACTGATCATGTTTATATGGTTGGAGATAGAGTCTTCTTGAGAGTGTGGCTACATAAGAGCCCAATCAATTTTGGAAAGGGTTCTAAGCTCACACCTCATTTTGTTGGTCCTTTTGAGATCTTAGAGAGGATAGGCCAAGTTGCATATTGACTAGCTCTGCCACCTAGCTTGTTGCATATTCATGATGTATTTAATGTTTCTTCTTTGAGGAAGTATATCTATGATGAGACTCACATTATTGACTGGGATTTTTTACAGGTGGAGTCAAATGGATAGTTGGCAATGGAGCCCAAACATTTTTTGGCTTGTAGGATGCTGGCCCTTCGAGGTCGAGAGCTGGACCAAGTTAGGGCCCAGTGGGATTGCTATGATGAAGTTACGACTTCATGGGAGGACATGGCATAGATGAGAGCATAGTATCCCCACCTTTTTTATGAACTCCAGGAGGAAGTTCATGCCTAGGGGGGGAGGATGTGAGGCCTCACCCTGTGACATCATTTCATAGCAGATTTACTTTCCATCTTTGGTCTCATGTTGACACTCTATTTAATCATGTTGGACTATTGAGACAAAGACATTATATTATGATACTATGTGATGATTTATGTTTATGTGATGATGATATAAGACTTTCACTTTGATCCTATTTAGTAGGTTATGAGCATAGTAATTGATACATCTTTGACTTATATATGATATCTTGATCTTACATTCATGTTAGGAAAATTTATGGGAAATGGTCATGGCTAATATGTTAGATGGATTAACATGTATCATTTTATTCTTGACTTTATGTGCTTTAGAAATGCAATGTTGAAATGATGTGAATTATTATGAAATGCAGTTAGAAATTATGATGTTAAGAATGTGATTTATATATATATATATATATATATATATATATATATATATATATATATATATATATGACATTTCTTGAGCTATTGATGCTTTGTCAAGTGTGCAAATAAGACCATGGAATTTTCGGGGGAAATCAAAGATGGATATTTGTAAAAATCATGTTAAGCCAAGGTTATCTCCAAGGGGAGAAATCAACCTTGTTGTAAAGTGTAAATTTTGTAAAGTGATGCATGAATGTAATTTTTGAATTATGTTTATTTTACTTTAGTATTTAGTCTACTTGGCATGCCATGTGTATTGTGTGTAATGTGATTTATTTGTGGTGTCAATAGAAACATGTCTTGTGAGTGGGCATGCCCAAGTGTTTAATGTGTGTAAGTGGCCTCTATTTTTAGGGGCCATGAGTGGGATTCTCTTTCATTTTCGGATTCAATTTTTGAGTGGTCTTTTGAGTGGCTTTTAATGACCATTTATGATAGTGAGGGTTAAAATTAGGCTACCCCATAGTGGTGCCATATGTTGGGGGTCAAATTTTGACCATTGTGATGCATTTTGACTATTTTTACCCTTCGAAAAGATGCTCTTTGGAAAAGTGACGAAAATTGGAAGAGGCATGTCAAGCCCACTCCTCCTTTAAAATTTGAATTTGAATTTCCCTCTTTTGGTTTGATAGGTTTAGAGTTTGTCTTCTTAAGGAGATGGAGGGAAATTTTTTGGCTAATTGCCCACTCTTCAATTTTTGGAGACTTGAGAGTTTGTGAGAATTTTTGGTCTTGTTCTTGGAAGATTTTTTTTGTTGCATAACAAAGGAGGAGACTTGTTGGAAAGTTCATCTCAACCCTCTTGCCTTAAGCTTGGATCAAGGTTGGATCTTGAATTCTCTTGTTCTTATGGCTATGTACATTTTTACTACTTTTCCTATGTTTTGTGGATGATAGTTATTATGTAAAAGTTCATGACTTCTTGTCTTTGCTTGTATGTGTATTTTCTTTTTTTTGTTGCATTGTTTGCCTTGGGGTTGTGCAAGGCCAAGCTCACCCTAGGGAGGGAAGAGAGCCTTGATGGGTGAAGGGCATAAGTTGGGACAAATTTTCTAGTGGAGATTCCTTCCTCTAGGAAGAAGGGGATAAGGCATGGATGTATGGGCATCCATGTGCCATCTTTGTGTATACTTTTGGGGGTCATAAGGGTGTTGTTATGGTGATGAGTATGAGAAGGGTCGATGGTTGTTTCTATGGCCTTGTGAAGGCATCTTGAGAAGATTTTGGAGCCTTGTTGAAGGTTGGTTTCCTATTGTACTTTGGCATTCTCCTAGTTGAGTAGCTTCCACCTTCACCCCTACTATGGGTCCAAGGTGATTCATGTTGTGCTAGCCTTGGGAAAGGGAATTTGATGTTTTAGTTTGTTGCTGGTTTTTGTTTGTTTATGTGTTCATGTATGCATGTTAAAACCCCTATCCATCTTTGTTTTCCCCTAGCTCGGGGGTGGCCATGAAATGGCCTAGTTTGGGAGGTGAGCCTCCATGGTCCGCTTGTTTCTATTTTGCAGATTTTGAAAGACACATCCTGCTGGTTTTAATGGAGCTAGTTGGAAGTTTGAATGTGACTACTTCAAGTTAATTGAGTTTGTTTGGCCTTGAGCCTTTGTGTAATGGTTTAAACAAGGCTATGTTGAAAATCCTAGCATTAGAAATGCTTATGTAGTAGATTAAATATTGTATTTTGCTCCTATTTATTGAACATTATGTTTATGAGAAAGTTGTATTGATTTCCTTTATGTTAGTAATGAAGTTATGAGTTGGATAAAATGAACGTAAATGTCTTGGTTCTTTGCTTGTAAGATAAATGGTGTCTTTATGATATGAATTCATTTTCAAGGCAATTTTATTTACAATATGTTAAGTTTGTGATTAAAAGAAAGAAAAGAATAAAGTTCATTTTATGAAAAGTCATCAATTGAAATAAATGTCTTATCAATATTGTGTATAAAAGTTAGCTTAAAATATTCTAGAATTGACCTTATTTCATATTGTGAATATTATAAGAGGAAAGTAAGAAATTTATTTAGCATGAAATTAGGCATGGAATATATGATATGGATATACAAGTATTAATACCCTTCTGTAATATATATCAGATTTCGTATTAATATATATACATATATATTTTCATATATATATATATATATATATATATATATATATATATATTAAAAACACTACCTTATATTAAGTATTGGTACCTATATTATTACATATGTATATTCGGATATATACACATGTAATAATATAACTAAAATCTCTTAACCCAGATCATGCCTTAGTTTTTATTATATAATGTTGAACGAAAGTAGCTTTGAGTAGCAGACTTTTTAATAATGTATTATTGAACATATCATAACATTTTATTTGCAAGCAAATTTTTGATATCGCTGTCACCGAAGCTTGTTAGGGTTAGACATGGCCTAGCCATGCCACAGTCTTCCTAGTAAGCAGTGCCATCACTACTGTAACGGTGAGCTATCGCAGCAGTGACCATGCCACTGCTACCGGTAGTTGAAGCCGTCGTAGCTGTGGCATGGCCACTGCCGACTAGTGGCCCCGGGGGGGAAAGCTTCAAACTCTTCCAATTTTTCTCAGCGGCAGATTCCTTGTTTTCTTTTTCGCATACAGTCAACATTTTTGAGGGTTGTGTTAAGTGCCCAAGTTTATTTCTTTTATTTGGTTGTATGCCCATTCAGCACTAAATAGTGCCTAAGCATTTTATTTGCAATCCACAATATAACTTTGCATGTTGTAAATTACTTTCTTTATTATAAGACTTAAACCTATGATTACTAAAATACATCTAAAAACCTCAATTTCAAAATTTAAATGTATCTTCTCTTACGTATGTTACCCAACATTTCTTAGAACTTATATGTGCTAAGTATGTAAACTTACATTGGCATTTTTTACTCAGAGATCTTAACAGAGATAAAATTAAATAATGCCAGATTGAGAGAAAAATGAATAATCTTGGATTCATAACTTTAACCTTCTATGTATACATTCACCTAATTATTATTCTACTGGTAACAAAACCCTAATACTACCCAAGATGTAAGCATGCAGCATTGTAACTTATCTCCTGAACTTGCATCCTCCTGACTATTGGATCTATTGAACCCTTCTTGTTGTAACCCTGGGTATTTACTCAAGCCAACACAAGACTGTAAACACACTTGTATGTATACGCACCTATGCATGCTTGGGTAAATACTCACCTTGGGTTACAGAGTTTTCATGGCCCTCTGATGCAATCCTGTTAAACCCTTCAATAATGGAAATTTGGGTCCCAGACCAAGTTGTAGTAAACCTAACCCCTTATTTTGGATTAGGGTTAGGGCTAGCCATGAGGCCATCTAGTGTTTCTTCTTTTAATTATTTTTGAATTGGATTCCTTATTGAGTCACTGGAAATTTTTACTTCATTAACTTTTGGTAACTCCTATTTTAAATCCTTAATTTGTGTGGAATTCTTTTGCCTTTTGAATATTTTATATCTTCCGTATTATTTCGGGATTCCATTTGATTTTGGATTATAATGTATATAGAAAACTTATTTCTATGTCATTTCTTTTAGTAAGTGCTTTCAAACCCCCTTTTTATTTGTTATGATATTATTTACTTTAGTTGTGCTAATTAATTATTGCACCCTCATTGCGATAATGTTGATTATTATTTTATAGGGACTTGTTATTTCTTTTAATGGCTCTTATATTCTTGAAGTCTATTATACCTTAATAATAATTATTATTTATGAAATTATTATTATTGATAATAATTATTAATTAAACTATTAATTAGTACTTTGTTATTTATTTAGAATTCCCTTGTTACGTTTAATTCCTTTATAATTAACCTAGGCACGACTAATATTATTTAATAGAATTATTGTCTTAGGTTATTGCCTTAACTCTTGGAGTGACTTGGTCTAGGCAATCTTTCCTCATGCCCCCATGTAGTTGTACCCTAGTTAGCAATTACTTCAATGTAGTGCACCTGACAAGTTAGGGAATGTCGGCAAGCTAGCGCATGCATTGAATCCCCTCAAGAGTTGGGTGTATAGGTTGATGATTTGATCTTATGTTTCTATTTCAACCTTGTTGTTGGTGACTTTTTAAAAAAAAAATTGTTGTGTGTGTTTTGCCCTTAATTTTGGGCATGACACAAAATACCATATGTACTAGTTGTCAAATACAATTACTATCTACACTTCCTTTTGTGAAACCAAGATGCAATAAATACATCTCAAGTTGATCATACCAAACCCTTGGTGCCTATTTTAGTCCACACAAAGTATTCTTCAACTTGCAAACCATGTCAACATCTTCTATCTAGGGAAATCCATCAGACTTCTCTATGTATACTTCTTCCTCAAGATCACCATTGATGAATACAAAATTCACATCCATCTAATATACCTTAAAATATTTATGTGTTGCATACACAAGAAAAAATCTTACTATCACTAACCTCGCAAAAGGTACAAATGTTTCTTCAAAGTCTATGCCTTCTTATTGTGAATAGCCCTTGCAAACTAGTCTAGCTTTGTTTCTCACAATTGTGCCTTCTTCATTCATTTTATTTCTAAAAACTCATTTGGTTCCAATCACATTTTTGTCCTTAGGCATAGGAACCATTTACAAAGTGTTATTTTTTTCTATCTCATCCATCTCTTCATGCATTTCCTTAATCCATGATTCATCTTTACAAGCCTCATCAGTAATCTTAGATTCACCTTGTGAGATTAAAAAAAGCTCATTTATATCCTTAGAGCTTGTCATCAAACCTTGATTAGCATCACCAATAATATGATTTTTAGGATGGCTCATCAAAACATACCTTGGTGTTCTAGGAACTTCCTTTTTTCACTCAATAAAACCTATATACCATTGTCAATTTCAAAAATATATCCTACATCTTTTCTTAGTCTCAAGGATTGGATCACACTCATACATCCTTTATTGAATCTAAAAGTTCTCATCAATCTTCACATTAGCATTTTCAATTATTTTCCTTAATATCAGATTGAAACATCTATATGCATTAATTTTAGTGGAGTATCTAGGAAATATACCTTCATCACTCCTTGCATCAAACTTTCCTATTTCATCATCTCTTTTGATATAACACTTGCTATCAAAATTTTTGAAATACTTCACAGTAGGAATATGACCAAACCACAATTCATAAGGAGTCTTACCAATAATATCTTCGATATGAACCCTATTTAAAGTGTAGATAGCATTGTTAAGTGATTCCATCCAATGCATGTTTGTAACTTCAATCAACATAGTCCTTCCAACATCCAATATGCTTCTATTTATTCTTTCTTCTATCCCATTCTATTGTGGAGTCCTAGGTACGAAAGTCTATGAATATATGTCACATTATTGACAATATGTATTAAATGCATCAGATGTAAATTATCCACCTCTATCTGACCTCAAACATGTTATCTTCAAACTTGACTCATTCTCAAAATTTTCCTTATAAATCTTGAACTTATCAAAAGCTTCAGACTTTTCTCTAAGGAAAGTGTAGTGTCAGTAAATGGAAGCACTTCCATTTAGGACTAGTTTAGCCCTCCGCATAAGTGATTTGGGGTCATGTCAAATGCCTTGAATGAGTCTTTGACTTGGATTTGGTTTTTTCCCCTGTTTTGCCCCATTTTCCACTTCTTTTCTACATAATTCTAGCCCAGGGTCCAGATTTCAAAATCCAAAAGTTTCCAGATGTTGGATTTTAGAAAAATTTATTTCCCGCTTCTGGGTCGGCTATTTCAGGCTTTGAAATGGTAAACTCTTAAATTATATTTAATTTAGGTCCATTTATAAGGGTAAAGGCTTAAATGGGAATTTAATTCTCCTATTTAGGCCTCTCTAGAAGTTTGTGCCCTAGACTAGTATAAAAAGGAAGCCTTCTCCTCTCATTTCAATCATCAATCAAGGGTGCAATCTACTCTCATTCAAGAAAGCATTCTCAATCAAGGAACCATTCAAGAAATCATCTACATTCAAGCATTAAAACATCCAAGTTATCCATTGAAGATAAAGGATTCAAGCATTCAAGCCTTTGAATGGATTTGGTTCAACCATTCGATATTCATCATTCAAACCCTAGATCTATCCATCATGGTGGTGTGATCTTCCTTCAAGATCCTTTATTCATCTTCAAGATCTATTCATTCTTCCTTCAAGGTGGATTCCAAGCATACAATCATGGAGGTTTTGATTTACATTTATTAGTGTTGATTCCAATCTTTCGTATTAACATACTTGTTTATATTTCAAATACAATTGCATATCTATTGAATATCATACCTTTGTTGTTAGATCTACTTCTACTACTTGCTAGCATTCTCTATTTCAATTCCATTTTAAGGTTGATTCCAAACTGGGGTTTGACCAAGGCAAACCCCTCATCCAAACAACAAAACCTTTTTTTGTAGGAATAAGTACAGAACAATGAATTACAGTATAGATTTGGACACCCTTTTCAAAAAAAATTTGAGATCCGCAAATAGAATTTCTATCAGAGCAGCGTAGATCAAGGTTGACATTAAGGGGTGAAGGTTGACCTGTTTACCTAGGTCAAAGCCAACCTTTCTCAGAAAAGAAAAGAGGTTTATGGGTTTTCTCTGTCTCTATGTTTCCAAGCCAAATCCGGTTGCAAAATTTTGTGAAACTACGTAAAAACACCAGAAAATAGTGGTTTCCAAATCTGCTACCTTTCAAGATAAGTGTTTATGTTTTATTAAGTTTTATATGTCCACAACATTTTTCACATCATCTCCTCTCCTTTTTATATCTTACATTTTGGTGAACCCACGATAGACAACTCTTTCTTTTTGGTGTTGGATGCTTTGCCTCCTTTCCTTAAGATTAGCTTAGATTAGTTTTCTATTAAAATTCAAAAACAAAAAACAAATCTATATATTCTAAAAAAAACAAAAATATTTCTTGCATTTCATTTACTATGAAGATCTTTAAGATGCTTTGGGGTGTGGCTATTTTTCTTATTATTCTCCTCTTAGCATCTCTTTATCGTACTTATGATGTTTATGAGAGTATCATCCATTTCATTATGTTTGTCACTCTTCATGTTTCACTTTCTTATGCTATTGTAAGATTGACTAATACTAGTCTTCCTACTTTCAAAACTTTCATTAAGGATTTATGTGGTGGACTTATTACTCTTTTGGACTATGTGAAGAATTCAGTAGATGATACACCATCCTAATCTTCCTAATCCTAATCCTATCCTTCCTAATCTACTTGCTAATCTTCCTAATCCTAATCCTATCCTTCCTAATCCAATTCCTAACATTCCTAACATGCCTAATTCTCCATCTTCTACTCCTAGTTCTTCCCACACTTATGATGAGGTCCAAATTATGGTTCATGATGCAGATGTACAAGAATTCTTGGATTAACTTTCCCCTTCTTATCCAATCCATGATGATATTAAAGGGAAGGCAAAAGAAACCTCTTCTAAACTTACTATTCCACCTTATACAACCTTTTCTCATGATTACAATAAACAATCACCTCCTGCAGGAACTTTACAAGATATGTACAGTACAAGATATAAAATGATGGCTAAACAAGGTTATAAGGATTTAGGGCTTGGTGTTAATGAACATGGTATTAAGTATCTAGTTCATATATCCCCTAAACAAGATATGCATGGACTTGGTTTTCTATTATCTCAATTTAAGGTGGTTGATTTTGATCATCATCCTCCTCTTCATGTTCTCCTTCCAACACCTACCTTAGATTACCCTGATACTCCTCAAGATGTGGCTAAGAAGGTGTATGTTCCGTTAATGAATTCTAAGAAATAAATCTTTAAACCTATACCGAAAGATGCTCTCTCCAAATTCAAATTTCCTTTTCACTATAGTAATACACATTTACTTGTTGATTGTGTGCATTTCAAGTTGTATGTTAGAGAAAGAGCTACTTTAGGAATTATATCCCACTCTCGTGCAATTTTACAATTCCTTCATAATTTTGATAACGGGTATCCCCTTCATTCTTCTATAATGTAGATCTTTTCCCCTCTTGTCTTTTGACTGGGGGGCAAGAGGTATTTTTTTCCATTTCTCTAGGATCCATTATGCTCTTATCATGTACTTTTTTTTGAGCTTAATTGGTTATCCTTTCTATATTTTATCCCTATGGTTTTGTATTATGTTCATAATCATCCATAGTTTTCCTTTCAAGATATCTTTTCTAAAGACATTATACAAAGTTTCTTTCATCTCTAGGGGGCAAGGTTCTTCCTTCTTTCTCTTTGTCTAGGGATCTGCTTTCCCTAGCTTAGTGGCATTTGTTTATTTTGCAACATTATTTCATTATAGTGACTGAAGTTTTTCCTATGGATATCCTTTTACGTGAGAGATTGTTTTCCTAGGTCATCACCTCTTATTTATTTTGCAAACTATGTTCTTTATAAATTCTTGCCCTTGCTGTAGGGTTAGAGTTTGATTCCTTTGTTCCAAGATTCTTCTTCCTCTTGATTCCAGGAGGCTTGATGATTGAATCTTTGGTATCTCTTTCCTTTTCTTTAAAAGATGATATTTTATCTAAAGAACTCCTCTACAGTGGGGGTCTTATTGATAAGATCTATTTTTCTTTGAGGATCCTTTTTCTATAAGTGACATATTCTTTTTCATGATTTTCTATTCTCTTTGATTTAAGGGTCAATACCCTTCGCTAAGAATATAGTGTACATTGTTGTTAATAGGATATATCCTTACTTTGTAAAATAGATATCCTCCTTTCTCTTCCTTATCTTGTCTAGTAAGTAGCCACAATAAGGAGGGGGCATATATAGGGTCTCCCGTATGCTATAGTTTTCAATTTCAATATGCTAAATCCTCGGAAGGTAACGCACATAAGCTGCTAAATCCTGAAGAGACACACATTTTCAATTTTAAATATGTTAAATCCTCAGAAGGTAACGCACATAAGTTGCTAAATCCTGAAGAGACATGCATTTTCAAATTTCAGTATGCTAAATCCTTGAAAGGTAATGCACATAAGTTGCTAAATCCTGAAGAGACACACATTTTTCAATTTCAATATGCTAAATCCTTGGAAGGTAACACACATATGTTGCTAAATCCTGAAGAGATGTGCATTTTATATTCCATAGTGATACAAGAATGTGGATCTATGGGTATTTCAAAAGTCTTCAAAAGATTCACTATAGCTATAAAGCATAATTTTTGGGTGAACTATCAAGTTTTGCTACCTGTTGGACTCTCCCTCTTTGATGATTCACGGTAAGGTGGGCATCTTACTAGGCGAGGTAATCACTTTTTCTTTTTCTCTCTTTTCGCTTTCATGCTAGTAGGATTAGATCATGAAGCTATATTATTTATAGTGTTTCTCTTGTCTTTCTTATGCAATAATTTATGCTTTTATGATAGCTTTCCCAATATGATATTAGTATAGGAAGCATTTCTTAGCAAGGTTTCCTTTTCTAGTTGATTTGGGTTTATTTTTGTACTAACCCCTCTCTTTGTGTATTTTAGCTTTGTCTTTGTGTTCTCTTTATTTTTGCACCCTCGTGCTTGTATGTTGAGTTAGAATCCATGGCTTGGGGGCTCATGTCCTCAACTAAGTGATATTTTACCTCATTGTGATCCACTAGAATCTTTCTTCTCCTTTACCAAGAGTTTGCATTGAATCCATACTCTTGCTAAAGTGGGGGCTAAATGTAGCGTCAAAAAATGGGAGCACTTCCATTTAGGACTAGTTCAGCCCTCTAATTAAGTGGTTTGGGGTCAAGTCAAACACCTTGAATGGGTCTTTGACTTGGATCTAGATTTTTCCCCTGTTCTGTCCCATTTTCCACTTCTTTTCTGCATAATTCTGGAATCCTAAATTGAAATTCTGAGAGTCTTGACCTTAGGGTCAAGCTCAACCTTAACCCAGGGTCCAAATTTCAAAATCCTAAATTTTTCAGATGTCAGATTTCATAAAGATTTATTTCCCACTTCTGGGTTGGCTGTTTTAGGCTTCAAAAAATGGTAAACTATTGAAATTATATTTAATTTAGGTCCATTTCTTGACCTCGACCTTGACCTAGGGTCCAAATTTCAAAATCCTAAAGTTTCTAAATGTTGGGTTTTAGAAAGTTTTATTTCCCACTTCCGGGTTGGTTGTTTCGGGCTTCAAAATGGTAAAATATGAAATTATATTTAATTTAGGTCCATTTCTAAGGGTAAAGGCTTAAATGGGAATTTAATTCTCTTATGTAGGCCTCTCTAGAAGTTTGTGCCCTAGACTAGTATAAAAATTAAGCCTTCTCCTCTCATTTCAATCATCAATCAAGGGTGCAATCCACTCTCATTCAAGAAAGAATTCTCAACCAAGGAAGCATTCAAGAAATCATCTACATTCAAGCATTAAAATAGTCAAGTTCTCCATTGAAGATCAAGGATTCAAGCATTCAAGCCTTTGAAGGGATTTGGTTCAAGCATTCAAGATTCATCATTCAAACCCTAGATCTATCCATCATGGTGGTGTGATCTTCCTTCAAGATCCTTTGTTCATCTTCAAGATCTATTCATTCTTCCTTCAAGGTGGATTCAAAGAATACAATCATGGAGGTTTTGATTTACATTTAATAGTGTTGAGTCCAAGCTTTCATATTAACATACTTGTTTATATTTCAAATACAATTGCATATCTATTGAATATCGTAGCTTCGTTGTTAGATCTACTTCTACTACTTGCTAGCATTCTCTATTTTAACTCCATTTTATGGTTGATTCAAAACTAGGGTTTGACCAAGGAAAACCCCTCATCCAAACAAAAAAAACCATTTTTTGCAAGAACAAGTACGGAATAATGAATTACAGTGCAGATCTGGACACCCTTTTCAAAAATTTTTTGGGATTTGTGAATAGAATTTTCATCAAAGTAGCGTAGGTCAAGCTAACATTAATGGGTCAAGGTCAACCTTTCTCAAAAAATAAAAATGTTTTTAGGTTTTCTCTATCTTTCTGTTTCCAAGCCGGATCCGATTGCAGAATTTCTTGAAACTGAGTACATACACCACAAAATAGTGATTTATGAATATGCTACCTTTCAAGATAAGTGTTTATTTTTTATTAAGTTTTATATGTCCACAAAATTTTCCACATCAACTCCTCTCCTTTTTATATGTTACAGAAAGAAATCCACATCATCGTGGAATAATCATAAACAAAAAGAATGAAATACCTTTCACCATAGTAAGACCTTGCCTTTATAGGATCACATAGATCTGTATGCACCAAATATAACTTTCCCTTTTCTAAAAATGATTTACTTTGAAATATTTTCTTTTTTTGTTTCCCAATCACACATTCTTTGCATGTAGTGTTAGTAGGCTTGATAATCTTTGGCAGATCTCTGACTACATTTGTGTTACTAGCATCCAAAATGTTATCAAAATTGATATGACAAAATATTTTATACAACAACCAACTTTCATGTACCTTAGACACAAAATAACTATCTTCTATAGTAATCAATTGAAATACAATACCTCTAGTTTTTGTACCTATTACGATCAAGTCCCCTATCTCACTTTTGATAGTGCATTTCCCATCCTTGAATTTCATGTGGTAATCCTTGTCTATAAGTTGTCCAAAACTCAACAAGTTATGTTTAAGGCCATCAACAAACAAGACATCATCAATATTAGTCTTTCCATCAAGAGATATTGACCCTCTACCAATTATTAATCTAGGGGTGTTTGTTGATTCCTAAGTTTTTTTGTCTATTAGTGTCTTACACTTAGTCATTTTCTAGGAAATGTTGGTCGCTCATCACTGCGAATGAGCCATCTAGTAAAGGATGAGTTATGTCTAGACTTGTATCTTATACAATTACCGAGCAGTAGTTACTATTGAGCAAGTCAGAGGTCACTGAGTACTTCAGTAATAGTCGAGTAGTTTATGTCGAGTTGTGTAGATATATCAATGTCGAGCACCAATATAAGAAGAATAGTTAATGCTGAGTGTTAGACACTTCATATGCGGAGCAAGCCAAATTTGACATATGTGTTTGTAATGGCACAAAAACTAAGGTAAACCATTTTGGTTGACATTTACACAATATTTTATGTTTGCTGAGGGAATCACAAAGTTAATTATTCCTTAGATTTTTAATCATTGATCCCTATGTAATCTATGTAGCCTATCAAATTTAGGGAATTCTTAAGAAACTTAAGTAGAAAATATAGATCCTTGGTCTTGATATAGAAGGATATTTTTTTGTCTATATAAGATGAGATCTGAACCCTAAAATGATGTAGGAGTGTGAGAGAGTATGGGAAGTGTATGAAGGATCTCATATGCAAAACAACAAAGCATTTTGATATAGGAAGAGATCAGTAAAAGTGACCAAGCAAGGAAATGAAGGACATAACAAAGATATATCTAATTGAGGAGATAAAATAAGTATTGAAAGGAGAAGATCTATTATCAGCATCATAGTGAAAACTGAAGGATCAGGTACTAAGATATTCTAACAGGTGAATCAGGGAAAATCTCTTAATAGAGTGGTCCTCATAGACCTAAGTAAATCTCTTAATTAAGTGCTTAATTTTTTGTAAGTTTAAATCCTTTTACTAAGGTCGATTGTATAAGTCTTTAAGCTCTTAGCAAGGCAAACCCCTCACAAGATAGATCATTAGTTTATGATCAAAACTTTGTAGCCCTAATAGGAAAACTTTAATACTATGGTAGTGAAGATTTGTGGGTGTCATCCCCACCCTAGTTTTACCTTTCAAGGGTTTTTGGGTAACCAAAATCTTTATGTTATGTTTCAATTTCATAGAAAAATGTTAGAATTTTACATCTATTTCAGTATTGAATTTGATGTTTATGTTATGCAAGTGAATTTATGTCAAAATGGAGTAAATAGTAGATATCTAATTCACCCCCCCCCCCCCCCCCACTCTTAGTATCTTAATTTCCCATAATACATTTCCAACAATTGGTATCATAGCCAAGTCTCTTAAAGAAGTCTAATCACTTGTGAGTTAAGGTCTTGGAGATGGAGGTTTATAAGTTGAGAAATATCATAGAGAATCGGAAGATTGACATTCAACTTGCACTACATCAGATTGAAGTAGCTAGAGGTGAACTGAATAAATCTCTAAGAAGAAGGAGAGAATTGGAAATTCAACAGAATGAAACTCAATATCAAGGATAAGATACTAGAGGTCTCTTTAAAAATGGTAATTCTACTGAAAGTGACAAAGCTATAACAAATATTCTAGATGAAAACAACACATTGAGTGAAGACATCAGATAGCTGAAGAGAGAGTAGGAAATACAATCAATAAGATTTTGTGAAGCAACCAAATAGAAAAAGAAAGTTGAAGAAGACAAGACAATTGCTGAAGAAGATAAAAGACAAATGTATATAAGACTTTATGAAAGGACATGTGTCATGCAGAGGCTGAAAAACAATCAATTGGACATGGTGAACTAACTGTTACTTCTTAATAAAGAGTTGAGTAGGAAAGATGTGGAAATAAAAAATCTGAGATCAGAAAATAGCCAATTGAAGGGTGAAATAAAATCTGAAAAAGAACTCAATGAGAGGATGAACAAGCCTAATGAAGTTGTGAAATAATTTGAAGAACTATTAAGGTCACCTAGAAGATCTAGTGATACTTATGGACTTGGACATGATGAGCACCTGACATCCACTAAAGAAGGAGAATCATCAAAGAGTGGAGATAAGAGGAATGCAAAGTCAAAGAACAAGAAACCTACATGCCATCATTTTGGAAAGCCAAGACACATAGCAAATGTCTGCAAAAGAAAACATGGTAAGTCCAATCCTAAACAAAAGTTCAATGGAAATTGTTTTAATTTTAAGAAACATGGACATCAGGCACATGAATGTAGGTTAAAGGTCAGTAATCCACCTACCTCACCTAGATTCAAAGATATTGTTTTAATTGTCATAAATATGGTCATAGAGTACAAGAGTGTAGATCCAAAGATAAGTGGACATCCAATCAGCAGAATAAAGTACCTAGGAAAATTAACACATACAATTGGGATTACAATACATGGTATAGTTGTCATTATTATGGAGAATATGTTCATATTGGAGAAAAATATTTGAAGACAAATTTTAGAGGCAAATCCAAGAGTTGGATGAGTGGAAGTCTGGTCTATTACAAATGAAATAAAATTAGTCACATAAAAGAGATTGAAGAGAACATATACCGAGCAATGAGCAAGTCAAGAATGAAGAGACTTTTGAACATATGAGAAACTAGATGAACAAGACATGGAAAAAGAAAGAGGAAGAAAGTAGTAGTGGAGCCAGTGAACCTGAGGTCACCCAATCCAATGGATCAAGTGATCACACTAGTTTAAACTAAGAAAAGAAGATATGTGAGGAACTAAATCTTACAATTTTTTATTTTACATCATTTCCTAACATTTGAAAGGTTAAAGTCCATATCTACATAAAATAAGATGCATTAGGAAAGATCTGAAAAAGAGAGCATATTGCATATTTGATGCCAAGCATTAGTATTTAAGTCCATAGTGACTGAATCACTAGTGTATGCCGAGCTCCTATGATAGCCGAGAGGTAATATGTGCCAAGCTAAAACTGAATGGTAGTATTGACCGAGCTCATGTTTACCACATTATCATAAGAAGGCTGAGACAAATGTATACATCTACTTAATGTACAGATCATTTAATGAGGCCCTATTCTGACTGTTTGGTGTTTATAAAATGGAATATTACCATTTATTCTCATCTCACCAGTTATTTGAGAACTTGAAGAGTGATTCCAAAGTGATCAACCAGAGCTATTTGTGCTAAGTGTAATTTGTGAATATCTTTACAGCGTGATGTTGAAAAACATCTAAGAACTATTACAATAAGGAATATACAGAGCAACTTGAATTCATTATTTGAAACCTAGATTTCAGAGATATGGCATCTACATCATCTACTGCAGTCAAGAAGAAAGGAAAGGAAGTATTAAATATTCAACTGGTAATGAATGATGCATGCAAGTCGTAGAAATTTCAAGTCATTTTTTAAAGTGCGGTGAAGGGAGATCTCACAGGTGCCCTGTCATTGATCTTAGCTAAGGTCCTGATGATTAATGATGTACACACATGCTACATGTGTAAGATTGGAGAAACAGGAGATTATGAGTTGAGGGAAGCATATGAAAATCTATGTGATAATGGAGTATTGAAGAGTGAACACCATAAGGTTGCTAAGAGAGGGTTAGTTTGTGCCCTTGACATCCCATAAAATTTTAAGGTTGAATGGAAAAAGATTTTGTTGAGTCAAAAACATGACATGAAGCTATGTCTGGAGGGTGGACCGGTCAAGATTAAAAAGGAGATGATACACCGAGTCATTGGTTATACTAGTATATAATGAAAAAGATAATGAGTTGGTAGAGTAAGGAAATTATACAAAAAAATAATTAGGCAGTATGGAACAAAAGAGGGATGACTATCTCTACAATCACTGATCCAGAAATAGATTTTGCAGTGAGAGTGATTTCTCACAAATTATATCAGTCTAGTAGGCTAGAAAATATTCATTGTATAGAGGTTGACCAAGCATGGAAGATGGTGAAGAAAGATCATACTTATGATCTTTCCAAGCTACAATTGACCCAACTTTCTGAGAAACTCACTTCTATCAGAAAGGCAAAGAATTCAATGTGTAAGTTTGGTTCTCTACTTACTTGTCTATTAGAGGTTAGCCAAAAACCATAATCATGCAGTGAAATGGAAACTAAACTAACCAGGTGATTTACTACCTTCTAGAAGGTGCGAGTATGATACTCTCAAATCAGACCGAGACTAGTGACAATGCAACACCTAAATGAAGGATTTGAATGCAAAGAATGAAAACTATATGAATGCAAATTTAATCTATATTTTTGTGTTTTCTATGCAATAAGATGAAGGAAACTGATATGAATCTATTCTATATGAAAAATTGATATGATATGCAATTTATCTAAGAATTGATATGCTAAATGATATGAATGCTCAAAAACAATGAAAATCTCACAACAACTTTGATTCGCAAAGATAGATTCTTCGATCACCAATTCGCCAGCGTGAGGATGCAATTTCGTGGATCCTTTTAGAAGAGTTGAAGCCTTGATTTTATAGAAATCCAGGGCTTTGGAGGTGCATGAGAAAAGCCATAAATCACTCTTGAGAAACTCAGGTTGATTTTTGAGTTATCAGGAAATCAGAAATAATTAACTCACAAAATCATGCAAAAGCATGCAAGAACAACTTTTTAACTCAAATCAGAAGTTTAGATCAGCTTTGAACTCAAAATAGAGTGTTGAGTTTCCAAAAGTTAACAACTTGCATTGATTTCCTGATTTTGAGTTTAACTGCTCTTTGAATGTGCACAATTAATTATGAATTAATTAAATAAATAAAGTGATTTATCCTCAACTTAACTGATTTTTGAAATTAAAACAATTGATTTATGGGTTAATCAATTATTAAATCAAACTTTATTCAAAAGCTATATTATTAAATATTGACAATTGACTTTAATTAATTAAATATGAATTTAATCAATTAGTCATAAGATTTTTGATTTATTGTCAAAATTAAATAATACAATTTAGGAATAATTTAATTAAATTCAATTAAATAATTAAGTGGCAGTATTAAATCTAATTAATTAAATATTCAGAATATTCAATTGATCAAACTTTAGGATAAATAAGATTTATTGCCAAATAATAATTAAATTAAAGATAATTAGAATAAATAGGAATATTGCTAGGAATATTCCCCAATGCAGAATTTAGGATAATCAATTAGGATTTGATAATGTGCAGATGTGCCTTAGGTTAGGACTTTGATGTCAATTTCAATTGAATTGAAGATGTAGGAGGTTAATGAACTTATAGCCCATTTTTTGGGTATTACATTTTGCCCCTCTTTGAATCACTGTGCAAAGCGTAGTGGTTCAAAGAATAGTCTGTGTTTGATAAAGATGTAGGAAACTTGATTCAAAAGATTAAAGATTGAAAGATATCGACCCAGACCCAAAATGACCAGGAATCAAGATGATGCTAGCTATATCAACAATGAACCGATGATTACGAAAAAGTGTCTAAACGCCTGATTTTGAACCTTATGATTGTGAATAAGTGAGTGATCGATTGCAGACCTCAATGTCCTTGTATGAATCATATTGGTATCACATCCTCAACCCATCAGTTATGAAGAACCAAGGAAATAACACTAATGAACTGATGGTTACAAAAAGCTAATACAGTTTACAAGATAGATTTAGGATAGCAGATTAATATGGATCTTGATGAATCTGATATGCCCCAAGAGATGATAGATTTTCCCCAAGCAACGAGGACTTTAGATGAATCAGCAAGTAGACGTGGTTGTTGTCTTGATTACTGCGAAAAGATTGATTACAAATTTAGATTACAGACTTTGAATGATGTGTAATACCATGCCCCCTTTGGGATAAAAATTGAAATCTGACAAGAAAAGTCAACATTGTAGTTTAGAAGCATTTTAATTGGTTTGAGAAGTGGTTGTACACGTTCGAGAACGTGTTCTGCATCATTTGGAGGTCCAGAAGACCAAGTTTGACTAGGTTAAACCATGAGTTGACCATAGTTGACCAAGTTGAATTTTGATAGTTTGATGTAAGATAATTAGTTAAGTTGAAAAATAGATTTCTATGATGATTGAAGGTCGATTATGCAAGTAGTTAATAATATGAATGATCTCAAATTTTGATTTTGATCCCAAAAAAGGATTCTACTTGTTGTTTCATTGGAGGAACCTTCGAACAATGCTCAGTCCTTGTGTCATGTTTAGAATTTTTGGTTTTGAAGAATCATATAAGTGTTCAAGTGATTTGTGAGATCATGCAAAGTGCAAAATGAAATGTAAAATGAAATGAAAACCTAGGACCTAGGACCTAGTCACGGATCATGTGTCGGTTATTTGTCATCATTGAATTTTGTAGGTAACCGGTTAAATCAATACAATGCCCACTAGCTAGGAAACTATAGACATGAATATTTATTTGTATGCGCAAGAATCAATACAATGACCACTGGTTAGGCAACCATGGACATATGAATATTGATTATATTTTTGGAATGTCGGATTAGATACAAGCACCAAGGCACAAACACCAGGATGACCTGAATATCATGTTCATTTTAATATAGAAATTTGTATAAGCATCAAAACATAAACATCATGATGACCTGAATACGCCTTGCAGAAACAAACACATCAAGCAGTCAAGAGATCATTCTAAATCCAGTGTGAGTTACCCGTAGTGACCCTTTATCGTTCACATCCTTAGGCAAGATCACGTTTCATAGTAGGAGAAAGAATTCACTCAAAAAGACAATAGTGAGATCAAACTTCCTTGAATTTTTTGGGTATCAATGGTCGAGGTACGCATGGCCATCCAATTCAGGATAGAGGCTCTTATAGTCAAACACCATTTCAATCCAGATTTTCCAAAGTTGTTAGATTTTCACATACAAGAAGAAAACAAATAAAAGATTATGCCTCCAGTCATCACTCTCTAAATCCAATAAAGGACATCATCGAAGAGATCAAAAGGAAACAATATGCAAAAATCTCAATGAACATCAATAAGCATACAAGGAGATAAAAGCATGTAAAAAGCAAAGATTGTTTTCAAGTTGTGTTTGATTGCATTGTTGTAGATGCAAAATCCTTTCTGGAGAGGAGACATACAAACTAAATCAGATGAAGCTTCAAAGGAATCTGACTGGATATGACACATCTAAGGTACACTAGAGGCTATAAGATATGACATTGATTGCCCCCAAGTGTTAAGCATTGATAGGATACAAACACTTGAACGTGATTGGTGTACATACTGACTTATTGAAAATAGGAAGGCAGGAAAAAACTGGGAGATATATACAAACTAAAGCAAGACTGAAAGCTGGGAAAGATCAAGATTGCATTGATAGATGGAGAATTTTGAACAAGTGGCACTCGTTTGCTAGGTTTTCACTATCTTGGCAGAGATTCTATTTTTGCTACCAAGGCGCCTATTTCCAGGTTTTCACCAAGGCACTTTTTCTTTTTCTCATTTTTTTGTATTTTTCATTTTTTTCAATTTTTTTTGTACTTTTGATATTTTTCAATTTTTTAGTGAATCACCAAGGCACCTATTGCTAGGTTTTCACCAAGATGTTCATTTTTTCAGGACTTTTTCCAATTTTAAAGATTTTTTTCAAGACATTTTACCATACATTGAATGCCTTAGGCATAGAATTTCTTCAGATGGAGAACGTTGATTGGTTCTTGGAGCCATTCTCCTTCAGTCATTCAGAGTTGATAGGCACTAGAGCCAAAAGTAGTAGTGATAACAAAGGGACCCAGCCAGTTGGGTTCAAACTTCCCCTTGCATTCTCTATGTGATTGATTTTTAGGATTCTCTCTCAAGACTAGATCGCCAATCTGAAATTCTTTGTGTCTGAATTTCTTGTTGTAACCTCTAGACATTCTCTTCTGATATACTCTAAGATGATCATATGCTTCTTGTCTGCGCTCATCTAGTAGTTCAAGTTCTTACAACCTAAACACTATGTAGTCATCATCAATTACTAGACCATGCATTCTGATTCTTAGGGATGGGATTTCAACCTCAATAGGTAGTACCACTTCAAACCCATAAACTAAAGCAAATGGAGTAGCCCCAGTGGGCATTTTGATACTTGTTCTGTAGGCTTGGAGTGTTGTATTGACCATGAGGTGCCAGTCTCTTCCTATTTTATTAATTTTTCAGTGCAATATTTTCAATAGATTTTGGTTTGAAGCCTCTGCTTGTCCATTCCCTTGAGGATAGTAGATAGATGACCAATGTTGTGTAATCTTGAATTTGGCACATAGATCATCTAAGTCTCTATTCTTGAATTTTCCACCATTATCTATGATTATAGAATGTGGAATACCATACCGACATATGATGTAGTTCAAGATGAACATAGATATTTGTTTCCAGTTCCTTGTGTCAAAGGGACTGCTTCTACCCATTTTGTAAAATAATCTGTAGCTATGATTATATGGGTATGTCCATTAGAAGAATGAGGATGTATGGATCCTATAAGATCAAATGCCCATTGGTGAAAAGGCCATTGTGTAGTAAAGGGAATTAGATCTCTCCCTGAAGCATGAATTAAGTTGCCATGCACTTGGCAATTTTGACAATTCTTAGTAAACTTGATAGGCTCTTTCTCCATTTTAGGCCAATAGTATCTAGCCCTAATAAGTTTTTGAGCTAGTGTTAAACCATTCAAGTGTGACCCACAAATACCATCATGGACTTCCTCTAACACATGTTGAGACTCTTCCCATTCTAAACATCTAAGTAACGTACCATCTAGACCTCATTTTTACAAATCATGACCAGTGATGACATATCGAGAGGCATTATAGATAAGGTATCTCTTTTCATGATGGTTAAAGGTATCGGGAATGATTTGGTCTTTGAGATAGGAGAATAGGTTTTTATAGTGGGATAAATCATGACCCACAACAGTGTAGATCATATGGGTATCAGGGGAGTCATATGCAAGATAAGATAGTGCTTCCACTAGGAACTCATAGCGTAGCTCATCTTCAAGCTACTGTAATAAAGTAGATAATATTGCCATTGCATCGGCAACCTTATTCTCTGTTCTAGGTATTTTCTCAAATGTGATAGATATGAAATATTTCTTTAGATCATCTACCATTCTCTTGTATGGAACAAGCTTTTCATCCTTCATTTGGTACACATCATTGACTTGATGGATTACAAGTTGTGAGTCTCCATGAATGTGTAATTTTGTGACTCTCCACTCAATTGCTATTTTCATACCATTTAAAAGGGCTTCATATTCAGCAATATTGTTTGTACAAGGGAATTTTAATCTGAATGCTTTAGGGATGGAGTATCCTTGAGGAGTGATAAACAATATGCCTGCTCTAGATCCATTCTGTTTATAGGAGCCATCAAAGAACAATTTCCATTCTCTAGAAGATAGATTCATGATAGAGGAATCTGGAAATTCATTTGCATTGGTGTGTCATTAAAAAAAGGTGCATCGACTAATTGATTAGCAATAAATTGGCCTTTAATAGCTTTTGTTTCAACATATTCAATGTCAAATTCACTTGAGAGCATGACCCATTTGGCTAATCTACTTGTGAGGGCCACTTTTCTTAGTAGGTACTTTAGTGGATTAGTCTTAGCTACTAAATGTATGGTGTGAGCCAACATATAATGTCTCAGTTTCTATGATGCAAAGATCACAACTAGACAAGCCTTTTCAATCATAGAATAGTTCCTTTCATATGCTACCAATGTTCTACTAATATAGTATATAGCTTTTTCCTTTTTATCTCATCATGTTGTGCAAGCAATGCCCCCAGTGATGTATATGTTGCGGAGACATATAAGATCAATGGTTTCCCTTGAATAGGAGGCATCAAGATAGTAGGATTTGATAAATAATTCTTGATATGATCAAAAATATTTTCACATTCCTCGCTCCCTGCAAAAGTCACACCTTTGTGTAATGTCTTTGTAAAAGGTTGTGATATGTTCGCTAGCTGAGATATGAAGCATCTAATAGACTACACTCTCCCTTGTAATGTTCTCATTTGATTGATGTTCTTGGGAGGTTGCATCTCCATTATAGCCTTTACTTTAGCTAGATCTACCTCAATTCCTTTCTTTGAAACAATGTATCCTAAGAGCTTTCCAGAAGTGACACAAAAAGCACATTTCTTAGGATTTAGTCTAAGACTAAATTTTTCCATTCTGTCTAGTATCTTTCTCAAGTCATTTAGATGTTCAGCTCTAATCATAGATTTTGCTAAAGTATCATCAACATAATCCTCCATAGTCCTATGCATCATGTCATGAAAAATAGAAGTCATAGCCCTCTGATATGTAGCACCAGCATTCTTAAGCCCAAATGGCATGACATTCCAACAGAAAGTACCCCATACACATGTGAAAGTAGTTTTCTCTTGATCTTCTGGAGCAATTTTTATTTGATTATATCCAAAAAAACCATCCATTAAAGAATACATCTCAAAGCCCGCAGTCATGTCCACTATCATATCAATGTTAGGTAATGGAAAATAATCCTTAGGGCATGCTTTGTTTACATCTTTGAAATTTGTGCACACTCTTATTGATTTTTCTGGTTTAGAAATAGGTACAATATTAGAGATCCATTCTACATAATCAATAACTCAGATAAATTTGGCTTTCAGGAGCTTCTCTAATTCAGCTTTTACCAAGAGTGCAACATGTGGATGCATCTTTCACAATTTTTTCTTAATAGGTTTAACATTTGGAGCTATAGATAAATGGTGCATTATAAGATCAGGATCCAATCCTAGCATATTTGAATATTTCCATGCAAAGTTGATCTTTTTCTCTGTTAAGAATGTTGTAAATTTTTGCTTTTCTTCTTCTGATAAAGATTGTGCTACATGGATCAACTGTGGTTCTTTTGTTGTTCCCAAATTGATAGATTGAGTGGGCTCAATTAGAACTAGAGATCTATCCTATAAATGACTCAGAAGGACATCAAATATCTCATCCTTAGGTGCCTCAGAGAGGTTTTCACCTTTGGATATGTCTCTTATTTTTACTTTTGTAGGTTCTGAGACTGCCACGAAGTGGTTTTCACCCTCAGAACTCCTTTTCATTTTATTCTTATTGTTATTTTTTTGACTAAGATACTTGATGTCTGAATCTATCATGCTAATGCTTAGTTCACTGATGGAAGTCCTCATAGGCTCACCTGCATTTAGGTAACAAGCAAGGGCATAGTCATTAGGAAAGGTATAAATACCTTGGTTCAAGTTGGTGGATGTTATGTCAAGAAGATTAGGACATTAGATAGTCAAAGTGGTTAAAGATTGGGAAAGAGTGTTTAAGGATATGGATCTTTCATCATTGGTCCTAACCCGAGGCTCGAGTTCAAAGGTAATATTACAACTTAAGACATTCAATTCATGAATAGGCTCAACATCATTTTGGAAATCCACTTCAACCATTGATGGATTAGACTCAATAAGTTCATAATTTCGCTCTAGACTTACATTAGGTTGAGGTGCATATTAGTGAATAACATCAACATGATTTTCTGTAATAAGTTCATCTAGTTCTAGAATGACTCCCCATTCATAGTCATTGATTCATCTTCTATTTCTGCATCTAGACCTCTAGGAAATCTGAGAACATGAGTAAAGTCAAGATGAATACCCCAAGAAGGGTTTCCCTTAGATTCTGATTTGAATTCATACTCATGGGAATCCATCTCAAAATAACTACCACCTTCCTCTTTTTGATTGCCTTTGAGATTAGTTGGTTCTTGTGTTGCGACTATCTCTTGCTCTCTAGTAGGTTCTTTTGTTTCTACTATGTTAATTCTTTTTGTTGGATCATCTTCAGCTTCAAGGAGGTCTTTTATTTCTTTAGGAAAACACTCATAAGGAATGAGCTCATCAGTGGTGTCTAAATCATCACTATCAGATTGTTCAGTTATTTCTCCCTTTAGGTGATTTGCTATGGAAGGCTCAATCTATTCTAATACATGTGGGGAGTTCTTGCTAAGATAAAAAGGTTTCTTTGTGTATCCTAGACCTATTGTATTCTTGTTTTCTCTTCCACGATGATCAAGAGGTGACAGAAGACCTTTACCTTGTAGTCCTAGAGGTCCTTTTCCTTTATATCCCATCTTTGTAATCAATTTATCCCTTGGGCCATATGACTTAGATGGGATATTCAGTATTTTAGCATCACATTTTTGGATAACTTGAGATTTAGGTTCATCTTTGTATAGCCATGCAAGCACAACTTCATCCTCTTCAAACTCTTATTTAGATACTTGTTCTGCAACAAAATTTCCTTTATATGCTTCAAGAGGTTCTTTAGACTCTAGCTTGGACTATTTTAGAGTTTTCCCATAAAACTTAGGAGAGATAGGGAGAGATGTCAAAGATAAGACTGGCTCTATAGTATATTATCCCATACCATTTTCTTTGATCATAACCTATTTAGCCATGTCTTCCATCTTAGATGTTGAAGCAATGTCTAGCTGCTTAGCAGAAGATTCTCTATTATTAGGAACAAGTTTATCAACACTCTCTTTCAAGGTATTGCAAGTTGTATACAGATCAGCTGGAATCATCACCTCAACTCCTTCATAAGGAAATTTACAACATTGATGGAATATAGAGGGAATGGATTTCATGTCATGTATCCAAGGTCTTCCCAGGAGGATATTGTAAGCCAAAGGTAGATCAAGAACTTGGCATATAGTATCTCCGATGATGGGACCTATTCTGATAGGTAGGACAATAGTTCCCTTAGAAGATCTTTCTTTCTCATAATATGCTTTGATATTTATCTTCTTCCTGGGATCAATGGCCATTTCTAAAAATCCCAATTGTGTAATCAAGCTGAAAGAACAAATGTTAAGGCCAGTGCCTCCATCAATCAACACACATTTGACACAATAGTTTTGGATCAAGACTTCAATATGCAAAGGCTAGTTATGCGGATGACTCAAGGAGTTATCATATTCCTCTAAAATGGAAATGTACTATGGAGACATAAGATGACCAACCATAGTCTGGAATCTCTCTAAATCAAGGTCATTAGGAACATTGGATCCGAGTAGAGATTTGTCTAGAATGGCTCTATGAGCTAGAGATATCCGAAGCAACTCAAACATGGATATTTTAGCATTTGTGTGCTGGAGTTGTAAGACAATACTATATGAAGTAGGCCTCGTGTCTTTAGGAATTGAAGATTTAGATGTAGCGTTTTGTTTAGAAGTAGATGAAAGATTGAAAGGAACCTTAGGGACATTTGATGAATCTGGTATTTGTCCTTGTAGGTGTGCCTGAGCTTGTGATCGAGTAACTGCATTAGCTGATTTATTATCTCTATCTCTTCTTAAAATTGTGATGACATTGCAATTCTTAGATAGGCATGATTCAACCATATTGATAACATCATTGTTTCCTAAGTAGGCATAATTGACTTTAACACCCATATTAGGTTGAGAAGAAGAATCTTCTTTACCATGTTTAGGAAATGGTTCTGTGAATGCTATATGATCATTATTTCTCTTATTATTGTCAATCGTGATGTTGCCATTATCAATTTTGTCTTGTATAATGTGCTTCAAGCGAATACAGTTATTAGTCTTATGACCTTTATTGTGATGAAATTCATAGAAATTGTTCTCTCTCCACCATTTCGGTTTAGGTTCTGGATCAAAGACCTTCATCTCAGGAAAGTAGATGATTTTGTTGGCCAATAGAGTTTTCAAGGTAGATTCCAACGATTCTCCAAGAGGAGTGAATTTGTGATTAGGATCTATAGCCCAAGGTTTGTAATCAGATGACTTTTTTTTGGACTCTATGGCTTTAGCTTCAGAAGCTTTGATGGCTTGGGTACCAACAGTGAGATTGAAAGTAGGTGCCTTAGATGGGGCATGAATATTATCAACAACACCATCTATGACAATGCCTTTATTCTTGTTCCAATTTTTGTTCTTGTCCTTAGAACTAGATCCAGATTCATACTTGTCTTTTTGAAGTGTGATGTCTCCTTTTTGCACAAGTACTTTCTCAATTTTGATCACATTATCTACCATGATGAAGATTTTGAATTTCTCAATTTCGGGAATGGGTCTAGCATATAGAGAAAATTTCTTCCTCCACCTCTTGAGAAATGTCAAGAATGGTTCCCCTGGATATTGTTTCAGATTGCAGATGTTGATCATAGTGATCAGATGTTGAATATTGTAGGAGTATTTTTAATAGAATAGTTTGATTAACTCCTCAAAAGTTTTGATAGTAGAAGGCATTCTAGAGAACCAATGAATGGCTACTCCTCCCAGAGATCGAGGTAAAAGATGCATTAAGTAAGTTGGTTCGTGCTTAAACTCCATAGATTGAGTACAAAATTCTCTAACATGATCTTAAGGGTTAGAGTTTCCATAATACTTATCATATTTTGGCATCTCCACTCTTTTAGGGAATGGCAGCATGTACAAGTCTTTATCGAATGGAAAAGGGCATAGAGCTTCCATGGAGAACTCCTTAGGTTCCTTTTCTTTCTCAAGTTTGTTAAGTTTGACTTGCATGGCATGCATCTGTTTCATCATAGCCATGATAGGAGTTTCTTCCTCATGTGTAATGATATTTTCCACATTAAAGTTAGGAGGAATTTTAGCTCCTTGATGAACTAATTCTAGAAAGTATGTTTCTCTATCTTCCTTCAAGAAATGTTTCATCATTCTTTTGAAGTCATCATCGTTTTAATATCGAACAATTTCAGAAGGTGTAGGTTCTTGATCCATACCGTGTTGAGATTGGTGTCCTTGAGACCCATGGTGTGTCCCTCTATGAGACATGTTAGGAGTTTTGGGGCTCCCTAGATTAGATTGAGGAGGGGTTTGTTGATTACCTCCGTGAGTTGATGGAGGGGGTATGTAACCAATTTTCAATCAAAAATTGCCAAGACCGTCATCTTTGTAAGGACCAAAATTGTAGAGTTGTTCAAGAGTTGGGGCCTAGAGAGTATTCAGAGGTATTGTATGGGATACCTCTTCAGAATTCTTGTGTGATGAAGCTCTGGTTTCCACCATTAACCTTGGGTGAAGCCAAAGAATAAGATGAAGACAACTGAAGAATGAATTGATTCTAGAAGGTCAAATGCCGCAACCTTGTCAAGATTGAAGTGATTAAAGAATAGATCAAATGTAAATGAAGGATACTGTGCCACAGTAGTGTGGGTAGACACCCAACAGATGGCGAGCATGAGCTCACAACACTTAGCCATTTTAGTAACAAAGACTAAATTTGAAGATAAAGTTGACAAGGTTTTGACCAAGATGAAAAAGACTCAAATTGATAACCCAAAAGGCAAGATCTGACTCAAAGGCTCACTTTAGGAAAATGAATGGGTTCATTCTAGTTTTTTCTCTATTCCTAACATAGTGATTGGTTCAACAGATTCTAGAAATAGGCTGCAAAAACTAAGTTTCTGATAATTCTGACCACTCTGGTAATATTTCTCAAATGACTTTCTACAAGTTCGTACAACAGTGGGTATGCTATGAAACGACAATTGACAAACTCATATGATAGTTGCAAAACTTGCGCGACAACTAATAATAGATTTTTGACTTTTGTTTCTGACTGGTGGCAAAACTCGTACGACACTATACAAGCTATCATACGACAATACAGGGGTTCTAAAATGACACTTGCCAAAACTCATATGACTTTCTGACCTGATGGAATGACTTTTGACTCCAGAAAAGATTGACTTCAAATTTTGCAAATTTTGCTTTTCAAGTTCAGATTGTTCACAAATTTATCTATCCAAGTTTGAAGATTATTCTGATATCATTCATTTTTGGTAGTCAGATAGATAAACAAGCACACAAAATAGCTAGCAAGTGATTCCAAGCATGTCTGAAAACAATGAACAGGGGACAAAGCAAATCTATGCATGAACAATCAAGTGATTGAATGTGCTAATCCCTAGGAGTGATAATTGTGTATGTTCCAAAAAGTTTTTCAATAATGCACATATTCCTAGAAAAATAAAAATTTGGCCTCACTAGGGTTTGTAGTAATGGTCTGACTCTGTAACTTTTGTGATCTCAAGAGGGTGAACTCCAATCTAGGTGCACCGGGGTTTTGACACAGTCTAAAAAATTAATCAATCAGGAGCTACTAGAGAGATCTGACAGCCCAACAAGAGACCACACCTGTGAAGATTTCCTCCACAAGGACATTTATATAGTGGCTACTGCTACCATGACAAAAATGGCTATTACCTCTTGAGGTTCCATCCATGTGGTTGACCCAATTAAGGGAATGTCCACTATGGTTAACCCTCTCTAAAGGTGACTCACAAAAGATACCACATGGAGACTGGTTCCATATTCAAGGATCTGAGTTTCTGATACTACCCAAAAAGGGAGTAGAGCATAGTCCTCTAGCCTTTTCACTTTTAACCAAAACAAAGTAGATAGATTAATTTGATACGCTAAGACCAAGATTATCTCACAAAGATCTATGACATCAACCGCTTATGATCTATCAACCTCTCCGGAGAGAGAATGTATCAATCAAAAGTTGAAGACACGCAAATCTAGTAGAGCGTGAGACTCTCTCAGTACCTTCCCTACCTACAAGGGGATCCTTCATCAAGAGGAGCTTCACATGAATAAACAAGTGAAAGAAGCTCAATCTCTCAAGATCATCCATAAATAATATTCATAGAGCCTATTTACTATGTGTAACAGATATGCAAAAAGAAAATCTATGTTTGTTTTATAGCCCAAAATGAAGTCTGTTTTATGAAAGAA
Organism: Chamaecyparis obtusa; assembly: GCA_027943335.1. Taxonomy (NCBI): domain Eukaryota; kingdom Viridiplantae; phylum Streptophyta; class Pinopsida; order Cupressales; family Cupressaceae; genus Chamaecyparis; species Chamaecyparis obtusa. The sequence continues at coordinate 894,548 of BSBK01005652.1, read as the reverse complement.
AGAAAATCACACAAGCCTGACACATGAGAGTTTGTTTTAATCCAAATCAAAATGTTATCAGCTTGAGAAGAATACCCGAATTCCTCGCAATGCCCTTAGTAGATTTTTACCTATTTTAGCAATTAAGTTGTGCTTTCCCCAATCAGATTCAACAAATATCAGTAAAAAATAAAAGATTTCAATTGTTAAGCTTAGCTGTCAGTCCAAATTTGAAAATCAAATCTGGAAAACTGTAAAAAAAAATTGAAACAACAATTGAACTCTGGAGTGAAAACTCGTACGATAGTGGGTTACCTCCTAGATGATAGTCTGGAAACTGTACGACTGTGGGTGTCCATTCATACAACAATCAGACTTCCAAATGATAATGTGTACTCTCTAATACGAGCCTTGAAATCTGAACCTGTCGTACAACAATGGGTACCTCCTAGAATGACTTTCTGACAAAATTCGTACGAAAATGTACAAACAAAAAAATAAAAATCACAATTTTAACCCAGAAAATGATAAGAAAGTGATAGAAATTGATAGAAAGATGATGGAAACCCGTTTCAAGGCCCCACGGTGGGTGCCAGAAATGTGTGTGAATTTTGTACCTAGTTGTAGAAACAACACTTTAGTAAAACATTAGAGGTTAGCCAAAAACCAAAATCATGCAGTGAAATGGAAACTAAATTAACCAGGCTATTTACTGCCTTCTAGAAGGTGCGAGTATGATACTCTTAGATCAGACTGAGACTAGTGACAATGCAACACCTAAACAAAGGATTTGAATGCAAAGAATGAAAACTATATGAATGCAAATTTAATCTATATTTTTGTGTTTTCTATGCAATAAGATGAAGGAAACTGATATGAATCTATTCTATATGAAAAATTGATATGATATGCAATTTATCTAAGAATTGATATGCTAAATGATATGAATGCTCAAAAAAAATGAAAATCTCACAACAACTTTGATTCGCAAAGATAGATTCTTCGATCACCAATTCGCCAGCGTGAGGATGCAATTTCATGGATCCTTTTAGAAGAGCTAAAGCCTTGATTTTATAGAAATCCAGGGCTTTGGAGGTGCATGAGAAAAGCCATAAATCACTCTTGATAAACTCGGGTTGATTTTTGAGTTATCGGGAAATCAGAAATAATTAACTCACAAAATCATGCAAAAGCATGCAAGAAAACCTTTTTAACTCAAATCAGAAGTTTAGATCAGCTTTGAACTCAAAATAGAGTGTTGAGTTTCCAAAAGTTAACAACTTGCATTGATTTCCTGATTTTGAGTTTAACTGCTCTTTGAATGTGCACAATTAATTATGAATTAATTAAATAAATAAAGTGATTTATCCTCAACTTAACTGATTTTTGAAATTAAAACAATTGATTTATGGGTTAATCAATTATTAAATCAAACTTTATTCAAAAGCTATATTATTAAATATTGACAATTGACTTTAATTAATTAAATATGAATGTAATCAATTAGTCATAAGATTTTTGATTTATTGTCAAAATTAAATCATACAATTTAGGAATAATTTAATTAAATTCAATTAAATAATTAAGTGGCAGTATTAAATCTAATTAATTAAATATTTAGAATATTCAATTAATCAAACTTTAGGATAAATAAGATTTATCGCAAAATAATAATTAAATTAAAGATAATTAGAATAAATAGGAATATTGCTAGGAATATTCCCCAATGCAGAATTTAGGATAATCAATTAGGATTTGATAATGTGCAGATGTGCCTTAGGTTAGGACTTTGATGTCAATTTCATTCGAATTGAAGATGTAGGAGGTTAATGAACTTATAGACCTTTTTTGGGGTACTACAAAAATGAGGAAGAGGAGAAGGATTCTTGTATCCCTAGTGGAGAAGTATTATAATGATATATGTTTCCTAGTGGATACCAACTTCACTTATGCTCAGGAAGTTACACCAAGGGTATCATGGCTTAGGCCATTACCTTATGAAGTCAATATAGATGAGACAACATCATCCATAACTACTCTACTAGCTGAGGAAATAGATAGAAAACCTAAAAAAATTTGGACTTATGAGGAAGATAAGTCTAAGATAACCATGGGGTTGAAATCTGCAACCATGGAGAGAAAAATGAATAAGTTAGTTAAGAACCTAGAGAAGATGCTAGGAGAAGGAGAAGAGGAAAATTCACCTCTTGAGTTGAAACAAGGGTTAGGAGAGGATAAGTCTAGTGAATCTGAAGGGAGTGTAGAGGAGGAGATTGAGATCACAAAGAAAGGCAAGAAGGCATCACTTGTTGAGATGAGAAAGAAACAACTGAAACAACCAAAACCCACTCCTCCTGTAGTACTTAGACCAAGAACAAGGGAAGCTTCTACTGTCACAGCTATCGAGCCACATAAAAGACCCCAGCATCAAAAAGAGGAAAATAATTTAGGTTAAGGCCGTGCTGAGAAACATAAGGAAGAAACCAAGAAGGAAGCTAATCTTGGAGAAGGATGATGATGATGATGAGGGAAAAAATACTAATGAGAATACCAAGAAGAAGGCACCATCCAAAAGAAGACAATTTACTATGGATGAGATATGACACAATATCAAGAGCATTGTTGGACTAGCAGGTTTTAAAAAAATAAAGTTTGAAAAGTTGAGTAATGAGGATAAGGAGAAAGTGGAAGAGGCTATGCTTGAGATGTTGTGTACATTCAAAATGACACCATTACAGATGGAGAATCTTATCCCTGATGAGCTATAAAAAAGAATAGATCAGAAATGGCAGTATGCCATGATGACTGAGAAATAGATAAGGGAGATTACTTTAGCTCAAGTAATGCCAAATCTATCCCCTGAGTACATACAACAATATATGGAGAAATATAGAAATCTATTTTTTCCCAAGCTCCAAGCATACTCTATTCTACAACATAAGGTTGAAGATATTGTGCAAAAAAGCACAAGGATATGGAAAATCATCTTTGGACTAATAATTGACAAGAGTGACAACTGACTAAAGGCACATCTGGTCGAGTGGAGTTGGATAATAAGGAAGGTATTGATGAAGAAGCAAGATAGAAGGCTGAAGTAAATGGATCACATGATGTGATCACAATTGTGGATATCACTGAGGATACCCTATTAAAAACAAATGTATTAACTAAGGAGGAATTTGAGAAACAAATCCTTGTCAAGGTAGGCTCAGATAAGTTTCTATTGAGCACCAATCTAGTACTCATTCAAGTTCAAGATTATCCAAGGCTTGAGAGTACATCAATTGTGGACACTAAACCAATAAGCCCTCATATGGTCATGATTGAACATCAATCCTCATAGAGTACCAGTGCTGAAAAACAAGACAAGTCGACAATCACACTTGAGAATACACCTACTAAGGAGGAAAATAAAGACAAAGCTGAGAAGAGTCTTAAAGAGAAAGAAGATAAAGTATGTATTAGCTATAACAAGTCCTCATGTGGAAGAAAAGGAAAAGACTAAAGAAGAGATAACAAAGGAAAAACTTGAGCCTAAGGAGTAAGAGGCCATAAAAGCTCTTATACATTTGCCGAGTGGGAACACATTGAGGAAGAAATCATAGAAGAAGCAGAAATTTCCTGGCACATAGGTTACACTCAATGAAGTTATAGGGATTCCTAACTGGGAAACTAATAACTTAATATATGAGAAAATGTAGATATTGAAAGATCTCTTAAAGAAGAAGAGCAAACAAGAAGAGATAAGAAGAGAGAATCAACATACGAAAGTCTTACATGAAATAAAAGGTATCTTTATTGAAGATTTTGAAATGGATGATGTGAATGAGTCTGTTGGCACTTAATTTTTCAACAGTATAAAATCTTTCATTTCCTTACAAAATTGAAACATCTGTGTGTTATCCTAAGATTGAGAAAATTCATTGCCAAAAACCTAGAAAACCCTGCTACAATCTCAGAGATTTTATTTAAATCTAGCAAGCCCTAATTGAAAAACTAGGCCTGAGAAAACCCTAAGTGCATTTTTTTTCATGAAAACCCTAGGTCGCTCTTTTATAATATATTTGAGCTTTACTTTTACAGGTCACTTGTATTCCTATAAGCGCATGTGTCTTAAATATCTCACTAAGCGGGGTCATGTTGTTGACACTTTATATTACCTAGGCTCACCTCCATTTAATTTTTCCTAAGTCTAAGCCCGATGATATTTTTAAATACTCCTAAGTCCTAGGCACTTTATTTCCTAAAGTTTCGACACTATATTTAGCCTAGAATCTAGAATATTGATCTAACGATTATCGCATGTCTGCAAGGGATCTTTTAAAGCCTTGCCAAAATGTGACAACCGTCTATCTTACTTTATTCCTAAGCACTTACAAAAAGTGGGTCCACTTCCAGGTGTATACATATGGGCATTTCTGATTGGCTATAATATTTGCTAACATGGAAACCGTCATCAAGACTACCACTCAGCAAGAAAAATCTGTATGTCCACTTGCCAGATTTTATGACGTGGTGGTTTTTCATTGGTTACATATAGTGGGGCCATTTTAAGAGGGATCTGTAGGACTGACAAATTGTAGAATGTCTAACGGTGCTCACATGTTCACAAGGGATCTTTTCAAGCCTTGCAATCATGTGACAACCGTCGATCTTACCTTTTCCCAGGCATAAGAAAAGGGTGGGTCCGCTACCAAGTGTACACACATGGCTACTTGTTGTGGTCCCACAACCACACTCCCCTTACGACCCTTATGGCCTTAGGGGCCCCCCTTCTACTTTCTACTTGTCTCAATTTTGTCATCTTGAGGGGTTTGTGTCCTTAGCTTTTTTAGTTTTTGGCCTTTTTGGCCTTGTCGGCCTTTCACACTTTCAGAGGGCCAAAATGTACAAAAGGCCCAATGGAGTGATAGATAGTTTTTTGACTATCCTTTTTTGAAATTTTCAGTGGTCCTCACCCCTGAAAGTCTGACTCTCACGGGAGTCAACCTTTCAGATTTGTCGACCTCTCAGATGTTTGAGACCCCCCAAAAGGCTGAAAGGCTAATTAAAAGGGTGCTTATGTTAGCAACCCCACAAAGCCTATAAAAGGCACGAGGGTTTTTCAAAACCTCACTTTGTGCTTTCGCTCCTCCGTCGTCTACCTACTTTTTTTTCTGCTCATTGCCTTTTCATCGTTTGGCTCCCACCTTCTTGCTGGTCATCGTCAGGTTCTTCATCTCTTAGGTAGGTGGTCTTCTCCACTCTTTTAGGTTTTAGTTTAGCATCCTTTTGTTTTCAATTTTCTTGTTTCATCCTAGGTCTAGGGTTTTGCATTTTTGGCCTTTTTGGCTTGGGTCTTAGGTCTAGGTTGCATTGAGTTGGCCTTTTCAGCCCTAGGGATTGTCAAGGTAGTCACCTTGCATCCCTAGGTGAGTTTGTGGTCAAACTCACCGTCAAACTCACTTTTTGAGTCTGACTCTAAACCCTAGTTTCAGACCTTCGGGGTCGGAAACTTTCAGAGCACCCACCCGATGATGAAAAAAAAAAAAACTCCAAGTGCCATCTCTTTGTCAGCATTTTAGTGTTTGCACACATTGAAAAGTTTTCTACATCTGAAATGCCAAAACGAGTGCCTATCCTTCATCTTCAGTGTTATCAAACTTGTCATCCTATTCGGCATTTTCGCACTTCGAAAGTCATTATCCTCAGCTATCATATTTCTCTTCGGCTTTCATGCCCTTTCATCCTTTGCACCCTTTTTCGACCATGTCAGACCTTTCAGCCATGTCAGACCTTGAGGCTTTTCAGAGGTCTGATGAATCCAAAAGGCCAAAAAGGCCGAAATCACTTATGTGACTTTGTGAGCATGATTTTAGTAATTAATTATGTTTTCCTAATTTTTTCTCTCACTATGTTACTAATTCAGGTCTTGTACTCTTTTGCAAATATGGCTAAGAATATACTAGCATCATTGGCAATGAAGTATGAGTTCAAAGGATACCATCCACCATCCAAAGTGACTGACTCACACATAGGGATAACCGATATAGATATCAAGAATGTGAGTTGGAACAAGTACCTCAACAAGTGTGCTTAGCTAGTGGGCCATTCAGAGGATTGCACTTCATTGGTCCACTATTCCTTGGTGAATGCAGTGATGCATCCAGTCTCTATCCAATCAGTGGAGCCAATTAACACACTGGCCAGTAACTATGTGCCAAATGAGCGCATGGTCAAAAATAGCATTGGGGAGGTGGTTCTGGACCTAAGGCCCGACAATATCAAAGATGTTTTCCATCTATTGAAGGGAGTAGACAAGTTCTTTAATTTTAATATAAACAAGGGGATGGAATTTTACAACAAGGACACACAGAGGGCTCACAACATTGTCAATAATGAGTACCTAATATAGCCATTGCCCAAGAATAGGCTACATAGAATTGATATGAGGAGAGGTTACACGTGTATGCACCCAAAAATGGTCACCTAGACTTTGGGCCCCATTTATTTGATTTATCAACCCTGAATCATTTTGATCATTAATCAATATTTTCAACAATATCAATTCCTTGATCAAGTCTTAATTTCGATCATATATTGGATGTTATCCTATGGGCTAACCATTTATCCTAAGTTTTTATTTACTTAAAAGGAATATTTCCTCCCCTTTTGATTAAATAAAAATCCCCCACTTTCCTCTTATCCTAAGTTGGACAAATAAAGTATTATTCATATTTTATAAAAAGGAGAAAAGCACTTTTTGTCTCATATGGACATAAAGTCAACTCTTATTTTCCTATTGGAGGATATGTGTGCACATGGATTGCTCCTCTTTCAAGCTCCACCGCTGATTAAGACTTTTTGCCTCTTAATCTCCATGGTCCATTTCACCTCATTTCTTATAAAAGGAGAGCTCTCTCCTTCATTTGCATCCACTTGTTTTATGCTAATGTTATGCTGCAGGTTTTAGGTGCATTTGGAGTTTGAAGACATTGAAGACTTGCTTCATTGCATCATTTAGTTGCATATTTGCTTTCATAGTTGCATGATAATGGCATTCTTAGTGTAGATTTCCTTTTATGTAATAGAATAAGCTCACATAGTCTAAATAGGAAGCATTGTAATCCATTGCTATTTCCTTTCATATATTAGTTGCATTGTACTTTCATTTCCATAGCTTAGATTGCATTCTCATATAGCTTGCATTGCATTTGCATATTTGATTCTTGGAGATATTGGCATTGTTGCCCTTGTCTTCACTTGAATCTCTCATTGTGTGGTTGACTAGCAAGGTCACAAGTTTGTAGCTCTAGCTGAGAGCAATTTTTAACCTTGCAACTCCATGCATAGAGAGCTATGAACCACTTTGTGAGGCCTCATTCTTGAGAAACCTTGCATGTAATGGTTCATAGAAGTGCACCATTTTAGTGTGTACAACATGAAAGAGGATATCCAGGCCACCATTATGATGATAAGAAGGGTGTATGGCCTGCCTAAGTCCCATCAACTGGAGCCCTGGATGATCTTTCTTATCCAAAAGATAAAAGAAAGACAAGCGAGGTTCGATTGGGCCTCCATCCTAAGTGACTAGCTAGATGAACAACTGATCCGAGTGAAGACAGATCCCCACTTCTACATGACATCCTATGTTGTGTACTTACTCACCACCAGGGCAGTATACCCAAGTTTGACCAAAGTTGGAAACATCGGGGAACAAAACACATGGCCTTTCACTTTGTATCCTCAATTGGTGAGGAAGGACTTCTTCACACATAATAGTCCAGAGTTTAGGATAGTTAATGATGCCTTTCTTTTTGCAATCATCTGCTCCATTGAGGGTGACTATGCTAAAAGGTTATCAACAGAAGCAGTGGCCAAGGTAAAGGCCATTGGGGCATTTTATATATAGTTCTAAACATTCACATACATTTAGGTCACAGAAAGCACCTTAGCACCGAAGAAGCTCCCAAGGTACCCTTCTGATAGGGTAGTTCTACTAGAGTTAGCAAGGTAGTTGTCTGATGCTCATGAGCATATTAAGCACAAGAAGAAACATTGCTGGGACTTTCCTATTTCAATCAGTCCTCATTGTCTACGTAACATGAAAGTCTGCAAATCATTGATTGGAGAATGGCATGAATTCCCACTAGCAACCTATAGTTTGGTGAGGCTGCATTTTGACCCCATTGGTACCTATAGCCACATAATGGGAAGACACTACATTCATGAGCCGCATGTCAAAGATCATTGGGCTAATTATGTAGATGATTATGAGGTGAGAGTCCATGACTATTGTCAGATGAGTCTGGAGCTAGCACAAGGTGCCCTTTCCCTGATAATTCCATAGAATACGGTAGATGCTGACTCAGATAAGATTTTGGATTCCATATATAACACGAACAAGGTATACACCAGGGCCATCCTAAATGTGAAGGTAGATCAGGATGAGAATGATAGCATGGATTTCAGAGCTCGGCATGTGATTAAAGTAACAAAGTCATGGATTTCTCATCCATTTCCAATGCAAACACTCCCCATGAAGCAACTTCCTGAAAAGCCATCTCAAGAAAAGAGAAAAGGAGAAAAGGTGTTGAAGCCCCAATTCAAAGAGGCTGCTCCAGTAAAGCCAGAAATTGTGTATCGACATGAGCATCCCATTGCATATGGTATGGCTATGCACTCCAAGAAGGTGAAAACCAAGATGACCAGAAGCATGGCATCTTCAGAGGCACCTCACTCTAGTGACCAGGATTCTCCAAACTTGGCAAAAAAGATAAAGTTCAAAATAATAGGACCTAAACTAGTCGGGGTAATCTAGGGCCATGTTTACAAAAGAAATGCAAGGTCAACCCCCACACAAATGGATACTTTGGCAAAAGAAGATGAGGATGTATTGGATGATGTTCCCCTTAGTAGGTGGACCTGGTCAGTAGGATTCTTCAAGAAAAGAGGGATAATAGAGGATGACCCTAAGGGTAATGAAGGGGCTACTCAGGTAGAGCCAATAAATTTGGATGCCCTCAGCGATCATGAATTCAACATTTTAGATTTTGCAGGCTTGCATGGGTTCAAGGAGTTTGAACAACAAGCTCCTATTTATTTCACTAGTCTTTTTAGTGGCATAGGAGAGGATCTACAATAGGGACCTTAAGGACAAAATGATGTTGAGATGACCGAAGATCAAGGAGGAGCTACCAAACCTAAAAAGGATGCATCTATTGAGATCACCTCGGAAGGAGTAAGTTCATAGCTACCATTGGATACATATGTTCCACCTCCACCTCCACCTCATCCTTCCACACTTCCTTCCATTCCACTTCAAGAGCTTCCCACTACTCCACTTTCCACTCTCATGTAGAATGCTCCGCTATCTCAGCAACCTTCTTCGTCCCATGTTCCTTTCCCAACTCCAACTCCACCAGTCCATTCAACCACTCCCCTCATGTCTCAAAAACCTCCCCCACTCAATATTCCTCCCCAAGTTCATGTTGAGTCAATACCCCAGATTTCACAAGAGCCAGAGAAAGAAGTCAAAGTAATTGGTGGGGAGAAAATAGAGGAAATTCATATTGGATCTGAGGAACTAGATGACAAGTGAGAGTCATAGGTGGAAGAAGAACCACATACTAAAGAAGATAAGCCACAAACAGATACTAAAGAGAAGATGACAGATGAGTAGTAGACTATGGAAGAGGGAGAGCTTGAAAAAGATATTGGGAATGAGCAGGAAACAGGAGAAGAAGAAGAAGCTTGAGAGGAGATAAGGACAGAACACTTGGCAACCTCTACTACATTTGCTTCTCCCTATGAGCCATTGAATGTGTTCTCAAAGCCCACATGGTTTATCATAGAGGTGCAGTCGAGGGTTAGGGTATACACTGATGATGAGGTTGACATAACCATGCTAGGGCATGCTTTCCACCAAATGGCACTGATTCCCCAAGCAAGGAGAATGTCCTATGTAACACAAGACTAGATAGGAAGGTGGAAAGCATAGGTGGTTGTTCCTACAATGGATGTTAGCATGAAGGAGATGACTCTGGAGGATTATGTGTTAGAGGAGGTAGACTTGGGGGAACCAACTATGGAAGGTAGCAAAACCTTGGCCACCCTAGGTTTGAAGCATGCTTTGGGCTTCATGAACAAAGACAAAGAAAAGATAAAAGCCTTGGAAGAGAAAAATGAGGCTATGAAGAAATTCATTCTAAAGACAGTGGGTCTAATTGACCCTAATGACCCTGAAGCCTCATTACAGGCAATTTTGGAGAAAAGGGGGGATGTAGATGCAGATGTTCCACATTCTTTTGTGCAGGCTTGTGCTAAATGGAAGCTAGATTTTGAGCAGTTTGCTAGGTTATCTCTTAGGAGGATTTTAAGGCCCTTCCAGAATATTTTGACAAGAATAAACTCTTTAGTGGAGATCATGAGTGAAGAAAATAGGGTAGAAGAGACCATCCTTAGCTGGAAAAAGGTGTTGGATGAGTTAACAATGATAAGAAAGTAGCGCTTCCAAGTGCTAATGAAGATTTATGAAGAAGAAGAATTGTATAGTTTTGAAGAATGGATCCAAGAGATAACTACGGTGTTAGCCATATTTGGGAAGGTTCTCAAGACACTGAACAAGAGGAGAGAGAATATCACTCTCTATGCAAAGGAGCTACAGGGGTTCTTTGAGAGATTGGACTTGGATTTGTTTGATGAGGATGAAGATAAGACCATGTATTTAGTGAATGACATCATCAATCAGTACCTAGACATATTCTGAGGGGTAAATTCTAAGGAAGACCTCCAATAGATGTTCTTTCAGAAGGAAGAGATCCAGAAAATGCTAAGTCAAGAAGAAGAAATAAAGGATTTTGCAAAAGAATTGATGGATTTCAGAGATAGACAAAAGGAGATACTTCAGTGAGGTGTTGGAGGTAGTGGATAGGTTCAAAAAAGCACATCTAAGAGTGCTTTCTATCTAAGTAGACCTCCAGTCTAAGATCTGCCAACTTCCATGTACAAAAAGTTTAGTTTTAACACTTAGTTATTTTCACAGTGCAGGATTTTCGGCCATTTCAACCATAAGGAGTTTTTGGCCACCTGCAAGTCTGAAAAGTCCAAAATAGTAGAGATAAATGACTTAGCACTTAGTCAATTTTGGGTTTCAAGTTTTTCAGACCAAGTGTCGGGTTTTGGGCATTTTTTGGTAGATCTAGGAGTTGACTCTAGTTATCTTAGAGATCACTTTACAGTCATCTGGGCTTCTTTCTTTGGATCATTTATGCATGATTGTGGGATCTCTTTCAGTCAGGACTACATGGAGCAGCTGGGGCCAATGATCAAGGGTACAAACATAAAGATCACCGAGTGCATGCACTAGTTCCAGCCCATTTTTGAGGTGTCTGATGATTGATTTATTCAAATATTTGTAATGCACAAAGTTTAATTCTATGCTAGGGTAGTTTAGCTCACCTTTAGTAGTAGTTTCTTTAAGGAAATCTCTAGTTTAGATTTCTTTTCAAGTTTTAGTCGTAGCAAAGCCCTAGCTATGAAAATAAGAGCATGGCTCTATAAATTGTAATAAAATGATGTAATGAGGGTTGATTTGATTATTAATACAATACATACAATTGGTGCTTCATTCATGGTATGACTTGTCTACTATCTATGTGAAATTTTTGAATGTGTGATTTGCTCATTCTTTATTTCAAAGAGCCAATTGATTGTTTGATGATTTAAAGTGTGCAATCCTTTAATTTCATGTTTGCTGGTATCATATTACTCTGTTGTGACAAATCTCTAAGAAGATCTTTCTTTGGTGCTTAAAGATTAACTTGTCTCACATGTGTGCACATCTAGAGTGGCTTCGTTATCTAATGAGTTTTGACTTATCATACATCTGCATTTGTTTAAATTCTATTGATGATTGCACTTGTTCAACAGAAGATTATGACATGATCTGATCTCTATTGTGTGGGTTTCTTCATCTTCTTGGTCATTTAATTTGCATGGTGGTGTGATTACTAGTATATGTCCATTAGGTTTCTTTTAACATTTCCTTTCAAGTTTCTTGTTAGCTTACACTTTCTAACCCTCTTTGCAAGTTGTTTTCAGTAGGATAATTTAAATTAGCATTGCTTTCATTTCTTAAATCTGAAAATTGGATTAAAAAAAGAGATATTGTGGAATCCTAAAGTCTGTTTTGCAGTTTCCCTTAAGAGAAGAACCATCAAAGGTCTCCTTGTTAACAAATTCACATTTGTCTTCCATTGAGCTATCTGAGCGGTTGAGACCCAGCCAGAAGGAACCTTGAGATTGATTCCATCAATCTTCCAAGAGGGGAAGTTGTTCACACAAATTCCTAGCCATTGTCTTCATGTAAAAATGATGCTCAACAAAAGTGGAGCTAGAAGGAGGGTCCTCAAAAGGGACACCCTGAAATATTTGATTGTTCACCCCTGAGAGATTTCAATGAGTCCTTGGATCTTCACCCAATAAAGGGGAGTTCCTTGAACTTACAGAGTTTCACAAACCTCGCAACAACAAAGCCAAGCATGGAGGGGATACTTCAGATCATCCAGATCTTCCTCCAATTCCAACCATTGTTGCCCCACCTACTACTCCTCTACCACCGGTCCCAATGGAATTTTTTGCAAATGCCCAAAGTTTAGCACTAAACTTACATGGGCAGCTCCATCAACCCAAGAATCCTTAGAAATTATACCCACAATTCATCTATGGAGAATGTAGGATAGTAGAAGAACACGTTCGTGCTTTCAAAGAATTGTGCAATCGGAAAGAGATTTCTCATCAAGATTTCATGTGCCGCCTCTTCCCTTACATATTGGGGGAGTTCGCATATAATTGGTATCTCAATTTTCCATGAGGATCCATTACTACTTGGCAAGACTTTGAAACAAAATTCCTGAATCAGTTTAAACTATATGTGGATCTGACAACTCTCCATCACCAGTTCATTTTGGTAAGAAAAGACCTCAATGAATCTATCGCCATGTTCAATAACCATTTTCACAAGATGTATCAAAAGCTTGAAGCTCCATACATGGTACCAGTTGGCACTGCCATACAAGTGTACCTACACACCTTGGACCCACTAACATCCATATTCCTAAAAAGATTGCCTCCAGGAGACATCGACACTTTGGAAAAAGTGTGTAATGAAGCTATCTTGTTCACTCAACAAATGGACCCGCAAGCAGGAGGAAGTTATGGTGTCCCACCTACGTTGGTGAATGTTGTTGCAATTGGCCCATTCATAGAAAACAATCAATTGCCAATGCAAAAAACCCTGAAGATCAACTTGGTACCAACTCCATATGTTGCTGCCCCACTGTTGACTATCACATACCCAGGGTAGGATACACATAGGGCTGCCTTGTGTGAGCAAAAGGTCATTGTCCCAAATGAACCAGACCAAGCTCTAGTCAATGACTTGGATACCATGAAGAAGATGCTATCCCAATTAACTGGAGAGATCACACGAATGAATCTCAACCCAACTCTAAATCAAGGAAACTCTCCATGGCCAGCTGATGTCCCTAATACTTACTCTCAAAATCAAAATCGTAGTTATGGTAATTACAACAAAAATAAAAATAGTGGAGGAGGTTATGGGAATGGCTCTCAAGACAAATAGTTTGGACAACAAAGGACAAATAGGACTTGGAATACACATCTGAACAATGGTAGTATCCCCACAGATAATGCCAATTTCTTCAGTTCATCAGAAGCCAGCTACACCTAAGGTCCGAGCATGCATCAACTAGATTATGAGTATAGGGGGGAGTCTGATAATCAAACTTAGAATCCTGAGAGTTCCCAGGCCCATTTCAGTGCCATGGTATTCAAGTCATATGACCCAAATTCAGATGGAACTTCGAACAATAACACTTCATAGAAAGAGTTCATTTTCCCATTTAACCAAGAAAGCCAACCAAAGTATTCTAAAGTCTAGGCCTTCTAGAAAAACAATAGAAATACCCATAACTTGAGAAGAAGGAGGGAACCCCTGATGGATGGAATTCCTCCAAGTATGCAACCTACTCCACCTGACCCAAGGGCCAACAATAATCCTATGCCCCTGAGGGGACCTAATACCACTATTGTTCAGACAACATTGTATCAACCAACCACATTGAAAAACCCAGCTTGGGCCAATGAAAGGTATAGTGCAGTAGAGGAACTAAAAAAGGTTAGAATGAACATGTCAATGTATGATATGCTATAGAGTTTCCCTGCTCAAATAGAATCTCTCCTAAAGACCTTGGATCATTCCAAGATAGCCTCACCCAACACCAGTGCCAAGAATGCATCTAATGTAAATGCAGCAGAGGCAATGCCGACCATGTTCAAAGATAGGGTAGAAGTACCCCCATTCCTACTTAGCCTCAAAATATTTGGGAAAAACTTGCATAATTGTTTAATCAACTCAGATGCTTCATGTAATGTGATGCCATTATCTATATGTCAGAGGCTAGGAATGAATCCTCAACCAACTAATCATGTGGTGATCCAACTTGATAAAATGAAAGTCAAAGTCATTGGGGTTTTGAAGGACACATGGATCCAACTAATGGATGATCCTAGGATCCAAGATTGCATCGATGTTCATGTGGTGGACATCCCAAAGACCTATGGCATGCTACTCAGCCGGGAATGGACACAATCTTTGAGGGGTTGGTTCTCCATTGATTTTACTCAACTTTGGCTACCATAGAAGGGGGTCAACAATCAAATTAAGATTGATGCTGAACCTAAACTCAAATAGATGATAACTAAGTATAACACCCCAAATGAAGTTTTGTTCTCACAGGATGATTTGGGAGTGTACCATTTTGACAAAGCCTTCACTTTCCAACTCAAGGGGGAAGACAATTTTGATAACAGTCAGGTGCAAGGATTGGTAGATGCCTTAATTATAGATGAAGTTTTCATAGAATTCATGTTAGGCATGACCAAGAACATGAGACACCTTGGCAGAGATGCTAACCCAAATATACTAATGTTACCAGGTTATTGTCACCTCCATCAGACCAACCATTCAGAACTTACATGTTGGGACTGTCAGTAGGCAGTCGCTCAGGTAGTAAGCCAGATGTCTGACACGCCCCAGTAGGAAAGAGACATAATGAAGGGCTCAAATGAGGATGAGCTCTCTCTCTATGAAAAACCTGAGGTCCCTATAGCTAAGGATTTTGTACAAGAAGAATGGAGTTCCTTTGATGATGGTTGCCTGCCCCCGTGCAATGAAGTGTGGCGTGAGGCCCAAGCAAAGCAAAAAATGAAATGGGTCCCTCTATCAAGAAGGGAATGCCCTGATGAAGAGACATTAGAGACCCCAAAACCAAAAGACCTATCACCACCCTTGACCTCTAGTGAGCCCCAAGTTAAGACACCTCCACCATAAGTAATCTTGGGACCCCAAATCAAGATATCTCCCAATAAGAATCACTCAATTTGGAAACTTCATTTTGACGGCTCCAAGTGTAAGCTAGGGGCAGGAGCAGGGATTGAGTTAATCAACCCTCATGGGGGTTCATATTACACCACCTATTAGTTGCAATTCCACTACACCAACAATGTTTCTGAGTACGGGGCTTTAGTTCAGGGTCTCCTTTTCGAGCACGAGAAGAAGGTAAAAGTGATAGCTGTGGAAGGTGATTCACAACTAATAGTCTAACAGATTAATAGCCAATATTCTTGTATGGATAAATGATTAATTTCATACCACAACCATGCCTAGGATTTAATTAAATATTTCAAAGCTTTCAGCATTCAAAGCATCCCAAGAAGAAGGAATACTATTGCTGATGCTTTGGCGGTGTCTGCAAGTTCCTTGCAGTCGCTAGAAAAGTCCAAGTTGAAAAGGTTCTCCATAGAACTAGTGGCTATGCCCACCGTCCCCAACAAAAAAAAAAAATTCCAAGTATTTCAGGATGATCAACAAATCCTGGATTCATTATGAACGCATGGATCTTTGACAAGTAGAGCATTGATGAAGAAGAAGAAGATGAAACAGATGAATCCGATGACTTGGGGATTTTGAACTTGTAAATGAATTCCATTCGAAAAGGTATGGTAGCTCTAGAAAGAATTTTTGATAAAGATGAAAATGCTTGAGAAAGAGGGAAAACCCCAATGGTGAGCAGAGATGATTGCAAGATCTACAACTTGGGCACACAACTCAAACCCAGGGAGGTTCATATAGGCAAGGTTAGCACACCATAGGAAAAGAAATAGATGATCGAACTACTCATTGAATATAAAGACATCATCACATGGTGCTATGAGGATCTGAAAACCTATGACCCCAACATTATAGTCTACAACATCCCATTGAACCTAGATGCTAAACCATTCCACTAGAGGCAAAGATCAATTAATCTCATGATCAAGCTAGTAATTCAAAAGGAAGTACAAAAGTTGCTTGATGCCAAGATAATTTTTCCCATCTGGCATTCCAATTGGGTAGCCAATCTAGTTCCTGTAAGGAAGAAAAGTGGAGAGGTTCAGCTCTGCGTGGACTTTAGAAATCTAAATAGATCTTCTTAGAAGGACAACTATCCTTTTTCTTCTCTGGATGAGGTGTTACAAGTGGTCAACGGTTCTCAAATGATGTCCTTTTTGGATGGCTACTCAGGGTACAACCAAGTGATGGTGAAGGAAGAAGACCACTTGAAAATGACCTTCACTACAAAATGGGGAACATTCACCTACCGCCACATGCCATTTGGTCTAATCAACATAGGAGATACTTTCCAACAAGCTATGGATGAGGCATTCAAGGGTATAGTCAACAAGTGCATTGTTATATACATGGATGACCTCACAATTGTCTCCAAGAACCACGTGGACCACATTGAGGATTTGCAAAAAATTTTGAAGAGGTGTTGATGCTATGGGATTTCTCTAAATCCTAAGAGGTGCATTTTCGGGGTGAATCAAGGCAAACTCCTTAGGCACATTATATCCGAGACAAGTATCTCAATTGATCCTGAAAGGGTTGAAGCTATCCTCAAATTGGTTCCACCAAATAGTAGGAAGGAATTGAAGTCCTTTTTTGGGAAAATCAACTTCGTTAGGAAGTTCATCAGTGGTTTTGTAGAGATAGTGCATCCTTTGAATGATATGTTAAAGAAGGATGCTAAAATTGAATGGAACGCCTTCAGGAAAGAGGCATTTAAAGAAATCAAGACATCCATCACCACTGCTCTAGTCTTGGTCAGTCCTGATTATCTTCTACCATTTAAAGTCTACTTATTTGCTTCAGAACATTCATGTGCAGGAATCCTCACGTAGAAGAAAGAAGGTGAAGATGAAAGGCTGATTGCTTTTATGAGCTACCCACTAAAGAATGCAGAGCTCAAATATCCTAACTTGGACAAACAATGTTTCACCTTGGTCAAGGCTATCAAGAAATTTAGACATTACATACTACAGAGTAAGGTTGTTGCTATTATTCTAGATCCAGTGGTCAAATCCTTACTAATACAAAATGAACTCAAAGAATGAAGAGGCAAATGGATGGCAATATTGCAGGAGTTTGACATTGAGATACAACCGATGAAATTGGTGAGGGGGTCAAGGCCTCACCAAGATGATGGCCAAAATAGAACAAGGTTTGGTGTGCCAAGTGTACACCAATGAAGGAATAGTCACCGATATATGGTATCAAGATGTATTCTACTACTTGCTGCAAAATTGTTATCCTGATGGATTGAATGGGTCCCAGCAAAGGGCACTGAAGAATAAGAGAAGTTCATACATGCTGAAAATGGGAATCTCTACAAATGCAATTATGATGGGTTGTATCTACGATGTTTAGATCAAATACAAGTTGAGCTAGTTCTCAAAGAATTTCATGATAAGTATGGTACAAGAAATGGATCGGCAGAAGCTATAGCTCATCAGATACTAAGATCTAGCTATTACTGGCCAACTCTATTCAAAGATACTCATGAACATGTGTGCTCCTACCATGTTTGCCAAACTAGCGCCATTTGAGAAAGATACCCAGTGATGCCCTTACAACCGGTATATGAAGTGCATCTATTCACCCAATGGGGGTTGTACTTCATGGGAATGATCAATCCCCCATCCTTAGTAGGCCACAGAAACATCTTGACTACAACTGATTACTGTACGCACTGGACAGAGGCACAGGTAATGAAAAATTGTACCACAGAAGTGATCACCAAATTCCTAGAAGAGTTCATCATCATGAGGTTTGGCATGCCTTTTTTCCTAGTATGTGACAATGCCCCCTACTTTTCATCTGCAAGCCTCATTCAATGGGTCTTCAAGAACCAAGTAATTCTAAAATTCTCACCCAATTACTACCCGCAAGGGAATAGAGTTGTTGAATTCACCGATAAGAACCTAACAACGATAATCAAACGCCCATTGGATGACAATCCCAGACTGGCACACCCAATTGAAATATCCTCTATGCACAGATCGTGTCTGAATCAAGAATGCCCTAGGGACCTCTCCCTACCAATTAGTGTATGGTTTGCAGCCTGTCTTTCCAATGAACCCAAAAATACCAATCTTGAGATTCATGGATCAATATGTCAAGGGTGAGGAATGAGTGCAAATTCACCTCATGAATTTGTTGAACCTTGAAGAAAAATGAACTATGGCCCTGGAAAATGTAGCCAAACACCAGGTTGTTGTCAAACATTGGTTTGACAAAAGAGCAACTGTAAAAGCTTTCTGAATTTCTAATCTGGTCCTAATGTGGGATAGAGCAAAAGAAAAACTAGGAAGCCACACCAAATTCCAATCTCTATGGATAGGCCCATTCCAAATCACTAAAATTCTAGGAGAGAATTCCTTTCAGATTAGTTCTCTTGATGGAGAATTGGTCCCGTTACCAATCAATGGCCAGTTTCTAAAGCATTATTTTGGGTCTTGATTGGTCCCTTGTACTTTACTATATTTTTCTTGTACTATATTGTTTTTTTTTGGTTCTTGGTCAGTCTTTTCATCCATGCCATTTCTTTGGGTCTTTGCTTGTAGGGGGGATCAGTGCTTTCTTTTTTAGCGGTCCATTCAGGTAGCCCAAGTTTCGAGTTAAGCTTCCCACAACCTGAACTATGGAAATAGTTTCATCTTGCAGTGAGCCAGGGATAGGGATAGAAGGAAAGATTACTTCTTAAATTGGACTCCTTTGGAGTGTATACCAAAATCAACCATCCTCAACACTGAAACACATTTTAAAAGGGGGATTCTGAGCCATGGGTTTCTCAAGATGAGATTCCAATTTGAGCTAGGAAATGCCCACAATCACAAAGGAAGCCTGGAAGCCAGAACCCTTCCCTGACTAGAATACAAAAAAAAAAGAGCAAGAAAATGAAAAGGAGGAACACATAAAGATGAGATAAATAAAGAAATGCTCAAAACCAGGACAACACAGTCTAAGCGCTGCCTCGGTTTTCCCAAAAAAAAAAAAGAGATAGAAAGAGCAACATAAGGTGTTTTTACAAAGCTACAAGGAGCATTGAAGCAATTCACATGGAATAAAATTTTCTGATAGATGGATGCTCTCAAAGGAATTTTCCTAAAGCTTAAAGCAAATCGAGTCTAAAAGCCCTCCTATGAAGTCTAAGCACTTCTACCAAAGCTTGTTTGTAGTCAGGAAAGGGTGACTTTGACAACCTCTATCGGGGTTATCAACACCTGCCTAGCAATAGAGCAAGGTTAAATTGACTTATGGGCAACTTTTGATTGATGGGTACTGATCTAGCAATAATGGGTTGATCATCGATGGGAGCTCATGGCAAGAGTTTCCTAGGAAAATTGAACTCACACTCTCATAGACTAGATGCAAACATTATGGTTTTCTCAACCTTGGTGGTGATAAAGAACATACTCTATCTGATGATCTTTTTACTTGGCTCATTGTGAATCGGGACTGTCTCCAAATCGACTGGCTCTGGGGAGTTTCAATCATTTTCCTTTCTTTGTTTGGGCTATTTCTTGTGTTCCCACAACCACACTCCACTTATGGCCCTTATGGCCTCAGGGGCCCCCCTTCTACTTTCTGCTTGTCTCATTTTTGTTATCTTTAGGGGTTTGTGTCCTTAGCTTTTTTAATTTTTGGTCTTTTTAGTCTTTTCAACCTTGTCGGCCTTTCACACTTTCGGAGGGCTAAAAGGTGTGAAATGGCCAGTGGAGTGATAGCTGGTTTTTTGACTATCCTTTTTTGGACTTTTTAGTGGTCCTCACCCCTGAAAGTTTGACTCTCACGGGAGTTGGCCTTTGGGGTTTTTCAACCTCTCAAATGTCTAAGACCCTTAGAAAGGCCAAAAGGCTGATTCATGAGGTGCTTATGTCAGCAACCACGTGAAGCCTATAAAAGGCACGACAGTTTTTCAAACCCTCACTTTGCGCTTTCTCTCCTGCGTCGTCTACCTACTTTTTTCGCTACTCATTGCCTTTTCATCATTTGGCTCCCACCTTCTTGCTGGTCATCATTGGGTTCTTCATCTCTTAGATAGGTGGTCTTCTCCCCTCTTTTTGGTTTTAGTTTAGCATCCTTTTGTTTTCAATTTTCTTGTTTCATCCTAGGTCTAGGGTTTTCCATTTTAGGCCTTTTCGGCTTGGGTCTTAGATCTAGGTTTCTTTGAGTTGGACTTTTCAACCTTGGGGATTGTCAAGGTAGTCACCTTGCATCCCTAGGTGAGTTTGTGGTCAAACTCATCGTCAAACTCACTTTTCGAGTCTGACTCTAAACCTTAGTTTCGGACCTTCGAGGTCTGAAACTTTTGGAGCACCCACCCAATGACCAAAAAAAAAAATCCAAGTGCCATCTCTTTGTTGACGTTTCAGTGCTTGCACACACTGAGAAATTTTCTACATCTGAAATGATGAAATGAGTGCCTATCCTTCATCTTCGGTGTTATCAGACTTGTCATCCTTTTAGGCATTTTTGCACTCTGAAAGTCATTATCCTCAGCCATAAGATTTCTCTTCAGCTTTCACACCCTTTCATCCTTTGCGCCCTTTTTCAGCCATGTCAGTCCTTTTGACCATGTCAGACCTTTAGGATTTTTGAAGGTCCGATGAATTCAAAAGGCTGAAAAGGCTGAAATCACTTATGCGACTTTGTGAGCATGATTTCAGTAATTAATTGTGTTTTCTAAACTTTTTCTCTCACTATGTTACTGATTCAGGTCTTGTACTCTTTTGCAGATATGGCTGAGAAGATACTAGCATCACTGGAAATGAACTATTAGTTCAAAGGATACCATCCACCATCCAAAGTGACTAACTCACACGCAGGGATAACTGATACAGATATTGGAAATGTGAGTTGGAATGACTACCTCAACAAATCTACTTACTCAGTGGGCTATTCAGAGGATTGTACTTCAGTGGTCCACTATTCCTTGGTGAATACAATAGTGCATCCAGTCTCTATCCAGTCAGTGGAGCTAATTAACACAATGGCCAATAACTATGTGCTAGATGAGCGCATGGTTAGAAACAAAATTGGGGAGGTGGTCCTGGACCTAAGGCCCAACAATATCAAAGATGTTTTCCATCTACTAAAGGGAGTAGACAAGTTCTTTAATTTTAATATAAACAAGGGGATGGAATTTTACAACAAGGACATGAATAGGGCTCACAACATTGTCAATAATGAGTACCTAATGCAACCATTGCCCAAGAATAGGCTAGATAGAATTGATATGAGGAGAGGTTACATGAAAGAGGATATCCAATCCACCATAATGATGATAAGCTAGGTGTTTGGTCTACCTAAGTCCCATCAATAGGAGCCCTAGATGATCTTCCTTATCCAAAAGATAAAAGAAATACAAGCAAGGTTTTATTGGGCCTCCATCCTAAGTGACTAGCTAGATGAATCACTGATCTGAGTAGAGACAGATCCCCACTTCTGCATGACATCATATGTTGTGTACTTGCTAGCCCCCAAGGTAGTATAGTTAGGTTTGACCAAAGTTGGAAACATCAAGGAACAAAACACATGGCCTTTCACTTTGTATCCTCAATTGGTGCGGAAGGACTTCTTCACACACAATAGTCTAGAGTTCAAGATAATTAATGATGCCTTTGTTTTCACAATCATCTGCTCCATTGAGGGTGACTATGCTAAAATGTTATCAATAGAAGCAACGGCTAAGGTAAAGGCCATTGGGGAATTTTATATACAGTTCCAAACATTCACATACATTCAGGTCACAGGAAGCACCTTAGTGCCCAAGAAGCTCCCAAGGTACCCTTCTGATAGGGTAGTTCTACTAGAGATAGCAAGGTAGTTGTTTGATGCTCATGAGCATATTAAGCACAAGTAGAAACATTGCTGGGACTTTCCTATTTCATTCAGTCCTCATTGTGTACCTGACATGAAAGTCTTCAAATTTTTGATTGGAGAATGGGATGAATTCCCACTGGCAACCTATAGTCTCATGAGGCTGAATTTTGACCCCATTGGTACCTATAGCCATATAATGGGAAAACACTACATTCATGAGCCGCATGTTGAAGATCATTGGGCTAATTATGTAGATGATTACGAGGTGAAAGTCTATGACTATTTTTGGATGAGTCTGGAGCTGGCACAAGGTGCCCTTTCCCTGAGAATTTTATAGAAGGCAATAGATGCCAACTTAGATAAGATTTTGGATTCCATAAATAACACAGACAAGGTATACACCAAGGCCATCCTAAATGCAGAAGTAGATCAGGATGAGAATGATAGCATGGATTTTAGGGCTCGGCATGTTATTAAAGTGACAAAGTCATGGATTGCTCATCCATTTCCAATGCAACTGCTCCCCTTGAAGCAACTTCCTAAAAATCCATCTCGAGAAAAGAGAAAAGGAGAAAAGGTGTTGAAGCCCCAATTCAAAGAGGTTGCTCTGGTAAAGACAAAAACTATGTATCAACATGAGCGTCCCACCACATATGGTCTAGCTACACACTCCAAGAAGGTGAAAACTAGGATGACTGAAAGCATGGCATTGCCAGAGGCACCTCCCTCTAGTGACTAGTATTCTCCAAATTCAGCAAAGAAGACAAAGTTCAAAATAATAGGACCTAAACCGGCCAAGGTAATCAAGGGCCATGTTTACAAAAGAAAGGTAGGCTCAACCCCTACACAGAAGGATACTCTGGTAGAAGAAGATGAGGATGTATTGGATGATGTTCCCCTTAGTAGGAGGACCCAACCAGTAGGATTCTTGAAGAAAAGAAGGATAATGGAGGATGACCCTAAGGATAATGAAGGGGCTACTCAGGTAGAGCCAATAAATTTGGATGCCCTTAGAGATGATGAATTCAACATTTTAGATTTTGCAGTGTTGCATGGGTTCAAGGAGTCTAAACAATAAGCTCCTGTGCAGTTCACTAGTGTTTTTAGTGGCATAGGAGAGGATCTACAGCAAGGACCTTAGGGACAAAATGATGTTGAGATGACCGGAGATCAAGGAGGAGCTACCAAACCCAAAAAGGATGCATCTATTGAGATCACCTCAGAAGGAGTAAGTTCATAGCTACCATTGGATACATTTGTTCCACCTCCACATCCACCTCATCCTTCCACACTTCCTTCCATTCCACTTCAAGAGCTTCCCACTACTCCACTTTCCACTCCCATGTAGAATGCTCCATATTCTAAGAAACCTTCTTCATCCCATGTTCCTTTTCCAACTCCAATTCCACTAGCCCATTGAACCACTCCCCTCATGTCTCCAACACCTCCCCCACTCAATATTCCTCATCAAATTCACATTGAGTCAGTACCCTAGAGTTCACAAGAGCTGGAGAAAGAAGTCCAAGTCACTGGTGGGGAGAAAATAGAGGAAATTCATATTGGATCCGAGGAACCAGATGACAAGGGAGAGTCACAGGTGGAAGAAGAACCACATACTAAAGAAGATAAGCCACAAATAGATACTAAAGAGTAGAGGGTAGAAGAGCAGCAGACTATGGATGAGGGAGAACCTAAACAAGATACTAGGAATGAGCAGCAAATAGGAGAAGAAGAAGAAGCTTGAGAGGAGATAAGTATAGAACACTTGGCAACCTCTACTGCATTGGCTGCTCCCTATGAGCCATTGAATGCATTCTCAAAGCCCACATGGTTTACCAAAGAGGTGCAGCTAAGGGATAGGGTATACACTAATGATGAAGTTGACATGACCATGCTAGGGCATGCTTTCCACCAAATGGCACCAGTTCCCCAAGCAAGGAGAATGTCCTATGTAACACAAGACCAGACAGGAAGGTGGAAAGCATAGGTGGTTGTTCCTATGATGGATGTTAGTGTGAAGGAGATGACTCTGGAGGATTATGTGTTAGAGGAGGTAGACTTGGGGGAACCAACTATGGAAGGTAGAAAAACCTTGGCCACCTTGGGTTTGAAGCATGCTTTGGGCTTCATGAATAAAGATGAAGAAAGGATAAAAGCCTTGGAAGAGAAAAATGAGGCTATGAAGAAATTCATTTTAAAGATAGCAGGTCCAATTGACCCTAATGAACCCAAAGCCTCATTATAGGCAATTTTGGAGAAAAGGTGGGATGTAGATGCAGATGTTCCACATTCTTTTGTTCAGGCTTGTGCTGAATGGAAGTTAGATTTCAAGCAGTTCACTAGCATATCTCTCAGGAGGATTTTAAGGCCCTTCTAGAATATTTTTACGGGAATAAACTCTTTAGTGGAGATCATGATGTTGGAATTAGGAGAGATAGTTACTAACAGGGGAGGGGTGAATCAATTCCCTCAAAAACTTTACTTGTAAAACCTTTCAGATCTATAACTGAATACTGTGATAACCAATCAAAATAACTTGAATCTAGTTGCATAAATCAATCATCTAGTTAACTTAAGAAAAGTAAGAAACATGAAATCAATATGACAATCACATAACACAAGTATTTTGGTAACCCAGAAACCCTTGTAAGAAGGTAAAAACTACGGTGGGGATGACGCCCACAAATTCTTCACTACTGTAGATAGAAAAGGTTTTCCTATTAAGGCTGCAAGTTTTGATCACTTCTAGTGATCTTACCTTGTTAGGAGTAACATATTAGATCAGCTAGATCTACCTAGTTATAGGATTTAGACAACACTAATGAAGTGTGTACTTGGTTAAGAGATTTACATAAGACTGTTAAGTCTACTCTATTAAGAGATTTATCAAAAACTCTATCACAATTGTCAGAAAGTAATAGGCAATTATCTGCTAGTTGACAACTCAATTGTCTAAAATAGATCTATAAGTGCTCATAAAAATATCACCTTATTTGTGATGGTTCTCTACTTTGTTATGCTCGGTAGCCTTCTCTGATTCTGCTTAATCTGATATCCTCTGTACTCTGTTCTGCTCGATAAACTGATTGTCTTGAAGTTAGGAAATGTCTTCAAGTGTTCCATGATTCATATATATTAGTTCACCAACCTCATAAAATGGTGTGAACATACAAAATATATAGTGTTCTATTTTTGCCACTTTAGCAAAAATTAGGTTACAAAAATAATCATAACCCTAAGATCTACGGTGCAAAATAACCTAGATCAACTATTACAATAAGATAAGCATTACATTTAATGAGTATCTTTTACAATAAATGCTCCTCGATCTTGGTAAACCATTTTACGATTTGTTGTAACCATTTGCATAGAAGAATGTGCCATTTCATATTACTATGCTATTTTTTGTGATCATCGGTAAACACTATATAATCTGCTTAGTGTATACTGTGATGCTCGGTGTTTATTGACCCTCAGTGTCAGGTTCGTTGGTGCTCGGTAAACTATGTGATGCTCGATGTAAAGGCTTTATTGACTGCTCTGTCTTACTTTTGGTTACCGACCAACTCAATATAAGTAATCAACTGACCTGTTTACTATCCTTTGAGACTAATGACAACCTTAAATGCTCAATAGAGATTAACAATCTCCCCCTTTGGAATTAGTATCAAAACTTCAAACGTATATAGATAAAATGTTTCTATATATACCTTATGTCTCCGCCATATACATATCCACACAAAAAATCTTTAAGTACAAAGTACTCCCCCTCGGTGCATGCTCCTGTTAATATATACATATCAAAGTATACGTATTTGGCATATACATGTTTTCCCCCTTTTTGATAATAATGCCAAATGCAAAAAAAAATATAATGTATACTTACATCTTATAAAAATGTTTGGATGGGTTTTCTTTATGGACTCCAAGAGGTTGTCCCATTCCTCTTTCAAGTTGGTAAGATCAATATGCTCAAGACTGACTTGTGCATGCATGTCAAAGATATTATCCAACACCTAAATCTCTGGTTTTGCTACAAGTTGTTCAGCTTTGACAATATGCGCTTCAAAAATTTTCATCTAAGGAATGAGTTCTGTTCGTAACTCTATAACCTAATTGGTGATGCATGCTTCTTGTTTCCTTAGATCTGCTATCAGCTGTCAGCGTTCCTGAACTCGGTGAATATGCTTTAAGAAAGTAGTTGTCTCAGTGATAGCTGCTTGTGTACTCAACTTTATCTCTGCTTCTAAACTTTTTATCTTTTCACTGACTTCTACAATGAAGGTGTCTGAAGTACAAAGCTTGATTAGAAATTGGCAGATTATCTGGGTAATAGATTTTACCTCGGTAATGACCTCAGATAATTTTACATTTTTCAGTGCCACTTTTGTGCTTATCCTTTCTACCAATTTGTTCTGAATCTTTGATTCTTCCCATTCTTCTATTCATTTTTTTGCATCTGTATCAGGGGCATTGATTTTGTCGACGAGTGTAGCAAGTTGATCTATGATTGGAGTATTCGCATCAATATTTGTCTCCAGTACTATCTATTGCAGAATATCCCTCACATCATTTAACACTTCTTTATGTTTGTGTTCTTGCCTTAACTTTTCTTGTGCTGCTTTCCTTGAACATAGCTCCCCATATCTACTTAGTTCCTCAGGGCTTAGGGTTCTTGGGTCACATTTTGGTATAATTATGACTTCATCAATGGTGACCGGCCCTTTGGCTTTCTTCTTCTTCTTCTTCTCACTTATAACAATAGATTTTTCTCCACTTTTCAGAGTATCTTTCCCAATTGACATCATATCATCCTTCTTCTACTCCTCAGTAGATGGTGTGGGAGTCTCGGTTATAGTGTAAGGTGGGTTCACCTCAATCAACTTTGTTTCTTCTGGTTCCTTTGTTTCTATAGACTGTGCCTCTATTTTGGTAGGCTCATTTGTATCTGCAGGTTGCTCAGGTGCTTGTATCCCAATTCTATCTTTATTTTTCTTAGGATGAGAAGCATCAAGTTGTACTTGTGAAAGTATTTCAACTACCTCTACAAGTATAGGTAGTTCACCTGGTAGAGATGTGAACACACTATCAGTGTCTAGTGCTTCATCTTTGTTTGGTGCAATTATCACATCTTCATCATCCTCATCATCAGGATCACCATTAGTGATGTCCTCAATGAGTGCATTGCCATCAATTTTCTTCTACAAGTGGATCTTTACTTGATCTGGTGCATCCTATGAAATTCTTATTTCTTCATTTTGTTCGGTGATATCAATTACCTCTGTAACTGATATACTAGTGTCCTCTATTTTCTTTCCTTTGTTATCATCGATGAAAATACCTTTACCTTTTGAACTGTGTCTCTTCTTAGACAATTTCAAGAATGCTTCCTGTTCAATTTTCTCTTTTGCTTTCAAAATTGATGTCCATAGAGAATCACATGTGACATCCATATTGTGTGTGTGAATTTTGTACCTGATCTGTTGACACAACACTTCGGTAAAACATTAGAGGTTAGCAAAAAACAAAATCATGCAAAATTGAAATCTAATTTAACCAAGTGATTTACTACCTTCTAGTAGGTGTGAGATTGATGTTCTTAGATTGTTATCGAGATCAGTGACCTAGACGACACCTAAATGAAGGATTTGAATGCAATTGATCTAGATATGAATTGAATGCAATTAAGCTATTTTTTTGGATTTTCTATGCAATAATATGAAAATTGATATGCAAATTAAGCTAACAATGATATGATAACAAAAGTGATCTCACAACAATGTTGATTCGCAATAAGCTTTGATCCTTCCAATTACAATTCTCCAGCGTGATTATGTAAAAACATGATATCCTGTGGATGCAAATTTGAGAGATCCATTATGAAGAGCTGAGCCTTGTTTTATAGAAATCCAAGGCTTTGGAGGTGCATGAAAAAAAGCCATAAATCACTCAGATTAACTCAGCTTGATTTTTGAGTTATCTAATAATAAAGATAATTTAATTCACAAAAACATGCAAATCATGCAAAAATAGCTTTTTAACTCAAATTAGAGTTTAGATTAGCTTTTTGAACTCCAAAAGGATGTTGAGTTCTAAAAAGTCAACACTTTGCATTGATTTTCTAATTTGGAGTTTAACTGTTTCTTTTGAATGTGCATAATAATTATGAATTAATAAATAAAGTGATTTATGCTCAACTTAACTGATTTTTGAAAATAAATAATTGATTTATGGGTTAATCAATTATTTAATCAAACTTTTATTAAAAACTATATTACTAAATAATGACAACTTGCTTTAATTAATTAAATATAAATTTAATCAATTATTCATAGGATATTGGATTTATTGTCAAAATTAAATAATACAATTAATAGTAGATAGAATTAAATTTAATTACACAATTAAGTGGCAAGATATTAAATCTAATTAATTAAATATGAAAATATTCAATCAATCAAACTTAGGATAAATGTGATTTATCACCAAATAATCATTAAATTAAAGATAATTAAGATAATTAGGAATATTGCTAGGAATATTCCCCGATGCAGAAATTGAGATAATCAATTAGGATTCGATGATGTGTTGATGTGCCTTTGGTTAGGACTTCAATGTTGATTTCATTCGATATGTTGATATAGAAGATTAATGAACTTATAGCCCATTTTTGGGGTATTACATTTTGCCCCTCTTTGAATTACTGTGTGAAGCGCAGTGGTTCAAAGATAGTCTATGTTTGATAAAGATATGAAACTGATGTTTGAAATTGATAATTGATATGAGATAGAATTTGATTGATATTGATTTGATATGAAGATAATAGGTCCTGAATGACCAAAGATAATGTTCACTGTAGCAGCAAATGAACCTATGAATGCGAAAAAGTGTCAAAACGCCTGAGTCTAAACCTTATGATTGCGAAGAAGTGAGAGACCGGTTCTAGACTCGATTGTCTTAGCAGAACTAGCAGGTATCACATTCGAACCCTTCAGTTGCCGAAGAACCAAGGAAATAACACTGATGAACTGATGGTTACAAAAAGCCGATACAGATTACAAGATTAGGAGAATACCAGATTGATATGGATCTTGATGAATCTGATATGCCCCAAGTGATGATAGATTTGCCTTGAGCGATGAGGAATTTTGATGAATCAATAACTAGACGTGGTTGTTGTCTTGATTATTGAGGAAAGATTGATAGAATTTGATTTACAGACTTTGAATGATGTGCAATACCATGCCCCCTTCGGGATTGAAATTGAAATCTGACAAGAAAAGTTAGCGTTGGGAATTCAGAAGCATGTTAATTGATTGGAAAAGTAGTTATACACATTCAAGAATGCATTCTGCAACATTGGAAGGTCCCAAAAGACCAAGTTTGACTAGGTTAAACCATGAGTTGACCATAGTTGACCAAGTTGAAATTTTGATAGTTTGATGTTAGATAATCAATTAAGTTGAATACTAGATTTCTGTGATGATTGAAGGTTGATTATGCAAGCAGTTAATAATATGAACGATCTCAGATTTCAATTTTGATCCCGAAAAAAAAAGATTCTACTTGTTGTTTCGTTGGAGGAACCTTCGTGTGAGATTTGGCTCTTGTTAGATTAGAAGATGTGATTGAAGGATCATTTAAGTGTTTAAGCTTTGAAGTGTTTCCAAACATTTGTGAGATATGCAAACATGTAAAATGCAAAGAGACATGCAAAATGAAATGCAACTTAAGACCTAGGACCTAGTCACTGATCATATGTCGATTTGTTATCATCATTGAACTTTTAGGTAACCGGATAAATCAATACAATGCCCACTAGCTATGAAACCATAGACATATGAATATCAATTTGTATGCGCAAGAATCAATACAACACCCACTGGCTAGGCAACCATGGACATATGAATATTGATTTTGTTTTCGAAATGTCGGATTAGATATAAGCACCAAGGCACAAACACCAGGATGACCTGAATATCATGTCCATTTTGATATAGCAATTTATATAAGCATAAAAACATAAACATTGTGATGACCTGAATATGCCTTATGTTGACAAACACATCAAATAGCCAAGAGATCATTGTAAATCCAATGTGAATTACCCATAGTAACCCTTTATTGTTCACATCCTTAGGTAAGATCATGTTTCACAGTAGGAGAAAGAACTCACCCAAAAAGACAATAGTTAGATCAAACTTCCTTGAATTTTCTGGGTATCAATGGTCGAAGTATGCATGGCCATCCAATTTGAGATAGAGGCTCTTACAGTCGGACACCATGTCAATCTAGAATTTCCAAAGTTGTTTAGATTTTCACATACAAGTAGAAAACAAAGAAAAGATTATGCCCCTAGTCATCACTCTCTAAATCCTATAAAGGACATCATTGAAGAGCTCGAAGGGACAAAATATGCAAAAATCTCAATGCGAATTAGTAAGCATATAAGGAGATAAAAGCATGAAGCACAGATCATTTTTAGTTTGTGTTTTGCCTTATTGTAGATGCAAAATCCTTTCTGGAGACAAGATAGACTTGACTAACTCAAATGAAACTTTAAAATGACTCTGACTGGATATGATATGTCTAAGATATACTGGAGACCATAGGATATGACATTGATTGCCCCCAAGTGTTAAGCATTGATAGGATACAGACGCTGGAGCTGATTGGCATACAGACTGACTTATTGAAAACTAGAAATGCAGAAACAAACTGGGAGATATGTACAAACTAAAGCAAGACTAAAAGCTGGGAAAGACTAAGATTGCGCTGATAGATGGAGCATTTTGAAACAAGTGGCACCCGTTTGCCGGGTTTTCACCATCTTGGTAGAAATTCTATTTTTCTACCAAGGCGCCTATTTCCAAGTTTTCACCAAGGCACTTTTTCTTTTTTTCTCATTTTTTTGTATTTTTCATTTTTTTCAATTTTTTTTGATATTTTTGATATTTTTTTATTTTTTTTGTGAATCATCAAGGCGCCTATTGCTATGTTTTCACCAAGATGTTCATTTTTTTAGGACATTTTACCATAGACTGAATGCCTTAGGCGTAGAATTTCTTCAGATGGAGAACGTTGATTGGTTCTCAGAGCTGTTCTCCTTCAGTCCTTGAGAGTTGATAAGAACCAGAGCCAAAAGTAGTAGTGATAACAAAGGGACCCAGCTAGTTGGGTTCGAACTTCCCCTTGCATTCTCGATGTGATTTATTTTTAGGATTCTCTCTCAAGACTAGATCACCAACTTGAAATTCTTTGTGTCTAACTTTCTTGTTGTAGCCTCTAGACATTCTCTTCTGATATACTCTAAGATGATCATACGCTGCTTGTCTACACTCATCTAGTAGTTCAAGTTCTTGCAACCTAGACACTCTGTAGTCATCATCAGTTACTAGACCATGCATTCTGATTCTTAGTGACTAGATTTTGACCTCAATAGGTAGTACCACTTTACACCCATAAACTAAAGTGAAAGGTGTAGCCCCAGTAGGTGTTCTGATACTGGTTCTGATACTGGTTCTAATACTTGTTCTGATACTAGTTCTGATACTTGTTCTGATATTGGTTCTCATACTGGTTATGATACTTGTTCTAATACTAGTTCTGATACTTGTTCCGATATTGGTTCTCATACTGGTTCTCATACTTGTTCTCATACTTTTTCTGATACTTGGTATATTTGATAGCATCTTTTTTCATTTGCAAACTCCCAAACAAGATCATATCGTGTAGTCCCAATGTCTAGCAAGGTGGAGAACAAGAGGGATTGACAAGCTGGTGGAAGAGATGGAAGACAAGAGAATAAAGGATAATGAAGGGAAGAAATTCTCAAGGGAAAACTCCTCAAGAATACCCAAGCTATGGAAAAATTTCCATGTAAAGCGCATTTGGACAAGCAATGAAAGGCTAGCATAGGATAAATCACAAAATTGTAATGCCAGAGTAGGAAAGGATGCAGTCCAAAGGAGTAGACATGTCAAGAGGCTTCATAGCACTGTGTTCTACTCTTTTTTTGTTATTAGATCAAGACCAAAGGGGAAAAGGATGGTGAAAGGCTAGAATGAATGGAGGAAAATGGACATGAAGGCTAAATAGGAAGGGAATGAAAGCAAGATCATCATAAGATAGCTCACAAGATAGCCAAATGTTCGTGTATAGGTCAACCTTGTCAAGATCAAAGAGAGAGGATGAAATGGATGAAATATGTAGAAGAACTATGCATGATGCCTGATTACCAGGTTTTCATCATGGTACTTATCCAAGGTGCCACAAGGGAGTGGTTTTCACCATAGGATGAATTTATTTCTCTTTACTTTTGCTACCAAGGTGCCTATTTCCAGGTTTTCACCAAGGCACATTTTCAATTTTTATATTTTTCTTTTATTTTGGAAGAAGGAAAACTTTTTAGATAACGCTCCTTGAAAGGATAAACCATGATATGCCAAGGATTCAAAATGATATGCTCAAAGATGCTGATAGGGAAAGGAGGATGGAAGAGAAAAATGGAGGATAAGGTTTTATGTAAAGCGAGTGAGGTTGGAAGATAGGAGGAATAGGCAAATGAGGAAAAATGATAGAAGGTAGAAGGATAATGCATGGAAGGATTGTGAAAGGGTAGGTGGAAAGGAAGGCAAGATCAACGTCAACACATACCTTGAAGGGTGGTGAGAGGATGGAGGAAATGTGAATGAAGGAAAATGTGAAGGAATATGGTGAATGGATAGTAGAGGTTGTGGTTTAGGCACATGGAATGGAAGAATATTTTTGGAGGGAGATGAAGTGGAAGCCTTTGGAAGCTTGAATGTCAACTTCACTTTTTGTTCAACACCGGACTCTTTCAAGAGAGACTTTGGAATCCATATAGTCGTAGGATTTTTATTTCCTTTTGATGATCTAGAGAGAATATCTTCAAAGATGGATTTTGGAACCCATACTTGTCTTGTAGTTTTTTTCATAGATATCTCTTTTGACTTTATGTTTCCATGTCTATTAGAGGAGACATGGTGATCTTCTTTTTTTGATGGATTCTTGTATTTCTTCTTTTTCTTGTATTGAACATTCAAGTTACTTCCAAAAGACTTGGGACTTGTGGAAGAAGAAGGAGGATATGACTGGTTTAGATGGGTGGGTGGATGAAAAGGATTCAAGAGTGTGCATCTATGTTGATCTTGAGGAAAGATAGGAGATGGAGGTATGTAAGGACCCAAGATGGATGGAGAATTAGGAGAGTTAGGAGGGGAAAGTGAAGGGACATAAGGACCCAAGATGGAAGGCAAACATGAAGCCCTTAGTATTGGTGGAAGAGGTCCAAGGATGGATGTGGAAGATGCAAAAGGATAATCAATAAGTTCATCAGCATCTATATGACAACCAAGGACATCAGCATCTTTAGAGTGAGCATTAAAATTTTCAATAGAATTGTGGACATCTTGAATATGAGCACCTTCTTTGATAGGATTTTTCAAAGCTTGGAAAGACTTAGGAAGAGTAGAAAGTGGAAGTGAACATGGAGTGGTAGAATAAGAAGATGGAAGACTTTGATCTTGACAAGGATCTTTGGATAGCATAGGCGTACAATTTTTTTCTTGATTTTCAATAGGCTTAACATTGGAAGTAACAACACCATTCGTACCAACCTTAATGGATGTATCATCTTTGGAAAGTGAAAGTGTAGTAAGGTTATTTTGATTGTCAATAAGCTCAACAGTGTAAGTAGTAGCTTGATCTTGCTTAGGAGAAGACTTAAGACATGGTGGAATGCATGAAAAAGGGTGTGCAGGATCAAAAGAACCCTGAGGTGGATAAGAGACATCATGAAAAGGAGTGGACGACATGGAGGGTTCTTGATCTTGATCTTTCTTTATGTTTCTTTCTTTATCATTTCTAGAGTCCTCTTGACATGGAGCCACTTCTAAGGATACAAAAGCATGTTGGGATTGTATGGAAGACTATTGCAGAGATGGTGAAGGACCAGCTGAAGTAGGCATTGTAGCGTATGAAGGCTTAGGCTCTTTAGGTTTATCATTATTGAAAGTATTAGCAGCCAAGTGAAGGTTAGCTTGAATTTCTTGAAGAGGTAGCCCTAGAGAATAACTATAGGGAATCATATGAAAAGTATCATGGCTTGTGTCAGATGAAGGTTCTGTGAAAGATTTGAAAGACTCAGAAGTTTTAGGAAATGTATGGGTATTGGAGGAAGTAGGGGATGGAAGGGAACCATCACCAGACAAAGGTTTAGCATTAACATGATCTTGCTTGAGAAGATAATCTTTATTTTTAGCAGGAGAGTCCTTAGGAGAATTATTCTTATAATATTGACGTTTCAAATCAGCACGGTACATTTTATATTCCTCAATAGAAGTAGATGTATCATCAAGATATTGTCCACAAAAGCCATCAAAATCTCTTTCAAAATTAGAATCATATGGATCACCATCATGATCTATCCAATGTGAGGGCCCATTTTTAGTAAGTAGGAACACACGACGAGGAGGACTCTTAGGAACAGAGGTGTCATAGGTATCATTACATTGTCTGTCATCATAGTCATCATAGTCTCCAAAGCTGGATGTGTCACTCTTCGTGGAAGAGGTATCATAAGGGTTATCACATTACTCAAATTCTTTTCAGGGGCATGGTGATATGTACAAGTCTTTATCAAACGGAAAAGGGCATAGAGCTTCCATGGATAACTCTTTAGGTTCCTTTTCTTTCTCAAGTTTGTTAATCTTGACTTGCATAACGTGTATCTATTTCATCATGGCCCTCATTAGAGTTTCTTCCTCATGTGTACTGATTCTTTGAGACATGTGTATTGATTCTCAATGGCTACTGCTCTATTCTTGACATAGTGACTTGTATGACAGATTCTGGAATTAGGCTGAAAAAGCTACATATCTAGCAATTCTGACAATTTTTTGACAACTTTCAAAAATTTCCCAAACAACACTTTGCAGACTCGTACGATAATGGGTATGCTATGAAATGACAATTGCAAAACTCATACGACAATTGGGTATCAATGAAATGACAGTTGAAAATCTCATACGACAGTTGCAAGATTTTGACTTTGAGAATTTGTTGACATGGAAACTCGTATGACACTAGGTACTCAATGATACGACAGATGGGTTGTAATGAAATGACACTTGGAAAAACTCATATGACTTTTGACTTCTTGAAATGATTTTTGACTCCAGAAAGGATTTTACATCAATTTTTTTAGATTTTGAGTTTTCAGATTCGGATTGTTTGCAAATTTCAATGTTCAGATTTGAGGATTGTAATAGATTTGTCTATTTTTAGTAACTAGATAGATAAACAAGCACGCAAAATAGCAAGCAAGTGATTTCAGGTATGTCTAAAAATAATGAACAAGGCCAAAAGCAACCTTGCACATGAACAATCAAGTGGCTTATTTGTTCTAATCCTTAGAAGTGCTAATTGTGTATGTTCCAAAAATGTTTTGCAATGATGCACATATAACCTAGAAAATGAAACTTTGGCCTCACTAGGGTTTTTAGTAATGGTTTGACTCTGCAACTTTTATGATCCAAAGGGGTGAACTCCAATCCTAGTGCACCAGGGTTTTGACACAGTCTGAGAACTTAATCTTCAAGAGCTGCTAGGGAGATCTAACAACCCAACAATGAACCATACCTATGGAGATTTCTTCCACAAGGACATTTATATAGCGGCTATCACTACCATGGTGAAAATGGCTATTATCGCTTGAGGTTCTGTCAACCCAATTTTCCCTATGAAGGGAGTGTCTGCTATAGTTAACCCTCTCTCAAGGTGACTCACAATAGTATACCACAAGGGGACTTGGCTCTAGATCCAAGGTTTTTGACACCTTTTCACTTTTAGCCCAAACAAAGCAAGTAGATTAATCCGACACGCTAAGACAAAGTTTTGCTTCACCAAGGTCTATGATGTCAACTCCATGTGATCTATCAACCTCTCTGGGGAGAGAATGTATCAATCAATAAGAGAAGGTGCACTAACCAATTTTGATTCACCAAAGCTCGTGATGTCAACCCCACGTGATCTATCAACCTCTCCTGGGAGAGAATGTATCGATCAATAAGAGAAGATGCACTAACTGAGTTGAATGTGAAATGCACTAAGTATCCTCTCTACCTACAAGGATTCTATCATCAAGAAGGATTTCGCTAGGAATCCAATCTCTCAAGAATCATGAATAGTGTTCATAGGGCCTAATTACTATGTGAGTACAGATATATTCCTGAAAGAAAATCTATCCAAAAGTATTCAAAAGCACAAGGTGGTACACTTAACACTAAAAGAAAATATGAGGTGAGTCCAAAAAGTGGAGCACTTAATGCCTCACACAAGCTACAAATGAGTCCACAACCTAGAAAACAAGTGAGTTCCAAAAAGCACACAAGGGTTGCCTAGTGGAGCATTTAACACTTCTTTCCTATTGACCCCTCCCCTTTAACATGGCACTGATCTTGCAACCACAAGGATGAATGAGGGGCCGGTGGATTAGTGAGTCCAATAACCCAAGATAGCAATCTAGATCAATCACAAATAATATAAGACTGCTAATAAATACTTAAGGTGTCACAACCTAGTATCAATTATGCAAGTGTGTAAAATAAAAGCATGAAAAGAATCACCGAAGCTAGACATACGAGAGATTTATTTTAAGCCAAAATCAAAATATTATTAGCACAAGTGGAATACCTAAGATCCTCACAACGTGCTTAGTAGATGTTTACCTGATTTTAGCAAACTTTACACTTTTTCCAATCAAAACTAGCCAGAGTCAATCAAAAATAGAGAATTCCAACTGTTAAGATTAGCTGTTAGTCAAAATCCAAAAATCAAATCTGACAAACTACCTGCAAAAATGAAATGACAATTGAAATCTGATGCCTAAACTCATACGACAGTGGGTCTATTACCAAATGACAGTAAGAAACTCGTACGATAGTGGGTATGCTCCTAGACGACAGTCTGGAAACTCGTACGACACTGGGTGTCTAATGAAACGATAATCTAGCTTCTAAATGATAGTGGGTGCCTGATGAAATGATACTCGGTCAACTGTCGTATGACAGCAGGCTCAAACTCATATGACTTTTGTCAGAAACTCATACGAAGATTGTACGGACAAAAAATAAAAATCATATTTTAGCACAAAAACCGAGGAGAAAAAGATAGAAATTGATAGAATTGAATTGGAAACCTATTTTAGGGCCCCACGGTGGGTGCCAGAAAATATGTGTGAATTTTGTACCTGATCTGTAGACACAACACTTTAGTAAAACATTAGAGGTTAGCAAAAATCAAAATCATGCAAAATTGAAATGTAATTTAACGAAGTGATTTACTGCCTTCTAGTAGGTGCGAGATTGATGTTCTCATATTGTTATTGAGATCAGTGACCTAGATGACACCTAAATGAAGGATTTGAATGCAATTGATCTAGATATGAATTGAATGCAATTAAGCTATTTTTTTGGGTTTTCTATGCAATAATATGAAAAATGATATGAAATCTATGCTAATATGAAAATTGATATGCAAATTAAGCTAACAATGATATGATAACAAAAGTTATCTCACAACAATGTTGATTCGCAATAAGCTTTGATCCTTCCAATTGCAATTCTCCAACGTGATTGTGCAAAAATATGAGATCCTGTGGATGCAAATTTGAGAGATCCATTATGAATTAATTAAATAAATAAAGTGATTTATGCTCAACTTAACTAATTTTTGAAAATAAATAATTGATTTATGGGTTAATCAATTATTTAATCAAACTTTTATTAAAAACTATATTATTAAATAATGACAACATGCTTTAATTAATTAAATAAGAATTTAATCAATTATTCATAGGATATTGGATTTATTGTCAAAATTAAATAATACAATTAATAATAGATAGAATTAAATTTAATTACACAATTAAGTGGCAAGATATTAAATCTAATTAATTAAATATGAAAATATTCAATTAATCAAACTTAGGATAAATGTGATTTATCGCCAAATAATCATTAAATTAAAGATAATTAAGATAATTAGGAATATTGCTAGGAATATTCCCCTATGCAGAAATTGAGATAATCAATTAGGATTCGATGATGTGCTGATGTGCCTTTGGTTAGGACTTTGATGTCGATTTCGTTCGATATGTTGATATAGAAGATTAATGAACTTATAGCCCATTTTTGGGGTATTACACATATCACCCACATTCTCATCCATGATCTGCATAGCTCTATTGTTGACTAGAAATCTAGCCCGATACTTTGTCATGTATTCACTTACAACAACATAGCTAAAGTGTGAGGTTGCACGACTTAATGATCATTCTCTTTTCCTTTTCTCTGTATCTAGTGCAATAGCCCATCTCTCATTTATTTTGTCATCAAGTTCCTTCGGTAATTGACATGCGAATTCCATTGGTACTCTTTTGAATTTAATCATCATCTGGATGATAGCATGTTCTAGCTTTGTCTTGTCCTTAATTGACATTTTGTCAAATTTGCCTATGCCTGGATCTGTAAGATTTCCATTCTCAATTATGTCTTTAATTATTTCTTCTATTGTAATTTCCCTATTACAAACTAACTTGAATTGATTAGGATCATTTTCAGTGTCAGTCTCCTCTATATCTTCTTTACTTCTTATGTATTTAGTCTTTTTCTTCAGTGTCTCAGCTACTTTCTTGTTCTTTCTCTTAACATATTTTCATGTCAGTGTAGCTGCTCTTCTTTTTGCTACCTTTACTACTTCCTTCTTGGTAGGTTGTGCTATAGTTGATGAACGTGTCTTCATTCCTTTAGGTTTTGGTAACTGCATTTCTTGTTCAACATTGGTGGGAGGAACCGGTGTGTTATCATTTTCTTTGTCTGGCTCAGTCTCCTCGCTATCATAAGGCTTGTCAGCCAACTGTAACTAACCTTTAGTTTTTCCTTTAACTGGTGACTCCTTAGATGAGTTAGATGCATTTCCATATTATGCTTTGAGATCTTTTCTCATTTTCTTCACCCTTCTAGACAGTTTTCCTATCTCTATGTCTGTAGTGATTCGTGACTTAGCTTCCTCATATACGCCAAACCTACTGGCAGTGATGTCTATTGGTAATTCCAGCAATGCATTAATAGATTTCAAAGTGAAATCATGGTTCATTTCATAGCCCATCGGTGCTAACCATTTTCTTCTCGGTTCTACTGCCTTTATCATAGAGTGGTCTATGCTAACTACAAAACATATGTCATCTTCAAATTTACTCACTAATTCCCTTGGAATTCTACTCCTTTGTTGCATTTTTGCCTAAAATTCTTTGAAATATGCATTGAATTCCTTATTCAGATTATCTCCTAGACTTTGCATCATTTCACCAATTTGTGCAGTTATCAGTTTGTCAGATTGCCAGTTTACTTTACCGATACCAGGTACATTTTCTTGTAGATAGAGAAATGTACAGACAAGCAGTGATCCATACTTACATGTATTGGACTTCTTTTCTCTTATTGTCTTCATATTATCTTGCAGTTGGTGTAGTAGCAGCTCGACAAGATCTACCTGGTGATCTTTCTTCACAATTTTATATGCCATGTCCACAGCACTGTAGGGTACACTATTTAGTCTGCTAGATTGAAATATCTTGTACCTAATGACATGAGCTATGAATTTTATCGATGGGTCTTTTATGGTTGAGATTTTCAGTGCCTTACCATCCCATTGAGCTCCAGTGTTTTTTTCAACATCGGGACAAGATGAACTTTGAAAGGCTTTGGCTTTGTCGATTGCAAGGTACCTAGTAACCCTACTAATAATCTTCTTTGTAACCTCAACAAGTTTGTCCAGCTAGAATTTCCCATCATGAAATCTTCTTAGTACGATTCTTATCCAGTCATTTTTGAAAGATTTTGAGAAGTATGTAAAACACAATAACCCTGACTCCCCAATCTTCTTGTATTCGGATTTTAACTTTCCATCCATTCTAGAGACTTGTTGATAAGTAGAAATGGTCTGAAAATCACATACTTCTCTAATTTTGTAGTGAATATAGGCCCTAACATTTTCTGTTAACAAAACCCTATCTGGAATACTCAAAAATGTGCCCATATCATATGTTTGTGCTGCGACCTTGAGATGTGGTTTGAATTTGTCCTCAAAAAATTTTCCCTAACAATTAATTCTACTTCCTCCTCAATGTTTTTTGATTTGCTTACAGTCGATGTTGATGCCATAAATTGTTTCTTAGGGTTTCGGCAAGCAATAGATAACCAGTGTTTGATAGGTAGATGAACTTACTCGATATCATTGAAGAATTATTGTCGGTTCGATCTATAGTAGGTTTGAATCTTTTCTGAAAATCTTTAGCTCAAACTCTTCTCTGTAAAATCTCTATTCTTCAAAATTGCAATGTAACAATGAACTCTATTTTGTGTGTATTTATAGAATTTTTGATATTCCCGCTCAAAATTTGGTGCAATAAATGCATGACCTAACTTTCGATACAAAATAGTTGTTAGCTCAGTAATGTCTACAATTTCCTTTGCTCAGTTAACATAGAATTTCTTCATCAATTTGTACTATTGTCGGTTAACCTTGTATAGTGATTACTGATGGGTAATCAACTCTCATTTCTTCTTTTACCGACTATGTGACATTTGCAAACTCACAACACATAAACCATAGTGCATCTTTATTCATGCAGATTTGGTATTTGCTCATCATATATAAGGAACTCTATGTAAAATTTGATCATTTAAAATGTCAGTTCCATACATACCTTTGTCATCTTAAGTGGAGGTACCGATGTCACCCAATCCAGTGGATGAGGTTTCACTGACAATGTTACTTGACTCAGCATTCTCATTAGATGCTTTCTTCCACATTGTGTTCCTTAACTTCATAATTTTTGCAATGTTATATCCACTCTCAAATATATGGTTTTCATCAAGTGCTTCATCTTTGCAGTTCTTGCTTACATGACCGACCTTGTGATAGTGCATACATGTCATTCCTGCATTTGTCCAGTTTCTTGATTGTCCAATCTGACTCTTTCTATAACAGTTTGCTGCAATATCTCCATACCGACCACATACAACACAATTAGTCCATGTATTATAATCCCAAACATATGAGTTACCTTATCTTTTCGGTTGATATGACTTTCACTGTAGCTTCTCTTTAGGTGTCCAAACTTGTTTCATTTTCTCCTTGCAGTCCCATGTAGTGTGACCATGCTTGTTACAAGTATAGAAAATTTTCTCCTCAATAGTATTATTAGTAATGTCATTCTTCTTAGCTCTACATTCATAAGATGGATGTCCAAATTTACCACAATAATAACAATATCCATTGAATTTTGGAATGATAGGAGGTTTACCTTGTGCTTTGCTTCTGCACATATTAGATGTATGTCCTAGTTGTCCATAGTGATAACATGTCAACACTTTAGGTTTCTAACTTTGATTTTTGTTGACTTTTTTAGCTTGTTGTGATGATTCTCCTTCACTGATGTATCCTATACCGGATCTACTTTTGAATCTTCTCTGATTAGTCAGGAAATCATCAATCTTTTTAGAACTATCCTCAGCTATCTTCATCATTTCATTATGTTGCTTTTGTATCTTTATTTCATTTCTCAGTTTTTCATTATCTTCTCTTAGTATTGCAACATCTTCAAGTCTTCTTGATAATTCTCCATTGACTCGATTCATTTCTTAATTAACTATCATCATCTGATTTGATACTTGGAAGTGATGATCAGTGATTCTCTGTATTTCACTTTCTTTTGCTTGGAGTTGTTCAGTCATCAGTCTTTGGTCTTCAATAGCCAAATTCTGATCTTGTTCAGCTTGTCTAGAATTGTTCATGATTTCCACCATTCTCACCATTTGAGATTCATGACCAATTTGAAGTGTTTTCACTTGCTTAGATAGATGCTGATTCTTTTTAGACAAGTCAAATATTATGCTTTCAGATCCATCAGAGATGCTTCCACAGCTTGATCCAATATGATCAAATATTTCATCAATAGGTTCTTCATGATAACCGATTTCATTCAATTGAATTGCAAGGTTCTTCCTTTCAACCAGTAATTTCTTCAGTTCTTCCTTGGCTTGTTTATACTGTTCCACAAACATCTATATTTGTATATTCTGATTCTCAATAGTCTTGTCAAGCTTGTATCTCTCCATGACTTAGATCTTTACCCTTTAGTGGTTAGACTGTTCAACAAGAGAACTAAGCTCTGATACCAATTGTTGGAATTAGGAGAGATAGGTACTCAGAGGGGAGGGGTGAATTAGCGCCTTCAAAAACTTTACTTGTAAAACCTTTCAGATCTATAATTGAATACTGTGATAACCAATCAAAATAACTTGAATCTAATTGCATAAATCAATCATCTAGTTAACTTAAGAAAAGTAAGAAACATGAAATCAATATGACAATCACATAACACAAGTATTTTGGTAATGCAGAAACCCTTGTAAGAAGGTAAAAACTATGGTGGGGATGACACCCAGAAATTCTTCACTACTGCAGATAGAAAAGGTTTGCCTATTAAGGCTACAAGTTTTGATCACTTCTAGTGATCTTACCCTATTAGGAGTAACATATTAGATCAGCTAGATCTACCTAGTTATAGGATTTAGACAACACTAATGAAGTGTGTACTCGGTTAAGAGATTTACATAAGACTGTTAAGTCTACTCTGTTAAGAGATTTATCAAAAACTCTATCACAATTATCAGAAAGTAATAGGAAATTATTTTCTAGTTGACAACTCAATTTTTTGAAATAGATCTATAAGTGCTCATCAAAATATCACCTTATCTATGATAATTCTCTACTCTATTTTGCTCGGTAGCCTTCTCTGATTCTGCTCAATCCAATATCCTTTGTACTCTGTTCTGCTCAATAAACTAATTGTCTTGAAGTTAGGCAATGTCTACAAGTGCTCCATGATTCATATATATTAGTTCACCAACCTCATAAAATGGTGCGAACATACAAAATATATAGTGTTCTATTTTTGTAGCTTTAGCAAAAATTAGGTTACAAAAATAATCATAACCCTAAGATCTACGGTGCAAAATAACCTAGATCAACTATTACAATAAGATAAGCATTACATTTAATGAGTATCTTTTACAATAAATGCTCCTCGATCTCAGTAAACCATTTTACACACTGTTGTAACCATTTGCATAGAAGAATGTGCCATTTCAGATTACTATGCCATTTTTTGTGATCATCGCTAAACACTATATAATCTGCTCAGTGTATACTGTAATGCTCGGTGTTTATTGACCATTG
Source organism: Chamaecyparis obtusa (assembly GCA_027943335.1). Taxonomy (NCBI): domain Eukaryota; kingdom Viridiplantae; phylum Streptophyta; class Pinopsida; order Cupressales; family Cupressaceae; genus Chamaecyparis; species Chamaecyparis obtusa. The sequence continues at coordinate 850,972 of BSBK01005652.1, read as the reverse complement.
GTGTTGGTGTCACTAGTGCTCGGTAAACTGTGTGATGCTCAGTGTAAAGGCTTTACCGACTGCTCTATCTTACTTGCGGTTACCGACCAACTCAATATAAGTAACTGACCAACCTATTTACTATCCTTTGATACTAATGACAACCTTACATGCTCAATAGAGATTAACACATGAGTTAAGAAAATAGGGTAGAAGAGACCATCCTCAGCTGGCAAAAGGTGTTGGATGAGTTAACAATGATAAGAAAGTAGCACTTCCAAGTGCTAATGAAGATTTATGAAGGAGAAGAATTGGATAGTTTTGAAGAATGGATCCAAGAGATAACCGCGGCATTAGCCATATTCGAGAAGGTTCTCAAGAGACTGAACAAGAGGAGAGACAATAGCACTCTCTATGCAAAGGAGCTGTAGGGGTTCTTTGAGGGATTGGACTTGGATTTGTTTGATGAGGATGAGGATAAGATGATGTATTTAGTGAATGACATCATCAATCAGTACCTAGACATATTCTAAGGGGTAAAGTCTAAGGAAGACCTCCAATAGATGTTCTTTCAGAAGGAAGAGATCCAGAAAATGCTAAGTCAAGAAGAAGAAATAAAGGATTTTGCAAAAGAATTGATGGATTTCAGAGACAAACAGAAGGAGATACTCCAAGGGATTAAGATGGTGGACTTTGATGAGGTGTTGGAGGTAGTGGATAGGTTCAAAAAATCACATCCAGGAGTGCTTTCTAGCTATGTAGACCTCTGGTCTAAGATTTGCCAACTTCCATGTACAGAAAGTTTAGTTTTGACACTTAGTTATTTTCACAGTGCAGGATTTTTGGCTATTTCGGCCATAAGGAGTTTTCGGCCACCTACAAGTCCGACAAGTCCGAAATAGTAGAGATAAAAAACTTAGCACTTAGTCAATTTTGGGTTTTGAGTTTTTTAGACCAAGTGTCAAGTTTTTGGCATTTTTTGGCACATCCGGGAGTTGACTCCAGTTATCTCAAAAATCACTTTTCAGTCATCTGGGCTTCTTTCTTTGGATCATTTATGCATGATTGTGGGATCTCTTTCAGTCAGTACCATGTGGAGCAGTTGGGGCTAATGATCAAGGGTACAAACATAAAGATCACCGAGTGCATGTGCCAGTTCCAACCCATTTTTGAGATGTCTGATGCTTGATTTATTCAAATATTTTTAATGAATGAAGTTTAATTCTATGCTAGGGTAGTTTAGCTCACCTTTAGTAGTAGTTTCCTTAAGGCAATCTCTAGTTTAGATTTCTTTCCAAGTTTTAGTCATAGCAAAGCCCTAGCTATGAAAATAAGAGCATGGCTCTATAAATTGTAATAAAATGATGTAATGAGGGTCAATTTGATTATTAATACAATACATACAATTCATGCTTCATTCATGGTGTGACTTGTCTATTATCTATGTGAAATTTGTGAATGTGTGATTTGCTCATTCTTTATTTCAAAGAGCCAATTGATTGTTTGATGATTTCAAGTCTGTGATCCTTTAATTTGGTGTTTTCTAGTATCATATTACTCTGTTGTGATGAATCTCTAAGAAGATCTTTCTTTGGTTCTTAAAGATTAACTTGTTTCACATGTGCACACATCTAGAGTGGCTTCATGATTTGATGAGTTTTGACTTATCATACATATGCATTTGTTTAAATTATGTCGATGATTGCATCCATTCAGCTGAAGATTGTGACATGATCTGATCTCTATTGTGTGGGTTTCTTCATCTTCTTGGTCATTTAATTCGCATGGTGGTGTGATTACTAGAATATGTTCATTAGGTTTCTTTCAGCATTTCCTTTCAATTTTCTCGTTAGCTTACACTTTCTAACCCTCTTTGCAAGTTGTTTTCAGTAGGATAATTTAAATTAGCATTGCTTTCATTTCTTAAATCTGAAAGTTGGATCAAAAAAAGAGATAATGTGGAATCCTAAAGTCTATTTTGTAGTTTCCCTTAAGAGAAGAACCAGCAAAGGCCTCCTTGTTAGAAAATTCACATTTGTCTTCCATTGAGCTATCCGAGCGGTTGAGACCCATCCAGAAGGAACCTTGAGATTCATTCCATCAATCGTCCAAGAGGGTAAGTTGCTCGTGCAAATTCCTAGTTGTTGTCTTCATGTAAAAATGAGGCTCAACACTATTATTGATTGGTCAAAGGCATTTTCTGATGTGGAAGATGGCAGTAGCACTGGCACTTGGTAGGAAAATTTTACATGTCCGCTTGCCAGATATTGCAACATGGACGTTCCTGATTGGTCGAAGCAAAGTGGGGCCAGTTTCTTAAGTATCAACAGCAAAGGAAATATCTAACGGTTGTCACATGTTTGCAAGGGATCTTTTCAAGCCTTATGATCATGCAACAACCATTGATTTGGTATCAAGGTCACGATGCCTTACTTTATGTCTAGTCATAAACGGAAACTAATAATGACCATCTGATGGAGGATCTAACGGTGGAGACTAATCTAATGTATCAAGTCATTCTTGAATGATGTGATTAAAGGATTGTTGTCAATGCAGATTGATTAGACAATTGTCACATGTTTGCATAAATTTCTTTAAAGCCTTGTGATCATGAGATAGCCATTAGATTATCTTTTAAAGAAAATCATTGGTCCAAATTCAAACTTGAAGCACAGTTGGTGCAAAATTAAATTTTCCCGTTGAACGATGACAGTTTGATTTCTTAGAGAAGTAATGGCTTGATCATGTGAAGTAAACTACTAAAAGGACCAATTTTGATTGTAGATATATTGAACATTTATGCATTCTTAGCAATACAATAAGATAAGGTTTGTAGAAAATTGGGTGAGAAGATTTGCAGAGACTAGTTGACATATTCTGAGAAAGTTTTTTAAAAAGGTTGGTGAATTTCCTGTGCAAATCTTTCCTATTAATAGCATTATAATTCTGTCATATTTCTTCTGCACATCATTGGAAAAAAATCTCAAACCCTAAAATGGCTCCAAGGAAGGAATTATCTGGTGAAACTGATTCTAGTAAGAGGGGTCTGCATGAGGATTTATTACAGTTATTACCCAAGTCTACAACTGATATAGTAAAGGCCAAACAATTGACACTGAAGGAACCTATGGTGAAGGTAGCAGATGGCTTGTATGACACGGGGAATTACATAAGGGATGCTAAGATTCACACACTCAATGCAAGTGGTGATTCTGATATCACTGGTTTAGCATTGTTCAAAGTAGGTTTTAGCCAAAGAAATGCCCCTCCTCCTAACAACAATATATGGCATTTTGACCTAGGCAAGCTTGTGGTACCCAATGTTTTCCTAGATGCAGATTTGATGATTCAAGTTGCTATTATGACCCAATTACTAGAATTGTTAGGGGTGCCAAAGGAAACCTATTAATAAAAATTTATGGTGTAGAAATCAAGAATGTTTTCAAGCTAAATGAGCCCTCCAGTGACCTAGGAAAAATTAATTTTGAAAAATTGAAACAAGTAAACAATGCACAAAGGGATTATCTTAGAAGTGGTCATATGAAGGAATTTTGTGACAAAGTTGGGGGAATGATTTCCATGGGACCAAGTACACAGGAGCCCTTCAAAATAGGGTATTTTATCTTAAGAGAAAAAGGTGCATACTGGTCATTATGTCAAGTCTTTGGAGAAGATGTGGAGGAAAGAATGTTAGTTCATCTTATGTACATGATGGTCTAGATTTTACACCCATACCTATCAGTTACTTTTGACTATGCCCCTTACATTGCTAATTTAATTGATAATGGATTAATAGGAATCCAAAAAAATAAAGTTGATAAGCCATTCTACTGGTATTCTTTTATGATGTATATGTTCTTCTTTAAGGGTACTAGTTACTTTGAGTAGGAGATGGATCTATTGAGACAAAAGGATGGTGAAGACATGCCAATCCAATTGTGGAACCTCACCATGACATGGGATAGGGAGGATCATATCCTCATTAATTTTGATAGATTCTTTGCATCCAAACTAAGGAAATTGTTTGTCCTTGAAAACCCAAGAATCCTAACTACCTTAGCTGAACTTGTTAGGCCAAAGCAATTTTCCCAGGGCCTCAAAATTGTGCATAATTGGGGGGATTTCATTTTTTACCCTATTTCTACTATTATTAGATTATACGATTTTAAAGGGGCTCCATTCATTTTACCATATCAAATTACCCTCAAGATTGGTATTGCAGAGTTCATTAGACAACTGGGAGATATTGAAAAGAACACTCTTGTAGGTAAGGGTAGAGGAACTCTATTCCCAAATGTTATAGTTTCCCACCAGTTCATCATCACAAAAGGTGGTTGGCTTCATATGGACCAAATATTGGCACCATATCATATGGCTACTTCAGTTGTTAGAACATTAGAACCAGAGGGGTTTTACAATGAAATGTTTAAATTAAAGGTTAGATATTCTTTGATAAATCATATTTTCAACTTCCCTCAGGATATTATCAAAAATATCCCTAATATACAAGAGCAAGAAATCAAAAAAGAAAAATGGCTGGTATACAAGAAGACCTTGGAGTTTGTCCAGCAGTTTGACCAGGGATATGATCCCCTGATTCACCTCAAGATAAACCTGCTAAAAATGTCCCTAATTCCCCACCTCCCACCAAGAGACAAAAGCTATAAGAGAGGCCTCAACATGTTGAGGAAGATTACTCTTCTTCCCAATCACCTCTGAATATCATGGATGATCAAGAGGTCACAGAGCAGGTCAAACAATTATGATCTCTAGGTCAAATTTTTATGACCTATGAGGAAATAAATGAGGGAGTGCCAGAGCCACCAAAAGAACCTAAACTAGATCTGATAGTGGGAGAGATGGTAGGCACTGAATTGGACCCTATAATCAAACAAGCATGTGATGAATTTTTAGCTGATGATGCCTTTGTAAAGGCTAAAGCATTCATGCAATTTTTTTGGAAATTGAACATCAGTTAATTTAAAGAAACTTGTGAAAAAAGGCATGAGGAGAATCCAAATAAGGATCTCAAGATCATACAAGATGAGGTCAAAAAATAAATGATAGAGACTTTTGAGAAAGTCACCCCAGAATAGGGAAGAAACTTGGTAAGAAACTTAGGACTGCATATCCTTCTAGAATGGGATATACCTGATGCAGTGGTCCTTGATGCTGTCAGGAAATAGACCACACCTATTCATAAGACCAAAGAGGAGGTAGAACAGGCCATTAAGGGAGTCCCTTTCAGTAATGACCATCAGGCCTTGGTCATGTGGTCCCTAAAGAAGAATGGAAATAATAAAGGAAAATAAGTTACTGGGGGTGATCTCACTAGTAGCTTGATAGTTAAAAGGGTCAATGAGACTTCTATAGTTGAGGCATTAGGCATGTTGGTAACAACGGCTCAACTGACACAAAGGGTGGTGGAAAAAGAAGCCAAGGAAAAGGAAGAGCTTACACTAAGATTGGAGACAGTGTTGAAGGCTTATGGGGAGCTAAGGTGGAGCATATATGAAAAAGATACTTTAATTGCAGACTTGAAGAAGAGGTTAGGTGAGAAAGGCCCAATTCAAGCATCAGGTCAATTGCAAATTTTTTCTTCCCTTGTTGGACCTTCTTCTTCAAGCCCTATCATTGAATACCCCCTCTCCCCTCTTCCCCCTTCCGTAGGTGATGAAGACATAGAGCAAAGAGAAAAACAAAGATATGAGAAGAGAATAAAGGACACAATCCTACATTTTGTTGCTAATTTAAAACCAAGAGTGGTTTACAAAGTTACTAAGAAACTGTCTAACATTTTGATCTCTTCTAAGAAAGAGATGGCTACTATAGATCCAATTTTGGAAAAGTGAGCTACTGGAAAGAATAGGTTGAAGTCTTTCTCTGATTTTCTTGTAGATCAATGCATTGTTGATATCCAACTAACAAGTACTTATAAATTTGTTATGGACCTTTTTGAGTTTGAGGTAAATAGAGAAAGTCTAAAGAGAAAAGAAGAGATATTAAGGGCTAGCTACTTTCAGGATAGTTTTCAAATGTTCTCAGGTCTTGTCAAAGTAGATGGAGTTATAAAGGACAAGGATTAGTGGCTAGAACAAATTGATGGGGAAGTGTCAACTAGAATAGACATTATTTTGAATACAAAGAATAATACCCCTTTTGTACAACTAATTGAAATATTGCAAGATGTCAAAATAGACTTCACTAATGTGAGAAGTGAGGTTTACCAAGTGGTTGTTGATTGGGATAAATTTCTATCGAAGAGGGATGAAGTTCTGGCTTTTCATTGGCCAAGTGAAGAAACCTATGCATCTTGGGAAATAACATATCCTATGGAAAGTGCCAAAGAAGAAACATCCACTGAAGAGGCAACAAGTGGCAGTGCCTTAACTCCTTGAAATCAAAGAAAGCAATGTGGGAACCTTAAGCAGTTAAAGAAAGCACAGATGCTACACCTGGGAGAAATTGAACTAACCTTGGGACTTGTTGCAAATTTTGGTGCTCATCTCTACAAGTCATTTTATAAAATTGTAACAAGAAGGTGTTATATTTGCCTTTTTTGTCTTATATGGTAGACTCTTTTTGTCTGTTGTAAGAAAGATCTAAAGCTTGTATTAAATCCTTGTTTCTATAAAAGGATTACCAGGATCATTTTGTAGGGACTAAAACTTGAGCATTCTTACTAACAAGTTTTGAGTCTAGGGTACAGTAGATTGTATTAGGAAAGTTTTTTTGTAAGGAGAAATATTGTTGGTTTAGTTAAATATCTAGAAAGTTGCATTTTAAAGCATTTTTTATACATGATATTGGTATAACATTTGAATAAAATCCAAAGTTTACATCTCTCCATTGTGTATTTCTTCTTGAGTTATGAATTGATGAAGTTCATTGCATGGATAAATTCTATGTGTATGTTAATATTCTTTAGCTTTGATCCAAGATCAGATTAAATAAGTTTTTGATATGACATAAATTCTTTAAGTCTTGCATAAGGATATAAATAAGTAGTGTGAATTGAGGAGTCCTTTGATAAAATCCACCATAGGGTGATTAGTATTCTCAGGGGATAAAGATAATCAAAGTTCAATATATTTTGTTCATGTGTCACAATCTTGCAGTGAGGGTGTTGCCCAATGGATAAGGTACTAGTCAGCAGTGGAGCTATTTTATAGGAAATCAATGCTTAAAAGGTTTAATTTGTATTCCTAACAATTTGATGTAAATATGTCAAAATTCTTTAAGTACAGTAACTTGCAAAGTAGTATTCCACCTAATGATAATGGAGAATCAATGAATGAATGGTCATCATTTAGTATTTTCTTATCATTTATCTATTGTTATTAAATCCAATCTGTTGTTGTTGACATAAGGCTTGTTGTCACTAGATTAGGAGTACCCTCCTTGGTTTTGCAGAGCCAGAAGTGCAGAGGGCAGTCTTGTCCCTATAGTTGGTCCAATCATCATAGAATTCAATATTTGGATCTAACCCATCCTAAAACCCTATTGATGTATTGGTTGCTTCTAAAAGCATAAAGTCCAGTTTGAGGAACTGACAAAATGGTGACTTTGTTGGGGAGTAGAGATGAAATAACTATGAAAAATCTAGATTGTAAATCTCTGGTGTTATAAATTTGATATCAAATAATGTAGGTACAAGTTGAGCTAGACTCTTGGCCTTCTTATTTGTCAGAACCAGTAAGTACAATTGAAGAACAAAGAATTATTTGCAAGCTTTGGGTTTTTGCATAATCTTGAAAATCTTAGCAAGCTTTGCATTTACTTGTTATAAGCTCTTTCATTGATTTCTTTCCAAGTATTGAATACTCTAAATTACTAAGTTTGTGAAAATAATTCCCAACTTGTGTTGGTGGTGACTTTGAGAATCTCTACAGTGGTGCTAAGTAAAAGGTAATAAAAATAAAGATCATTTCACACACTTTCAGGTATGAGTTAGAGAAATACTAGGGTTTGGAGGAAGGATACTTCTAGAGCCCATCAGCCTAGAAGAAATCAAGGTGATAGAGATATGTCTCAGGCATGGAGACAGAAGAAAAATACAAGTGAGAATAATACCTTTCATCATGACTAGGAAGGAAATGCTTCACAGTATGAAGAAGTAGTAGATCTAGGTTTAGGAGCATATGATGATTACTATTCTTATCATTCTAAAGAGGATGGTGAGACACACCATAAGAAAGGAATGCCCCTAAATGTAGAACCTCAAGGAGAAAATAGGAGGTCAAGAAGTAGAACTAGAGGATTAGAAGGAAGAGGTGATCCTCCAACCCGAGGGATCTCCCTTTCTAGAAGCCCTCATAATCCTAGAGGTGAAAAAAAAGAGTTCTTGGTTGAAACTTTAGAATCTGAAACCACTTTCCCACATTTTGAAGACATCTTTGAAGAAGTGTCTAATTTAGAGAAAAGAATCTAGGAAAAAATTACTATCAGGAAGGAGAGGGAAAAGGAAAAGGAAGCTGAAATAAGGCAAGCCTAGATTAGGTCAGACCATTTGAGGAGACATTTGTTGTCTTTGGAAGCCATAAATATTGTAAGGGCTCCTAATAAAATTGTTGAAAAACCTATTATCCAACTCACTACCGAAGTTAGGAGACCTAAGGATAAGGGCAAGAAGATCTCAAGAAGGATCACAATAAATGAGCCTATTAGTAACCAAGTCCCATTGGAACCATTATCTAAATTAGATAGTGAGTTGGAAAGAGCTAAAAGAGAATAGTAAATTTTGGCTAAATAACTTGAGAAGGCAGAACTTGAGGCTATAACATTAGAAATGAAAAATAAGATTGACTTTCTTAGACAATCTTTAGGACCTTCAAGTACAAATACTCTTGTAGTAATAGGTAATGTTAACATTGGAAATTATTGCACCTAGATTGCTATTATTACACCAGTAATTACTGCAACTATTGCTAACACAAAAAATAATAAAGATTCTACTTCTTGGGATAGTGGATCACTGCAAAGGAGACCAGTTCATGTTGAAAGGTACAGACAACTTCTCTTTAACAACATTATCGGTTATCCTAATTTGATTCCTACAAAGATTAGAGAAAATTTTCCTAAATTCACTGGTAATAATGTTGTTACTTGTGAAGAGAACTTAAAGAAATTCATTGATATAATTGATGATTATATAATAGAATATGAAGATGTAATCAAGAAATTATTTGTTCAATCTCTCACCGAGGATGCAAGGGATTGGTTTAGAGGGCTTCCTTATGATTGTATTGGTACTTGGGATGATTTTATTAATTGTTTCAAAGACCGGTATGGTGATAAGACCAATGAGGGTTTCATGTTGAATGAGTTCAACAATATAAAGAAAAACCAAAATAAAGAAGTCCTTGAATTCAATGTGAGATTTTAGAAGGCAATGCACAAGATTTTCCAAGTCATGAGATTAGATGAGAAGGTGTGTTTGGAAACATATCTGAATTCTTTTGATGCCAAGATGGGATACCTACTTAGGGATAAGAACCCTAGAACTATCAGAGAAGCTCAAATATTTTCTATAAATATTGAAAGCAATAGGAGAGTTTCTGATCAGTTAGGGAGAAGAGAAGATCCTAAGCCCCCTAGGTTTGGCAAGAAAGAATTTGATAAACCTACTAATATAAAGCCTAGGGAGGATGATAACCTCAAGCAGATCTAAAATGCCTTAAAATATCTAAAGCCAAATGAAAATAAAAATAAGTTTTAGGGAAATGATAGGCCTCCTCCCAATACTTTCAATAGACAAACTAGGTTGCAAAATTTTCCCTACCATACACAATGGAAGGATGGGAAACCTACTATTCTGGAGAGAAAGGACATAAAGCCTAATGATAAGACCCATGATCCTTTGCAAAAGCATTCAATCAATATGACTAATGAGGCTCCATGATGCACAACATTCCAGTCCCCTCATGATTTAAATTATTGTGTGATCTCTCAGAATATGTCTGAAAATGATGAACAAAGAGAGGAAGAAGATGAATCATATGATGACAGAGGTTGCGGAATGAATTTTTCCAAATTTGTTGAAGAAGTTGACTCTAAGGAGGAAAATGAAAATAAGGATGTGAATAATTCTCAGAGTAGAGGAGAAGCCTACCATCAACAAGTATTTTCTAATGAAGATGAGGAAGAAATTGATGATATAAATAGTAACAAAAAAAGGGTTGAAGAACCTGTTACATTAAGAAGACCTTTTGAAGAAGATATTGTTAGGAATAGTCCCAAGAGATAACTGAGAGGGGGGGAAGGTGAATTAGTAATCTACAAGTTTCAATTCTTTATCCAATTAAGTATACTTAAACATAAAACATAAACACAATGAAAGAACACTTCAACACAACACCAATTTTTGGTTACGGGGAAACCCAAATAGGTAACAACCCTGGTGGGAATTGACACCCACTAATATTATGCACTTGTGTATTATGATCCTTTTTAGAAGATCCTTAACCCTGTTAGGAGTTTCTTTACAATATATTTAGTACATTATACCTGGTCAAGGGTCGGACCCTATTAGGAGCCTTTTACAATTAACCCTATGAGGGGTGAGGATGCACTGTTCGAGAGCACACTACTCAAATGGGCAAAGGCTACAACCTTCTGAATAATAGATACACACTATATCTAGATCTTGGTGAACTATGCTTTAACGTGCCATTTGGGTTAGTTCCAATGTATAGGATAAATACTTTACTTGGTCACATAGACCTTCTTCTGATGGCTCAACACTTCACACAGTTTGCACTACTCTTCACAAACTATGAACCACACCCTAGCAATCACAAATGACTTCTTATAAATATCTTTCCTCTAAATGATATAATCAAGTAATCCTATTAGAACCACCTTGAAATCATTATAGAGAATTCATAACAAGCTCCAATAATAATTCAGTCAGCTCCACTAAGCATGCAACACATTTTGGGACCTGTTCAATAAGATAATTGTAGACACACACTACACACTGTCAGCTCTACCAAAACAAATAGATCTTTCTCCTCAAGCTGAATTACCTCATGTGCTCTTAACTGAACCTTACTAACTCTTCTCCAAGCTCTAATCCAAGGGCACATACTGAAATGATAGGTGCAACTCTAGAACCAATATAATCTTTGTCGGCTCTTCTATACAAACACAAGAAACTACTACTGGTGAATAGCGACTACATAACTTAACTTCTACTGATCATTAAACTCTACATCCATGAATGTAACATCACTAATATGTCTTCATCACATATCCAAATGTGCAAGGCTCCATGATAACTATATGAAGAACCATTCACAGAACACTGTATGTTACTCTGTTAAGAACACTGCTGACACAAGCTACTATATAACTATCTGTACTAACAATTAACCTCTGTACCCATCATATCATGTTGATAACATGTATATGATACATATACTAAAATCTTACTACATAAGTCTTCCATGCATACTACTTACCATATGTTGTCATCAATGACAAACATACAGTCAGCATTGGCTTGCTATAAAATCTCAAACAGAGATAGCCCAAATAACTGTTGATATGGTGACACAAGCTAGATGAAATTATGTCCTTAGAAATAGAACTATTGGTAATGCAAATAGCAAGCTAGTAAGTGTATTTATTAAAAAGGGCAAGGAAGACATGAAGCAGTTTTTTGTAAAGAATAAAGTTGTTGATGATGCCAGAAATTTTAAGTTAAAAGGAAATGAAAAACCAAATGAGCGAAGCAGTACACTCAAAATAAAGGCCAAAGCTCCAATAGCAATTATCCCACTTCCTCAGCATGAAATTAAATCAAAAGGGGAGAACAAGTTAGGAGCGGCAACACTTCTAAAAATAATGATATCCCACAAGGCAAGTTAGATTTGTCTGTTCTAAATTATGCACCTATTGATATGAACCAGCTATTATCCCAAATCATAGTCAAAGTGTCTTTGATGGAAATGATGAGGATAAGTGAATAGAAAGAGAAGGCCCTCACATGGATAAGTGGTGTCCAAGCCACAAATGTCCAAGAACTAGTAAGCACTAAGATGAAGGGTCAAATTCCAATTAAAAGGAAAGATACATAGGAGATTGTTTCAAAAATACCTCAGATCTATTTAGATACTAATGTTGTGAACACTTTTATGGGAACTGTGGACCCTTTCTTCTTAAAATTAGTCATAGATGGTAAGATGTTAAAAAATTGCATGATTGACTCAGAGGCATCAAATACTGTCATGCCTGCTGAAATCATGAGGTCAATGGGATTGCAAGTTGATACCCCCCATGGGAGATGCCAAGCCATGGACTCTAGATAAGTACCAGTAATTGGAACAATCAAGGCCCTTCCTTATAGACTTGCTACTTATCTAGGAAAACAACTGACCATGAGTGTTTTAGTTATTGACATACCTCCTCAATATAGAATGATGCTATCAAGAAAATGGAGTCTAGCAATGGGAGGTAGCATTCAATGTGATTTATCTTATGCTATATTTAACATCACTGGTGAGAGCATTAAAGTATTCATAGAAATTAGAACCCCTCATAGATTGAGGAAGAGACTAATGATAATAACATGAATTTTTTCTTGGATACTGATATAAAATCCTTTCAAGTACAAGGCAGAGAAAATGAAAATGAGGACGAATCTCCTCTCTTAGCTAAGGAAGAAATTAATGTTACAAGTTATAATGACCTCTGGACCATGTATTTTGATGGTGCAAGTTCTAAAGAAGGGTCTGGTGCGAGTGTTTTATTAATTTCTCCTACTAAAAAGACTTTCAAGTTTTCTTTTACCTTGCTATTTACTTGTACCAATAACACTATAGAATATGAAGCTTTATTGATAGGTTTGAGGTTAGCCTCAAAACATAAAATCAAAAATCTCAGGGTTATTGGAGATTCAGAATTAGTTGTGTCTCAGGTGAGATCCAAATATGCATCAAGAAACAAGACATTAAGACAATATAGGAATGTTGTTTGGGATGAGATAGAACACTTCGATGCTTTATGTATTGACTGGATGGATAGAGGCCATAATAGGATGGATGACTTAGTAGCTAACATTGCTTTAAGGCTAGATGATGTCACTTTTTTAGGGATATCTAAGATTGAGGTTCAAACTAGGCCATCCATTCCAGACAATTTTGAAAACTGGCAGGTTTTTGATGATGATTTAGATATTTTAAGATTCTTGCATTATGATGCAAATTTTGGTGATAGGGAAATAAATTTTGCTGCGTATGTTAAAACATTAGACAATGAGTAAAATTTCCTTGGCAAAGAAGTCTTGCAGCTTAAATCAAATAGGGTCCCAAAGGGTTTGGTAGTGCTAGAAAGAGCATTTGATAATCATGATAGCACTTTTCAAACAAGGCCTTTAAATAAGCCTGAAGGTGTGGAGGAAATAAACTTAGGGATAGGGGAAGCCCCAAAAAATGTATATATTAGGGGAGGTCTGACTCTTGAAATAAGAAAATCATTGATAAATCTTGTTAGGAAATATAGGCATGTCTTTGCTTGGTCGTATGATGATTTAAAAGCATATAGAGAATATTTATTTCAGCACGAAATCCCTTTGAAGGAAAATACCAAACCTTTTAGACAAAAGCTAAGACCTATCAACCCTACGTTGGCACCCAAGATGCAGGATGAGTTAAAAAATATGAGTGATACAGGCATCATTCAGCCTATTAGACACTCAACATGGGTCTCTAACCTTATCCCAGTGATAAAGAAGAATGGAGACATCAGACTCTGTGTGGACTTTAGAAATCTGAACATAAATTCTTTGAAGGATAATTATGGTCTACCAAACATGGAAGCCATGTTGCAAAGAGTTACTAGATCTGAATTGATGTCCATGATGGATGGTTTTTTGGGTTATAATCAAGTTATTGTCAAAGAAATAGAACAATTCAAAATTGCATTCACTACTCCATGGGTCACTTATGTATATGTTAGAATGCCTTTTGGTTTAACTAATGCTGGGGCTACTTTTCAAAGGGCTATGGATGTAGAATTTGCAGATTTTATAAACAAATTCCTTGTTGTTTATCATGATGATTTGATAGCTTACTTAGAGAGGAGGGATCAACATTGTGGTCACTTGGAAAAAAAATTGTAAGAGCTTTAGAGTATGGGGTTTTCCTTAATCCAAGGAAGTGTTCTTTTGGTGTGACTGAGGGTAAACTTTTGGGCCACATTGTATCTAAGGATGGATTCAAGATTGATCCTGAAAGGGTAGAAATAATTGATAAGGTACCACTACCAAAGAATGTTAAAGGTATCTAATCTTTCTTTGGGCAGATAAATTTTGTCAGAAGGTTTGTCACAAACTTTGCTGAAGTCAATGTCCCTATTTCCAAATTGCTTAAGAAAAATACAAAAAATGAATGGAGTGAAGAGGCCAAGAAATCCTTTTATGACATCAAGCAAGCCATTAAAAGTTCTCTAGTCCTAAGATCACCAGACTTTAGCAAGCCTATCCAATTTTTTTCATTTTCTTCTTATCATACTATTGTTGCAGTCCTATTACAAAAGAACTCAGAGGGTTTTGAATAGCCCATATCCTTTTTCAACAAATCATTGTAGGCATCTAAGTTGAATTATGACATAAATGAGAAACAAGCCTATGCATTAGTCAAGGCTATAAAAACATTTAGGTGCTATTTGGTTGGGGCAATTGTAGTTGCATATGTGCCTAGTGTTGCTGTGAAGGACATCTTAGTTCAACAAGAGGTCTCAGGGAGAAGGTGCAGATGGATAAATAGAATCCAAAAGTTCAATATTGACATACAGATCACAAAGCTAGTAAGAGGACTAGGGTTAGCAAAAATTATGGCTCAAAGAAATCTAGATGCTAACCACATCAATGTTCTTGAAGAAGAATAGAGGCCATTCATCTCTGACTTGGATTGTTGTGAATGGTATAAGGATATCATTGGATATTTACAAAAATTGTTACTTCCCTCTAACATGGATGACCATAAAAAGAGAACTATGAAATTACATGTTTTGTAGTGTGTGATTATTAAAGGTGAGCTATGGTGGAGAAGTAATGAAGGTGTCTTGCTGAAGTGTGTTGACCCTCACAAGGTTGAAGATTTATTGCAAGAAATGCATAAAGGTGTGTGTGGTGGCCATTACATGGCCAAGACTATGGCACATAAGATACTAAGGTCTGGATTTTGGTGGCCTAGTATCTTCAAAGATGCACATTATTTTGTCAAAAGATGTGATGTTTGCCAAAGGTTTTTTGGAAAGCTGAAATTTAGTGGCAATTTTCCTTTAAGCCCTATAATAGTTGAGGCACCTTTTCAAAAATTGGGCATGGACTTCATAGGGGAAATCCCCAATAAATCCAGTGGAGGACACTCATGGATCTTGGTTGCAACTAATTATTTCACAAAGTGGGTGGAATAAATTCCCACTAAAAGAACCACTAGTAAGGTGGTTACTGACTTCTTAATGCAAAATCTACTGATAAGATTTGGATGCCCTGAGGTTATGATTGTAGAAAATGCTATGTGTTTCAAATCTGAAGAATTTTTTAGTTTTTGTTTGCAATATGGGATCAAGATTTCATATGCTGCTCCATATCATCCTCAAGGTAATGACCAAGCTAAATCAAGCAACAAAAGCCTGATTAAAATTTTGAAGAGAGTCCTTGATACAAATAAGAAGGCATGGGATTCCAAGCTATAGCTAGCTCTATGGGCTGATAGAGTAACAGTCAAGAAGGCCATTGGTTGTGCTCCTTTTGATTTTGTATATGGTATTCATGCTAGGTTACCACGGAATAACTTGTTGAAAATGTACAAACTCATCCAGTTATATGATGATGATCAAGATGATCAAATGAAGATCATAATAGAAGACTTGATATAGTTGGATGAATCAAGAAGGGAAGCTCATGATACAATTTTGAAATCTCAGTTGAAATATAAAAATTTGTATGATAGAAAAACCACAGTTAGGAGCTTCAAAGCTAATGATTTGGTCTTGATGTGGAATGCTAAACTTGAAGATAAAGGCAAGCACAGTAAGTTTGATCCTATTTGGTTGGGACCATAACTAATTAGTAAAGAATGGGGACCTGATTCCTATATCCTAAAATAATTGGTAGTTGTAATACCCCAAAAATGAGCTATATGTTCATTAACCTCCTATATGAACAATTCGAATGAAATCGACATAGAAGTCCTAACCTAAGGCACATCTAAACATCATCGAATCCTAATTGATTATCTTAAATTCTGCATCAGGGAATATTCCTAATTATCTTAATTATCTTTAATTTAATGATTATTTGGCGATAAATCACATTTATCCTAAGTTTGATTAATTGAATAATTTCATATTTAATTAATTAGATTTAATATCTTGCCACTTAATTGTGTAATTAAATTTAATTCTATCTATTATTAATTGTATTATTTAATTTTGACAATAAATCCAATATCCTATGAATAATTGATTAAATTCTTATTTAATTAATTAAAGCATGTTGTCATTATTTAATAATATAGTTTTTAATAAAAGTTTGATTAAATAATTGATTAACCCATAAATCAATTATTTATTTTCAAAAATCAGTTAAGTTGAGCATAAATTACTTTATTTATTTAATTAATTCATAATTATTATGCACATTCAAAAGAAACAGTTAAACTCCAAATTAAAAAATCAATGCAAAGTGTTGACTTTTTAGAACTCAACATCCTTTTGGAGTTCAAAAAGCTAATCTAAATTCTAATTTGAGTTAAAAAACTATTTTTGCATGATTTGCATGTTTTTGTTAGTTAACTATCTTTTATTTAAAAATAACTCAAAAATCAAGCTGAGTTATTTGAGTGATTTATGGCTTTTATCCATGCACCTCTAAAGCCTTGGATTTCTATAAAATTAAAGCCTCAGCTCATCTCAAAGCATCTCATATTTTTACATAATCACGTTGGAGAATTGCTATCTGGAGAATCAAAGCTTATTGCGAATCAAGGCTATTGTGAGATCAATTTTTTTTTTTTTTACATTCATTTAGATTCATTTTCATATCATTGTTAGATCATTTAGCATATCATAGCATATCAATTTTTACATATCATAGATTCATATCAAGTTTTTATCATTCTTATTGCATAGAAAATCCAAAAAAAATAGCTTAATTGCATTCAATTCATATCTAGATCAATTGCATTCAAATCCTTCATTTAGGTGTCATCTAGGTCACTGATGTTGATAACAATCTGAGAACATCAATCTCACACCTACTAGAAGGCAGTAAATCGCTTGGTTAAATTAGATTTCAATTTTGCACGATTTTGATTATAGCTAACCTCTAATATTTTACTGAAGTGTTATGTCTACAAATCAGGTACAAAATTCACACACACGGTAGTAAATGAAATGGAATTGCCTGTTCATGGAAAATTCCTCAAGTTGTACTTTTCTTAAGGTACTCTCATTATCCATGAACAGTAGTTAGTTTTCCTTCCCAGTTGTATTTTTATTTTAGGTTGTGTGAGTAGGTTAGTTGTTTTGTTTTAGTAGATGGTCTTCTTATCCCAAAGATTTTGAATTCTTGTCATGCCTGCAAGAGGCATACATCCCCAAATAGAGCCACTATTGGAACTTCATTTTTAAACACTATAAAATCTTGCATTTCCTTACAAAATTGAAACATCTGTGTGTTATCCTACGATTGAGAAAATTCATTGCCAAAAACCCAGAAAACCCTACTAAAATCTCAGAGATTTTATTTAAATCTAGCAAGCCCTAATTGAAAAACTAGGCTTGATAAAACCCTAAGTGTATTTGTTTTCATGAAAACCCTAGGTCACTCTTTTATAATCTATTTGAGCGTTACTTTTACAGTTCACTTGTATTCCTATAAGCACATGTGTCTTAAATATATCACCAAGTGGGGTCACGTTGTTAACACTTTATACTACCTAGGCTCGCCCCCTTTTAATTTTTCCTAAGTCTAAGCTTGATGATATTTTTAAATACTCCTAAGTCCTAGGCACTTTATTTCCTAAAGTTTCAACACTATATTCAGCCTAGAATCTGGAATCTTGATCTAACAGTTGTCACATGTCTGTAAGGGATCTTTTCAAGCCTTGCAATCATGTGACAACCGTCAATCTTACTTTATTCCTAAGCACTTACAGAAGGTGGATCCACTGCCAGGTGTATACATATGGGCATTTCTGATTGGCTATAATATTTTCTGACATGGAAATCGTCATCAAGACTACTGCTCAGCAAGAAAAATTTGTATGTCTGCATGCTGGATTTTATGACATGGTGGTTTTTCATTGGTCACATACAGTGGGGATGTTTTAAGAGGGATCTGCAGGACTAACAAATTGCATAAGATCTAACGGTGGTCTCATGTTCGCAAGGGATCTTTTCAAGCCTTGCAATCATGCAACAACCATCGATCTTACCTTTTCCTAGGCATAAGAAAAGGGTGGGTCCACTGCTAGGTGTACACACATGGCTACTGTTGATTGGTCAAAAGTATTTGCTGATGTGGAAGATGTTAGTAGCACTGGCACTTGGTAGGAAAATTTTACATGTCCTCTTGCCAGATATTGCAATGTGGACGTTCCTGATTGGTTGAAGCAAAGTGGGGCTAGTTTCTTAAGGTATCAATAGTGAAGGAAAGATCTAATGGTTGTCACATGTTCACAAGGGATCTTTTCAAGCCTTGAAATCATCTGAAAACCATTGACTTGGTATCAAGGCCACAATGCCTTACTTTATGTCTAGTCATAAAGGGAAAGTAACAGTGACCGTCTGATGGAGGATCTAATGGTGGAGATGAATCCAAGGTATCAAGTGGGTCCTAAATGATGTGATTAAAGGATTACCATCGATACAGATTGATCAGATGGTTGTCGCATGTTCACATAAATTTCTTTGAAGCCTTGCGATCAAGTGACAGCCGTTAGATTATCTTTTAAAGAAAATCAACGGTCCAAATTCAAACTTGAAGCATAGTTGGTGCAAAATTCAATTTTCTTGTTCAACGAGGACAATTTGATTTCTCATAGAAGTAATGGCTTGATCGTGTGAAGTAAACTACTAAAAGGACCAGTTTTGATTGTAGATATATTGAAGACTTACGCATTCTTAGCAACACAAGAAGATAAGGTTTGTAGAGAATTGGGGGAGAAGATTTACAGAGATTGGTTGACATATTCTAAGAAAGTTTTGAAAAAAGGTTGGTTAATTATTAGTGCAAATCTTTCCTGTTAATAGCATTATAATTCTATTGTATTTCTTCTGCACATAATTGTAAAAAAATATCAAACCCTAAAATGGCTCCAAGGAAGGAATTATTTGGTGAAACCGATTATAGTAAGAGGGGTTTGAATGAGGATTTATTATAGTTATTACCCAAGTCTACAACTAATATAGTAAAGGGCAAATAATTGATGTCGAAGGAACCTAGGGTGAAGGTAGTAGATGGCTTGTATGACATGGTGAATTACATAAGGGATGCTAAGATTGGCACACTCGATGCAAGTAGCAATTCTAATATCATTGGTTTAGCATTGTTCAAAGTAGGTTTTAGCTAGAGAAATGCCTCTCCTCCTAACAACAATATATGGCAGTTTGACCTAGGCAAGCTTGTGGTAGCCGGCATTTTCCTAGATGCAGATTTGATGATTCAAGTTGCTAAGAATTATGACCCAATTACTATAATTGTTAGGGATGCCAAAGGAAACCTGTTACTGAACATTTCTACTACAAAAATCAGGAATGTTTTCAAGCTAAATGATCCCTCTAGTGATGTAGAAAAAATTGATTTTGAAGAATTGAAACAAGTATACAATGCACAAAGGGATTATCTCAGAAATGGTCCTATGAAGGAATTTTGTGACAAAATTGGAGGAATGATTGCCATGGGACCAAGTACACAGGAGACCTTCAAAATAGGGTATTTTAACTTAAGAGAAAAAGGTGCATACTGATCATTATGTCAAGTCTTTGGATAATATATGGAGGAAAGAATGCTAGTTCAACTTATGTACATGATGGTCAAGATTTTACACCCATACTTGTCAGTTACTTTTGACTATGCCCCTTACATTTCTGATTTAATTCATAATGGATTAATAGGAATCCAGAAAAAACAAAGTTGATAAGCCATTATGCTAGTATTATTTTATGATGTATATGTTCTTGTTTAAGGGTGCCAGTTATTTTGAGCAGGAGATGCATCTATTAAGACAAAAGGATGGTGAAGACATGCCAGTCCAATTGTGGAACCTCACCATGACATGGGATAGGGAGGATCATAGCCTCATTAATTTTGATAGATGTTTTTCATCCAGACTAAGGAAATTGTTTTTCCTTGAAAACCCAAGAATCCCAACTGCCTTAGCTGAACTTGTCAGGCCAAAGAAATTTGCCCAGGGCCTCAAAATTGTGCATAATTGGGGGGATTTCATTTTTTACCCTGTTTCTACTATTATCAGATTATATGGTTTTAAATGGGTTCCATTCATTTTACCTTATCAAATCCCCCTCAATATTGGTATTGCAGAGTTCATTAGATAACTAGGAGATATTGAAAAGAATACTCTTGCAGCAAAGGGTAGAGGAACTCTATTTCCAAATGTCAGTTGCCCACTAGTTCATCATCACAAAAGGTGGCTGGCTTCATATGGATCAAATCTTGGCACCATATCATCTGGCTACTTCAATTGTTAGAATACAAGACCCAGAGGGGTTTTATAATGAAATGTTTAAGTTAAAGGCCATATGTTCTTTGATAAATCATATTTTCAACTTCCCTGAGGATATTATCAGAAATATCACTAATATACAGGAGCAAGAAATCAGAAAAGAAAAATGGTTGGTATACAAGAAGACCTTGGAGTTTGTCTAGCAGTTTGACCAGGGATTAGATCCCCCAAAGAGCATAAATCCCATGGGTAAGAAGATAGACACTCTCATGGAAAATTTTTAGGAGATTTATCAAACCCTTAATGAGAAAAAGGTGAAATCCATGAGAGATAACCTAGAGAAGGCTAAATCACTATTGAAAAAACCTACATTTGCAAATGTTTTTCCCCCAAGAAAATACATGGTGGAGAAGAGAACTGGTTACAATGTGATAGTGTCGGAGCTAGATAATTAGAAACACACAAAGACTAAGGAGGATGTCCCTTCCACATCACGGTAGGTAGAGAAACAAAAGGAGGTTATGGAAATTCCAAATTCACCTCAAGATCAACCTATTGAAAATGTCTCTGATTCCCCACCTCCACCAAGAGACAAAAGCTAGAAAAGAGGCCTCAACATGTTGAGGAAGTTTACTCTCCTTTCCAATCACCTCTGAATATCATGGATGATCAAGAGGTCACAAAGTAGGTCAAACAATTGGGATCTCTAGGTCAAATATTTATGACCTATGAGGAAATAAATAAGGGAGTGCCAGAGCCACCAAAAGAACCTAAACAAGATCTGGCAGTGGGAGAGATGGAAGGCACTGAATTGGACCCTATAATCAAACAAGCCTGTGATCAATTTTTAGCCGATGATGCCTTTGTAAAGACTAGAGCATTCATGCAATTTTTATCCTTCTAGAAAGGGATATAGCTAATGCAGTGGTCCTGGATGCTGTCAGGAAGATGACCACACCTATTCATAAGACCAAAGAGGAGGCAAAATAGACCATTAAGGGAGTCACTTTTAGTAATGACCATCAGGCCTTGGTCATGTGGTCCCTAAAGAAGAATGGAAATAACAGAGGAAAATAGGTAACTAGGTGTAATACACCTCTCACCCTAATATTAGTTATGTGTTTTTTGAAAGAATTAAGATCTTTCGATGTTTTCTTACAACTTAAGTTGTTCATGATACTTGTTTAATCTATTCCTATAGTTTGTTTATAATAATTTTATAAGCTAGTACTCAAGGATTCTAATATCAGACATACTGTCTAAGGTATCATTTTTGTATATATTTATCTTCGTATATGTATTGAGTACCTTCAAGACATTTATGAATATAGTTAGGATGTTATATGATATGTACTTTATAGATATATATAAGTGATTATCTATATTTTATTCTATTAAGGTTACTTTGGATGAATCTTGTATCTCACTTGATGATTTGATTATGTTGATTTATTATTAGTATTGATAAGAGACTAACACAATGCTTGAGACTCTAACCTTTGTTATGATGATGCTACATGCTTTGAGTGCATATATATACATGATGTATTTTCATGATTCAAGATGAAGTCATAGTTACTCACATAGCTAAGGGCCACACGATGTATCAATCCTGGTCATCTATCTACAATGTCTTCTTGTATATGTATATCCATGCATATGTATTTCTTCTTTGTGATGCAGGCTTGCACGTACTGGGCATCAACTTCACCTGGCTTCATAGGTTTGAGCGTGCCCTCAAATCCTCAATGGTTGTTGTTATGGAGATAGTACTAAGGTCCCTGGATGAGTCTTCCTTTGTCATTATTCAAATTTGGGAATATTAGGGTTCCTTCTTTGTCAATCAACCTTTGGGTGAAAAAAACCCTGATCCAATGCACCTGGTTGGGAATTGTTGTAGTTAGTGCCTTGTGGCCACTTGAATTCATTTGGCTGTATGATTTCTTTACTCATTTTATTTATTTCTCCTTCTTGGTATGATTCTTAGTTAATCTTTCTATGTTGTGTTTCAGGGTTTCATGCTTGGTCAGGAGTTTGGCTTGACTTTCCTTGTTGACTTTGGTTGACCTTGTTTGATCTTATGGTTTTCTCGATATGTTTCATAGTGATTTTTATGGCCTCTTTGGATGATTAGATTTATTTTGAGGTGTGTGATTTTATTCTACCTCAGTGTTATATCCTATAGTAATTATAAATAGGTAATAATATTGTGATCTATTACTTCATAATCTTATAGATTATAGTGTTTGGTATTTGGCATGTATCTATATAAATATAAATATATATATAGAAATATATATATGGTTGCACACATATATGTATTTATATATATATAATTTATATGTGATTATATGTTAATTATTGTAGATATTATTGATGGTGTATATTTTTGGATTAATGTAAAGTATAGTATTATTAATAATTAAATATTAAATTATGTGAGGTATATTATTCTCAATTGTTAATTATTAATAATGTGGATAGCTTATATATATATATATATATATATATATATATATATATATATATATATATATATATATATATATATATATATATATATATATATATATATATATATATATTGATGTAATTAATGATGTCATATGCATATATGTTAGGATAATATTACATATGTGTATGAATGAATACAAATCATCTTTTATTTTATATTTGAGTAATATAGTTGTATGATATTAAGTTATTTTATAATACCCTTTAGTTAAGAGTTAGTTGGGAGTTGGTTACTTTTCCCCTCAACCTTTGGAAATCTATTTATATGCACTACTTTCTCATTTGAAGATAGGGGATTTTGGGGCTGAAGCATTGAGGAGAGGATGGCCTTACTTTTCATGGAGATTTTGGAGAGAAAACTTGGAGATGTGAGGGAGAGTTTGTAAGCATATGTCTTTAAGAATTTTTGGTTATCTTTGCTTTTGGGAGACAGACATTTTTGTGAGAATTTCAGTAGTTGAGAGAGAGATTCTTTGCTATGGAATTATTTCTTTCTTTCATGGAGATATCTGAAAGTGGATAGGGTTTGAAGGATGCATCTCAAGTTTGGATTTGTCTTCTCTTTTGTTTCCTTCCTTCTTCGATTCAACCTTTGTAGGACATGAGATATAGATTGAATATTTTAGTTACTTTATGTCTCTGATAGATTATGGATCTATTTATATATTATCATTATTTATCATATCTATACTTTTCATTTCTATGGTTACTTTAGAGTTTTGAGTTTTTGTTTGTAAGAATTGGCATGTGTTTTCCTAGGGTTTTTAGCAACCCATTATTTTAGATCTATTATTATAATAATTTAAATTGAATCTATGGTTTTACTAAATTTATTTTCTCAAAGTAAAATTCCTAGATCTCAAATGGGTATATCTCTGATTTTATTTTTAGGGTCGAATTAATGCCTTATTTTTTACATTTTGGCAGGCTATGCCTGTCCATTCTTGATTCTGAATTTTCTATCAAATGTATTCATATGCTACAAGAAGATATGATTATATAAAAGTCTGAATTTGACATCAAAGATTCTCCTAAGTCTTATCTTTCATTTCAAATTGTTTTGGAGAATTTTAATTATGTTTTGTGAAAATTACAATCATTTTAGTGAAGACAGGTTTGAACCCTAATGAAAGTTTTCTCTTTTAAACCAGAAGTCATAACTTTCTTTCCCACCATTGGATCTTTCTAAAAATTAAATTGAGAGACCATAATTATGTTATCTAAATCTCCACTAAAGTGATTGTCTTTATTATTTGTTTTGTGGAAGATATGGATGACTGTTCTATGATGACTATTCTTTGCATTTAATCCTTGCTTGAAATAATTCAGTTTAAGAACATCACTAAGTTTTAGGGTTTTGTATGGTTACCAGAGGCTATTAGAATATTTTTTTGGTTCATTGGATCTATGTGTACTCTGAATATGTTTATAATATCACTTGGATGTCTTCTTATATGTTTGGAACATTCTGAATGCCGTATTCGGTTTAGGGTTGTCAAGTGGACTAGGGACAACATATGTTTTCTTAAACTCAATCAAATGTTGTTATGAAATTGATATGAATTATTGATGATGGATCTATTATGTTCTTATGATTTTTATATGTATGTTAGGAAACCTAAGTACACTAGATGAGTTGCTCATAGTGAGGGGTCGGGGCCCTAAGTGGCTAGTACCAAGATAACCTACTATGAGTTATTTAATGAAGTGATAACCTAAATAAATAAATTGGGAATGGGAGATTATTGGAATGGGAAATAACACTCTAATCAAGATTAATTGTGCCTCACCCATGCCTTTAGTACTAGAAAAGACTAAGGATGGGAGTGGGAGAAGGTACATATGTGTAGGTACGACTGAATGAACTTGTCTATACGAGAGGCATTTGGTTTCGCATGTGCCTACTTGGGGGCCGGGGCCAAGAGTGGCTAGTACTAGGACAACCTAAGGGGTGAGTGCTCTGTGATGACACTCACCTAGCTTGTAGCTTAGAGTCTCTACCAAATTTGATCATGCCTCTGGTAGTCCTTGTGGTATTCTTGTTTTTTCTTTTGTGTTGTGACTTTGGGGAAATTTTCTCACCACCTTAGGAATTTCCTAGTTGTTACCTCTTGTATGGGTCTTTGGTTCTATCTCCTAGCTCAGGGGAGTGGGCCTATTGGTTCCACGTGGTTGGGTGGTTAATATTTATATCGAGGTATTTTTCATGATTCTTTGGATGATCCTAGCACATATTCCTTTCCAGATCTACTATTGAAGATTTCTTATTGGATATTTTAATATGTTGAGATGTACTTATGTATCTGTATTCATGTAATTTTATGTTAGAAAGTAAAGTCCACCAAGATAACTGAGAGGGGGGGGTGAATCAATTATCAGATAATTATAATTTTTAACATCTTCAACAACATTTAACCATGTAAGCAATGCAATTACTAACCATACAAAGATATTCATACACAATGACACAATAACACAAGATATGTTGACTAGGGAACCTCTTGATCAAAGAGTAAACTCCGGTGGGAATGATGCCCACAAAAGATGCACTAATATGAATATTCCTTGTGAGAGGATGGACTCTATTAGGAGTCTTATGAAATGCATTCTATACATATAAATCCCTGTTAGGAGATTTTGAATCCCTGTTAAAAGATTCTAACCCTGTTAAGAGTTATGGAAGACAGAAGGACCCACTGCCCAAATAGCTTCAGGGTAAGATCACTGAACACACTATCCAAATAACCTTGATATTATTCAAAAAAATAATATGAGATATGTTACCTCCTTACTATGCCAAACTACACTCATTGCTACACCAGATCTCAATTCCAGATCTTTGTACTTTGCATGTCTTCCTTCACAATTTCGCTTTCACAACCTCTTAGGCTCTTTTCTTCACTTCATGGTTACATTCGCAAGCAACCAAACCATGCTCACACTTATTTCACATTTTCAACTATATACAATAATGAAAAACATTCCTTTCTTTATACCACACTCAAATAATTACAAATGAGTCGGCACACAATTACAAAATAAAAGTTTCCATACGCTAAATCAAAATTACACAAAAATTGTTGGCTTCCAAATGCAATATCTCTTCACTCGTGTGACCTCAAAGTTTGTGCTATGAACTACATCACCATAAATGTGTCTCAAAATTCCCTTTAACTACACAAAACTAGATTCCATCCCGATTAAGAGATATCATCCGATTTCCACAAACCGCTACTCAGGAACACTGCCTGAATACTGATTTTACCAAAATGCTCATAACTTTCATGAATCAATGAATTACTATCTATGCTCTTAACCATAGACATATAACATATCAAAGAGTATAACCACAACATCACATAGCTCCAACTAAAATATCCCACATGCGCTAATCAAAACATTGTTTGCTTCTCTAATAGTATCCAGAAGATCATTGTGTTGACATCAATGACAATCATAGTCATGAATACAACAACAACTACTACAGAATGAATTCCAACATCCAGCATTCATTCATAACATTTTAATATCCTAAAAGGAGTCTTGTATTATTGATGTAATCTCAATTCAAAGCAATGCATAAGGGAATGGGTAGTTCTAGGTAAAAGAAAGGGAAGAATGTGGAATATTGGACATGTTACTAGCATTAAAAAAATGTTTTTATATTATTTCTCCTATCCTCTTATGTTGTCCATATGTAAAGTAAATAATCTTAAATATATTTATATATAATGATGTATCACAACAATAATGTATTCTCTCTTGATGAAAGGATCCAAGGAAATTATTGAGAAATGATAGATTAGTGATTGGAATTATTAACAATGAATGGTTATGAAACAATGCAATAAAATAGTAACTTGATTATAAAGTTAATATTTGGTTCATGCTAATGAAGTACCTAGGATAATGCCTACCATAATGAATATTAATCTCTTACCTAAATTATTAGAGAAAATTGATATAAAGTATAGTAGATGTAGATCAAATCAATATGAATTTATGCAATGAGTTGATAAAAGGAATAATGATGTTGGATGATTAACTTATGTTTAATAAAAGAAATAAGTTAGGGACATTTAACTTGATGCATTAAAATGAATGTAGATCTCTTAAGCTCATGATTCCATGAATAGCTTATGCATGTAAATGGTTTATATGATGTTGCTTTAGTAGCAATGTTACGGAACCCGTGAGGACTTAAGTTGTATAAATCTTACATTCAAGTAGTAGAAAATTGTTTCTTCTTTTAGAAATATTAAGTGTAATGATGAATATTATTCTAGTTAAAAAAAAAAACAAATTTACTTGCATTTTATAGAGTTTTATGTATTGTCCTCCTAGGTTGCCTAGCAGCGCATTACATCTAGTATCAAAGCCCTAGGTTTCTACAATGGGAACTCTGGGACTCATAGCTCACCTATGCATAACCTTGAGTATCCTAACTTTGTCTCTTTTTGGATTTTGTTGTTATGCTAAAACTTGAATCTTAGGAAACGAAGGCTACATTTCGTGTTCTTATGTTGTATTGTCTTACAAGGCCACACCTATTCCTCTATGATTGAGTTATATTCTAACAATTACTTATGTTTTTGCATAATGAGATCAATGATGTGTTAAGTGGATGTTTCCTATAATAATAATGGAATGGCGAAGAATTCTTGAGACTTGTGTTTGTTTTCTTGAAAGGTACTATTATCTCTAGAAAGGTCAAAAGTTAAAAGATACTAAATGTTTTGAATCTTGATTATGGTAGTAGATAATATTACCCCTTGATCCTACCTATAATATAATGTTGTGCACTCTATCTTCTTAGAAATACCTAGTTGAACTTTATCCTACTCAAGGTGTCTTAGAAATAGATTTTTTTTTTTATCTTTAAAGAAAGAAATGATTGTGGTAGTACTTGATATGACTGAAAGGGAAATAATTAAATTACATGGCTAATAATATGTAACTAGGAAAGAAGTGAAAAAATAAATAAATAAATAAATAAGGAACAAATAATTTACTATCATATGTATTTCTCTCTCTCTCTCTCTCTCTCTCTCTCTTCCCTCTAAAGAAATAAGTTTTGCAAGACTAAAATTGTTTAGACAAGGCAATAATATATCAGGAAAATTTGTAAATACTCAATTAGGAAACCCTTGGGTGAAGGACCTATGTCCCCAAGATTTTATCATAGGCTATAATTCACATTTTCATGTAGGAAGAGGAATTTTTATCTTTATCTTGGTAAGAAGTTATATCCTTTCTGCATATCGTATTAAATTGCACAAAAAGGATATAAGATAACATAATAAAGAAATTCTAGGGAAGAGTATGCACGATGATAGATTATCTGTACTAATGATGGAAGTTGTTTTTATTAAATATATGTCTTGCAAAATGCCTAGTGAATAGTTAGGATCCTAGATGGGTATTTTAGAAACAAATTCATGTTTTGTATACGTTGTGATCAACACCATAGTAGTAAGAAATTAACAACATTAAGTGATTGATCAACTATGAATAAGGAGTTGTTGTGGTAAATAAATGTTATAGGAATGTACCTTACTCAATTTCCACTTAGAACTGATGTTATCTCAAAATTTTAAAGTGTATGAGGGTAATGTTTCAAATAGGTAAAGGGTAGAAATTAAAGTTATGTACAGTAGTTAATGTTATTAATTTATATGTTGTGGTTATGAAGATAGTAGTAGGACTCATATACTTCTTTCTCTCTTGATGGATCTATGATCATTATCCAATAAAGAATTTGAAATAACTCTTAAGAAAATGCTATATGGAAACTGCCTAACATGCAAATTAGGGAAAGGTGCATATATAAGTAGTAAGCTTTAAGAAGGGATCCCAACTTAATGAATAATGGTGCAATAAATTGTAAATTTTTTAGATCTCCTCTAGGGTGTGAATGTGTTTTTGGAAATCAAGCACTACAACTATTATGAAAGATGACTTAGAATATGTATATTGTAAAATTTGTGTGTCCTATGTAATTGGAATTCTACTTAAAGCTTTGATGGAAAGGAATATTTCTTATAAAACTGTGTTAATGCAAATGGTAAGTTTCAAGTATCTAGATTGTTTCATTTTCATGATTACAAAAGTAAATAAAAATTATTTGATGTATTCCCTTCATGATCATAAAAAATATAAATGTTATACACCTCTCTATGTTTGGTATTCATAGCTTGTAAGTAACACGAATTTTGGACCTTATTTGTAATAAGGTCTCACCGGTTGTATTATGTAGGGTTAAATTATGTCTCATAAGGGAAAATATATCATCAATTCTTTCTTTCTTTTATACTGGTTACCATAGATAGGAACTTTGATATTGTGAAAGGAAGTGATAATCTTAGTTGGTAAAACATGAAATTTCCTAATATATTGATATTAGTGCGTAAACATGAATACCTTAGAGTTGCAACTTAATAACAATAATTTTGATGTAATTTCAAGTATCTTGTTAACAAAATTAATACATAAAGTGATAGAATCACATAGGTAATTCTTTTTGAAAGTCATTACTAATTGAACTGAGTTAATCTACACTAAAGTTGTAATAAGATAGGATTTACCAAAACTCTTGATAGGAGAAGTATGTGTGCAGTCACTAAATTAGGTTCTAGAATAGAAAAATTACAATTCTGTTAGATAATGTGCGATATATAGTTCACATTCGCGACTTCCAGGAGTAAGTCGAATCTTAGTGGGGGAGGATGTAATACCCCTCTAACCCTAATATAAGTTTTGTGTTTTTTGAAAGAATTAAGATCTTTCAATGTTTTCTTACAACTTAAGTTGTTCGTGATACTTGTTTGATCTATTCCTATAGTTTGTTTATAATAATTTCATAAGCTAGTACGCAAGGATTCTAATATCAGACATACTGTCTAAAGGTATCATTTTTTTATGTATTTATCTCTCTGTATGTATTCAGTACCTTCAAGACCTTTATGAATATAGTTAGGATGTTATATGATATGTACTTAATAGATATATATAACTGATTATCTATATTTTCTTGTATTAAGGTTACTTTGGATGAATCTTGTATCTCACTTGATGATTTGATTATGTTGATTTATTAGTAGTATTCATAAGAGACTAACACAATGCTTGAGATTCTAACATTCCTTATGATGATGCTATATGCTTTGAGTGTATATATATACATGATGTGTTTTCATGATTCAGGATGAAGTCGTAGTTACTCACATAGCTGAGATCCACATGATGTATTGATCCCAATAATTTATCTACAATGTCTTCTTGTATATTTATATCCATCCATATGTATTTCTTCTTTGTGATGCAGGCTTGCAGGTACCGAGCATCAACTTCACCTGGCTTCACAGATCTGAGTGTGCCCTCAAATCCTTGATGGTTTTTTTTATGGAGATAGTACTAAGGTCCCTGGATGAGTCTTCCTTTATCATTATTCCAATTTGTGAATATTAGGGTTCCTTCTTTATCAGTCAACCTTTGGGTTAAAAAAATTGAGATCCAGTGCACCTGATTGGGTATTGTTGTAGTTAGTGCCTTGTGGCCACTTGAATTCATTTGGTTGTATGATTTGTTTACTCATTTTATTTATTTCTCCTTCTTGGTATGATTCTTAGTTAATCTTTCTATGTTGTGTTTCAGGATTTCATGCTTGGTCAGGAATTTGGCTTGACTTTCCTTGTTGACTTTGGTTGACCTTGTTTGATCTTATGGTTTTCTCGATATGTTTCATAGTGATTTTTATGGCCTCTTTGGATGATTAGATTTATTTTGAGGTGTGTGATTTTATTCTACCTCAGTGTTATATCCTATAGTAATTATAAATAGGTAATAATATTGTGATCTATTACTTCATAATCTTATAGATTATAGTCTTTGGTATTTGGCATGTATCTATATAAATATAAATATATATATAGAAATATATATATGGGTGCACACATATATGTATATATATATATATATATATATATATATATATATATATATATATATATATATATATATATATATAATTTATATGTGATTATATGTTAATTATTTTAGATATTGTTGATGGTGTATATTTTGAAATTAATGTAAAGTATAGTATTATTAATAATTAAATATTAAATTATGCAAGGTATATTATTCTCAATTGTTAATTTTTAATAATGTGGATAGGTTATATATATATATATATATATATATATATATATATATATATATATATATATATATATATATATATATATATTGATGTAATTAATGATGTCATATGCATATATGTTAGGATAATATTACATATGTGTATGAATGAATACAAATCATCTTTTATTGTATATTTGAGTAATATAGTTGTATGATATTAAGTTATTTTATAATACCCTTTAGTTAAGAGTTAGCTGGGAGTTGGTCACTTTTTCCCTCAACCTTTGGAAATCTATTTATATGCACTACTTTCTCATTTGAAGATAGGGGATTTTGGGGCTGAAGCATTAAGGAGAGGATGGCCTTACTTTTCATGGAGATTTTGGAGAGAAAACTTAGAGATGTGAAGGAGAGTTTGTAAGCATATGTCTTTAAAAATTTTTGGTTATCTTTGCTTTTGGGAGACAGACATTTTTTGTGAGAATTTCAGTAGTTGAGAGAGGGATTCTTTGCTATGGAATTATTTCTTTCTTTCATGGAGATTTCTGAAAGTGGATAGGTTTCGAAGGATGCATCTCAAGTTTTGATTTGTCTTCTCTTTTGTTTCCTTCATTCTTCGATTCAACCTTCGTAGGACATGAGGTATGAATTGAATATTTTAGTTACTTTATGTCTCTGATAGATTATGGATCTATTTATATATTATCATTATTTATGATATCTGTACTTTTCATTTCTATGGTTACTTTAAAGTTTTGACTTTTTGTTTGTAAGAATTGGCATGTGTTTTCCTAGGGTTTTTAGCAACCTTTTTTTTGAGATCTATTATTATAATAATTTAAATTGCATCTATGGTTTTACTAAATTTATTTTCTCAAAGTAAAATTCCCAAATCTCAAATGGGTATATGTCTAATTTTATTTTTAGGGTCGAATTAATGCCTTATTTTTTACATTTTGGCAGACTATGCCTGTCCATTGTTGATTCTGAATTTTCTATCAAATGTATTCGTATGCTATACGTAGATATGATTATATAAAAGTCTGAATTTGACATCAAAGATTATCCTAAGTCTTATATTTCATTTTCAATTTTTTTGGACAATTTTAATTATGTTTTGTGAAAATTACAATCATTTTAGTGAAGACAGGTCTGAACCCTAACCATAGTTTTCTGTTTTAAACTAGAAGTCATAACTTTCTTTCCCACCATTGAATCTTCCTAAAAATAAAATTGAGAGACCATAACTATGTTATCTAAATCTCTACTGAAGTGATTGTCTTTATTATTTGTTTTGTGGAAGATATGGATGATTGTTCTATGATGGCTATTCTTTGCATTTAATCCTTGCTTGAAATAATTCAGTTTAAGAACATCACTAAGTTTTAGGGTTTCGTATGATTACCAGAGGCTATTTTAATTGGATCTATGTGTACTTTGAATATGTTTATAATATCACTTGCATGGCTTCTTATATGTTTGGAACATTCTGAATGCCATATTGGGTTTAGGGTTGTCAAGTGGACTAGGGACAACATATGTTTTCCTAAACTCAATCAAATGTTGTTATGGAATTCATATGAATTCTTGATGATGGATCTATTATGTTCTTATACTTTTTATATGTATATTAAGGAACCTAAGTACACTAGGTGAGTGGCTCATAGTGAGGGGTCAGGGCTCTAAGTGGCAAGTACCAGGATAACCTACTATGAGTTATTTAATGAAGTGATAACCTAAATAAATGAATTGGGAATGGGAGATTATTGGAATGGGAAATAACACACTAATCAAGATTAATTGTGCCTCGTCCATGCCTTTAGTGCTAGAAAAGACTAAGGATGGGAGTGGGAGAAGGTACCTATGCGTAGGTACCACTGAATGACCTTGTCTATATGAGAGGCATTCGGTTCCACATGTGCCTACTTGGGGGCTAGGGCCAAGAGTGGCTAGTACAAGGACAACCCAAGGGGTGAGGGCTATGCGATGACACTCACCTAGCTTGTAGCTTAGAGTCTCTACCAAATTTGATCATGCCTCTGGTAGCCCTTGTGGTCTTCTTATTTTTTCTTTGTGTTGTGACTTTGGGGAAATTTTATCACCACCTTAGGAATTTCCTAGTTGTTACCTCTTGTATGGGCCTTTGGTTCTATCTCCTAGCTCGGGGGAGTGGGCCTATTGGTTTCATGTGGTTGGGTGGTTAATATTTATATCGAGGTATTGTTCATGACTCTCTTGATGATCCTAGCACATATTCCTTTCCAAATCTGTAGTTGAAGATTTCTGATTGGATATTTTAATATGTTGAGATGTACTTATGTATCCCTATTCATGTAATTTTAATCTCCTAAAAGGAGTCTTGTAGGATTGATGTAATCTCAATTCAAAGCAATGCATAAGGGAATGGGTAGTTCTAGGTAAAAGAAAGGGAAAGGAATGTGGAATATTGGACATGTTACTAGCATTAAAAGAAAGTGTTTATATTATTTCTCTTATCCTCTTATGTTGTCCATATGTAAATGAAATAAACTTAAATATAGTTATATATAATGATGTATCGCAACAATAATGTATTCTCTCTTGATGGAAGGATCCAAGGAAATTATTGAGAAATGATAGATTAGTGATTGGAATTATTAACAATGAATGGTTATGAAACAATGCAATAAATTAGTAACTTGATTATAATGTTAATATTTGGTTCATGTTAATGAAGTACCTAGGATAATGCCTACCTTAATGAATATTAATCTCTTACCTAAATTATTAGAGAAAAGTGATATAAAGGATAGTAGATGTACATGAAATCAATATGAATTTATGGAATGAGTTGATAAAAGGAATAATGATGTTGGATGATTAATTTATGTTTAATAAAAGACATAAGTTAGGGACATTTAACTTGATGCATTAAAATGAACGTAGATCTCTTAAGCTCATGATTCCATGAATATCTTATGCATATAAATGGTTTATATGATGTTGCTTTAGTAGCGACGTTAGGGAACCCGTGAGGACTTAAGTTATATAAATCTTACATTCAAGTAGTAGAAAATTATTTCTTCTTTTAGAAATATGAAGTTTAATGATGAATATTATTCTAGTTAAAAAAAAGAAACAAATTTACTACTTGCATTTTATAGAGGTTTATGTCTTGTCCTCTTGGGTTGCCTAGCGGGGCGTTACATCTGGTATCAAAGCCCTAGGTTTCTACACTAGGAGCTCTGGGACTCATAGCTCACCTATGCATAACCTTGAGTATCCTAACTTTGTCTCTTTTTGGATTTTGTTGTTATGCTAAAACTTGAATCTTAGGAAACGAAGGCCACATTTCGTGTTCTTATGTTGTATTGTCTTACAAGGGCACACCTATTCCTCTATGATTGAGTTATATTCTAACAATTACTTATGTTTTTTCATAATGAGATCAATGATGTGTTAAGTGGATGTTTCCTATAATAATAATGGAATGGCGAAGAATTCTTGAGACTTGTGTTTGTTTTCTTGAAAGGTACTGGTATCTCTAGAAAGGTCAAAAGTTAAAGGATACTAAATGTTTTGAATCTTAATTATGGTAGTAGATAATATTACCCCCTGATCCTACCTATAATATAATGTTGTACACTCTATCTTCTTACAAATCCTTAGTTGAACTTTATCCTACTCAAGGTGTCTTAGAAATAGATTTTTTTTTTATCTTTAAAGAAAGAAATGATTGTGGTAGTACTTGACAGGACTTAAAGGGAAATAATTAAATTACATGGCTAATAATATGTAACTAGGAAAGAAGTGAAAAAATAAATAAATAAGGAACAAATAATTTACTGTCATATGTATTCTCTCTCTCTCTCTCTCTCTCTCTCTCTCTCTCTCTCTCTCTCTCTCTCTCTTCCTTCTTAAGAAATAAGTTTTGCATGACTAAAATTGTTTAGACAAGGCAATAATATATTAGGAAAATTTTTAAATACTCAATTAGGAAACCCTTGGGTGAAGGACCTATGTCCCCAAGATTTTATCATAGGCTATAATTCACATTTTCATTTAGGAAGAGGAATTTTTATCCCTATCTTGGTAAGAAGTTATATCCTTTATGCATATCGTATTAAATTGCACAAAAAGGATATAAGATAACGTAATAAAGAAATTCTAAGGAAGAGTATGTGCGATGATGGATTATCTGTACTAATGATGGAAGTTGTTTTTATTAAATATATATCTTGCAAAATGCCTAGTGAATAGTTAGGATCCTAGATGGGTATTTTGGAAACAAATTCATGTTTTGTATACATTGTGATCAACACCATAGTAGTAAGAAATTAACAACATTAAGTGATTGATCAACTATGAATAAGGAGTTGTTGTGGTAAATAAATGTTATAGGAATGTAACTTACTCAATTTCTACTTAGAACTGATGTTATCTCAAAATTTTAAAGTGTATGAGGGTAATGTTTCAAATAGGTAAAGGGTAGAAATTAAAGTTATGTAGAGTAGTTAATTTTATTAATTTAGATGTTGTGGTTTTGAAGATAGTAGTAGGACTCGTATACTTCTTTCTCTCTTGATGGATCTATGATCGTTATGCAATAAAAAATTTGAAATAACTCTTAAGAAAATGCTATATGGAAACTGTCTGACATGCAAATTAGGGAAAGGTGCATATATAAGTAGTAAGCTTTAAGAAGGGATCCCAACTTAATGAATAATGGTGCAATAAATTTTAAATTGTTTAATCTCCTCTAGGGTGTGAATGTGTTTTTGGAAATCAAGCACTACAACTATTATGAAAGATGACTTAGAATATGTATATTGCAAAATTTGTGTGTCCTATGTCATTGGAATTCTACTTAAAGCTTTGATGGAAAGGAATATTTCTTATAAAACTATGTGTTAATGCAAATGGTAAGTTTCAAGTATCTAGATTGTTTCATTTTCATGATTACAAAAGTAAATAAAAATTATTTTATGTATTCCCTTCATGATCATAACAAATATAAATGTTATACACCTCTCTATGTTTGGCATTCATAGCTTGTAAGGAACATGAATTTTGGACCTTATTTGTAATAAGGTCTCACCAGTTGTATTATGTAGGGTTAGATTATGTCTCATAAGGGAAAATATATCATAAATTCTTTCTTTCTTTATACTGGTTACCATAGGTAGGAACTTTGATATTGTGAAAGGAAGTGATAATCTCAGTTGGTAAAACATGCAATTTCCTAATATATTGATATTAGTTAATAAACATGAATACCTTAGAGTTGCGACTTGATAACAATAATTTTGATGTAATTTCAAGTATCTTGTTAACAAAATTACTGCATAAAGTGATAGAATCACATAGGTAATTCTTTTTGAAAGTCATTACTAATTGAACTGAGTTAATCTACACTAAAGTTGTAATAAGATAGGATTTACCAAAACTCTTGATAGGAAAAGTATGTGTGCAGTCATTAAATTAGGTTCTAGAATAGTAATATTACAATTCTGTTACATAATGTGCGATATATAGTTCACATTCGTGACTTCTAGGAGTAAGTCGAATCTTAGTGGGGGAGGATGTAATACCCCTCTAACCCTAATATAAGTTTTGTATTTTTTGAAAGAATTAAGATCTTTCGATGTTTTCTTACAACTTAAGTTGTTCATGATACTTGTTTGATCTATTCCTATAGTTTGTTTATAGTAATTTCATAAGCTAGTACTCAAGGATTCTAATATTAGACATACTGTCTAAAGGTATCATTTTTGTAAGTATTTATCTCCATGTATGTATTGAGTACCTTCAAGACCTTTATGAATATAGTTAGGATGTTATATGATATGTACTTGATAGATATATATAAGTGATTATCTATATTTTCTTCTATTAAGGTTACTTTGGATGAATCTTGTATCTCACTTGATGATTTGATTATGTTGATTTATTATTAGTATTGATAAGAGACTAATACTATAATGCCCCTCCAACCCTATCAAATCTTTGTTATGCTCACTAGGGAGTTAGATCATGCTATAAGTGATTTCATGGCTATTTTGTAAGAGAATGATCCTTCTTGAGATGGTTTCTTACTAATCATGATAACTTCACATTTTAATTTTGGAAATAATAATATTCACATAAGTACTTCCTTTATATCTTCTTGTGTGTCAATGATAGTTTAGGATCTTAATACTAAAAGGATCACCTGATAGGCTTATATGCTTCTTTGTGAAATGCTCATTATTAATATTTATGTTTACCTTAGGTTAATTGATTATAATCGCTTAAGGGTTGGATCTGTTATCTTCTCTAAAAATGTTACTTGGGATTAGATATGATTAATACATTTGGGGGTTATATGATTTGTTCATCTTGATCGGATAATGGAACATTTTGAGTACATGTCTAATGGTTAAATGGGTTTGTGAAAGATAATAGATGATTTATGTTTACATGATTAGGTTATGATTGATTATTGTTAGACAATAGAGAAAAGAGATCATTTTGATACTAACCACACTAATCCAATTATGCCTTGTTGATGTGACTATTGTAAGAGGGGAGGCAGTCATAGTTACTCCTCTAGGAGGTCCACACGATTTTGCACTCTTCCTCCTTGTTTGTAATCATTTTTACATATGTATATATTGGTGTACTTGGTTGGTGTTGCAGGATGCAGGTACCAGGCACCGACTCCACCTAGCTACACAGGTCTAAGCATGCCTTCAAAATTCTTGAACTGTTGTTGTGTGGAGGTATTACCAAGATTACTCTCAAGGTTAACATGGACTTAGATTTTTACTTAGGAGATTACCCTAGTTTGAGGATCCAAATGCACTATGTGATGTGGTCTTGTGAATTATGAATTGATGTCATTTTGTGATTTTTGATGTGAGTCAGAATTATCCTTACTAGTACATATATATATTTATTATGTATAAGTGTACATTGATTGTATGTTATATAGGTATGTGTATATGTGGGTGCACACGCATATACCCATGCTTATATAAATAATAATATTTGTATGGATTTATTGATTGTTTTAGTGGTATGTTATTTAAAGTGAATTCAATGAAGTGTATTAAATAAATGAATTAAGAAGGTGAAAATAATATTAATATTAGTAATAATAAAAATAAATGCTCTTTGTAGTAAAACTAGTTGTCTGGGAGGGAGTTGAACTCGAGACCTCCTAGAAGTTAGGCTAGTTGGTTTCCATGTGTGCTAAGTGGTCTTCTTGAAAGTTATTTGTTGAATGTTCTTGTTATGTTTTCCTTCGAAGTTATTTTTAATTAAATTCATTAAAACTTTGTTAATTGCTTATGGGAATAATTGGTTTGATTTTTCAACCAACTATGGAAGTTGGAGAAGTTGTTTCCCGTAAAGCAACTCCTCCAACCATGTGGTTGGAGGATAAATGTTTGAAGATTTTGTGTGCAGAGGGATAATAATTTTTGGAAGATTTGTTTTTCTTTTGAGTGGTCTGTAAATGGTTTCTCTGGAAATTTTTAGTGAAAGTTGTGTGAGTTTGAGAGTCTCTAGTTGGTGAAGTCTTATGTGTGAGGATTGCTTAGAGTTGATTGCCAGAGGAAGATTTTCAGAAGGATATCTACTCAAGGCTGGAAAGTTTGCAGAGAGTCTCCAACCAAGGGAGGACGATTCTTCGCAGGACCCCGGGTAGGGTCTAAACTGGGATGAACCTCCATTCTTCCCATGTGCATGATTATGTATATGATTGATATGTTACTTGATGAGAATGTGATGGTTTATTTCTGTTTGAAAAAGAGAACCATATATATGTTTTGTTTTTCTGAGTATTTGAAATATGTTTTGGAAAGTGATTTTTATGAATGCTTGTATGCTCACTGTGGTGAAATCTTCCTGGGAGGGTAGAAGTGGTTTTGATCATGCAGGATAGTGTATTATATTGTTATTGAATGTATTATGAATGCTTCCAAAATTTAGAACTATTATTTCAACCTTACTGGTCTTGTCAGTTTGTGTACCACCTTTCTTTGTCTAGATCTAGAACAGATTTGTTAGATAGATAGGATGAATTGATGAGCTATTTCTAAAGGGAAACTAAGAGAGCTCAAATGGGTCATGCTCAGATTAGGAAACCACAGTCCCCATAATGCCCAGTTTTACCTACAAGACATAGTTGACTGTCACGTTTTGTAGTTTTTGTCAGTTTAGTATTGACCAAGTAGGTCAGTCTAGTATTAACTGAGTAGGTCGGTCTAGTATGAACCGAGCAGGTTGGGTTAGTGTTAACTGAGCCAGGTCAATTCAGTGTTGACCAAGCCAGGTCGGTTTAGTGTTGACTGAGGTAGGTTGATTCAGTGTTAATCAAGGGAGGTCAATGTAGTATTAACTGAGGGAGGTCGATGTAGTGTTAACCAAGGAAGAAAGGAATGATAGTGTTAACCAAGCAAGATAGGAATGGTAGTGTGAACCGAGCTAGATAGGAAAAATAGGCTTTTATACAATTATAACATTTAAGTATAAGTTTATTATACTTTAATTTATACTTGTATAAAGGGTTGAGGTACATTCTGAGATGATTGGGATAGGTTCCAGATTCATAGGAGTTAAGATGCAATTTCTAATTTTGAGATTTCTAAAAAAAATCAGACTTAGCCAAATTTTAGGCACGTGAGATTTTGTAGAGCATGGTGGTTTGGCATATGAAATTTTGTGTAAACTTTAAATATGTTCATTGCTTTTTTTTTTGGATTATATGGTGCATTTAGATGCTTGAATAAGGTTTAGGATGTGTTTTAGGGATCAGAATTAGAGTTAGGGTTGCCCAATGGACTAGGACTACTCTAAGGCCTCCTAAATGTTCCCCAGACGTTCCTAAACTTTCCTATTCTTTTCTATGCTTTGATTCTAGTTCTTGAAAGTGTTTATGATGTATTTGTATTTGTGATGTGTGAAGTTTGTATCACCTATGTATGTTTGTTACTTGTATTGTTGGGGTTATATGGCTTACTTATGATGTGTTTGCACTTGTCATATACCTGAGTTTAGTTTATGAGGCTAGGACTTGTCTCGGTGGCCTGTGTGCACGGGAGTGTTCCTTAGACCTATAAATGAGCCTTGGAAAAGTTGTACTTGTACATGTGAAATTTTTTATGTTTTTCTTTGAGATGTCTTGTGATAGACATTCTTCCAATAGTTCCTATTATGCATATGGCTAAGGTTAGGACTCGCTTTGAGGGCTTGAGTGCATAGGGGAGTTTCCTAAACCTGTGAATCAGGACTTGGAAGTGTTATCTTGTATTTGTGGCTTGTGATGGGGTAAGTGAATAGGAACCTTAAGTGATTGGCTCACCATAGGTGTTGGAACCCTAAAGTGGTTGCCAGAGGATCCTATGGGTGGGTTTGTAAAAAGTGATAACCTTAAGAATTAACTTGGGAAGGGGGAATTCAAAAGATAATGAAAGAAAATATAATAATGCCCACACAAACCTGATTGGAGTACCGGGACCAGGGATAATTGCCTGGATGGATCTCTATTCATAAAGGGGGATCTGGGGTTACATGGTTGCCAGGAAGGATCCCAATATATAGGTTGTGTGATGACACTCACTTAGGTGGTCTCCTAGAACCTTAACCTTGGTGTTATAATATCATGATATTTTATGTGCTTTATTCTTGCTCTTTTGAGTCTTAGATTTATTAGTTTTTGAGACTTAGATTGCCTTAAGGTCTTGAGAGTACCTTGGTTCTATCTCCTTGCACACGGGGTGGAACTTTACCAGTTTCACATGGTTGGGTGGAAAATCTCTTTCGAGGTATTGTTTGTGGTTCGTGTCATGGCTGAGATTTTGAGTTGTTTAGTGGTGAAGATTCTATTCTCGTATCATGTATCTCTATCTTTTGTTATCAAGATGTAAAGATGTATTGTAATCCCTTGGGAAACTTGATGTAATTTTCTTTCTATGTGCCTTCGAGCAATGTGTAGTAACTGTAATTATGTTTGTAAAGGAAATTGTAAGGAATAAGTTATGTATATGTGAAGGGTAGAATTGTGAATCAAAAAAGGGATTGAATATGGTTAAATCAATGAGTAATTTCTTACCTTATATCTCTTGTGAATTTTAAATGGAATTGAAAGTAATGGTTCTATGAAAACCTTTGTAATGAAAGTACTTATGGATGTAAACTTCTTTAAAAAGAAACTTGTTTTGATATTTGGTTAGTGAAAAGATATGCTAAGGGTCTAAGGGTATCTCCAGGTGAAATAATAAGGGAAAAGGAAACATGTATGTTATTGAAAGAAGTAATGAGATGTGACTTCTTAAATGTATAGTTCATTGTGAGTAATGTGTGATTATTCAAACAAGGTTTTAATCTCAATTCTTAACTAGGCCTATACAAGGTTATAGATGATGATTTGTGGAAGTTAAACGTATGGGAAAAGAAAGATTCATGGTATGGTTTGTGTTGGTTATCAATATATGGTTAATTACTTTACACTATTTCTATTATTATATTGAAAGTAGAAAGTAGGGACTCTTATTGTAAAAGTTTAATTGAGTTTTGATGGTGCAATTGAGTTGACCATAAATAATGTTAAGGAATAAATAAACATGAAAGAATAAATGTGCTTAGTGGATGTGATAAGTAACATGTGCTTGTTTCACTTCTAAAGGTAAATTATGTGTTTGTCGGTAAGGGAAATTAATTCCACTAGTTCATTAATGCAATTGGTTATGATGTGAAATGGAATTAATGTTAATTGAAGTTGTAATGGAAAGAGAATTTGTTAGATTAAGTAATCAAATGAAATACTTGATAATGGTAATTGAATTCATTAAGGGAACCTTAAGTAATGTACTTGTGAATGGTAATGATGATATTTTTAAGTGTAAAAAAAATTTGTTAGTTGTAATTTTAGGTCATTGACCTGATTCCTTATGGGTTCCCTAGCAGGGACATTACAAACACAATGCTTGACATTCTAACCTTCATTATGATGATGCTACATGCTTTGAGTGTATATATATAAATGATGTGTTTTCATGATACAATATGAAGTCATAGTTACTCACATAGCTGAGGTCCACATGATGTATCGATCTCGGTCATCTGTCTGCAATGTCTTCTTGTATATGTATATCCGTGCATATGTATTTCTTCTTTGTGATGCAGGCTTGAAGGTACCAGGCATTGACTTCACCTGGCTTCACAAGTCTCAACATGCCCTCAAATCCTCGATGGTTGTTGTTATGGAGATAGTACTAAGGTCCCTGCAAGATTCTTCCTTTGTCATTATTCCAATTTGGGAATATTAGGGTTCCTCCTTTGTCAGTCAACCTTTGGGTGAAAAAAACCCAGATCCAGCGCACCTGGTTGGGCATTGTTGTAGTTAGTGCCTTGTGGCCACTTGCTTTCATTTGGTTGTATGATTTGTTTACTCATTTTATTTATTTCTCCTTTTCGGTATGATTCTTAGTTAATCTTTCTATGTTGTGTTTCAGGGTTTCATGCTTGGTCAGGAGTTTGGCTTGACTTTCCTTGTTGACTTTGGTTGACCTTGTTTGATCTTATGGTTTTCTCAATATGTTTCATAGTTGATTTTTATGGCCTCTTTGGATGATTAGATTTATTTTGAGGCATGTGATTTTATTCTACCTCAATGTTATATCCTATAGTAATTATAAATAGGTAATAATATTGTGATCTATTACTTCATAATCTTATAGATTATAGTGTTTGGTATTTGGTAGTATCTATATAAATATAAATATATATATATATAGAAAAATATATATGGGTGCACACATATATGTATGTATATATATATAATTTATATGTGATTATATGTTAATTATTGTAGATATTGTTGATGGTGTATATTTTTGGATTAATGTAAAGTATAGTATTATTAATAATTAAATATTAAATTATGCGAGGTATATTATTCTCAATTGTT
The DNA here is from genome assembly GCA_027943335.1 of Chamaecyparis obtusa. NCBI lineage: Eukaryota > Viridiplantae > Streptophyta > Pinopsida > Cupressales > Cupressaceae > Chamaecyparis > Chamaecyparis obtusa. The sequence continues at coordinate 807,709 of BSBK01005652.1, read as the reverse complement.
AATTATTAATAATGTGGATAGGTTATATATATAGATATCGATGTAATTAATGTTTTCATATGCATATATGTTAGGATAATATTACATATGTGTATGAATGAATACAAATCATCTTTTATTGTATATTTGAGTAATATAGTTGTATGATATTAAGTTATTTTATAATACCCTTTAGTTAAGAGTTAGCTGGGAGTTGGTTACTTTTCCCCTCAACCTTTGGAAATCTATTTATATGCACTACTTTCTCATTTTAAGAGAGGGGATTTTGGGGTTGAAGCATTGAGGAGAGGATGGCCTTACTTTTCATGGAGATTTTGGAGAGAAAACTTGGAGATGTGAAGGAGAGTTTGTAAGCGTATGTCTTTAAGAATTTTTGGTTATCTTTGCTTTTGTGAGAGAGACATTTTTGTGAGAATTTCAGTAGTTGAGAGAGGGATTCTTTTCTATGGAATTATTTCTTTCTTTCATGGAGATTTCTGAAAGTGGATAGGGTTTGAAGGATGCATCTCAAGTTTGGATTTGTCTTCTCTTTTGTTTCCTTCCTTCTTCGATTCAAACTTTGTAGGACATGAGGTATGGATTGAATATTTTAGTTACTTTATGTCTCTGATAGATTATGGATCTATTTATATATTATCATTATTTATGATATCTGTACTTTTCATTTCTATGGTTACTTTAAAGTTTTGACTTTTTGTTTGTAAGAATTGGCATGTGTTTTCCTAGGGTTTTTAGTAACCCATTTTTTGAGATCTATTATTATAATAATTTAAATTGCATATATGGTTTTACTAAATTTATTTTCTAGAAGTAAAATTCCTAGATCTCAAATGGGTATCTCTCTAATTTTATTTTTAGGGTCAAATTAATGCCTTATTTTTGATATTTTGGCAGACTATGCCTGTCCATTCTTGATTCCAAATTTTCTGTGAAATGTATTCATATGCTATAGTCAGATATGATTATATAAAAGTCTGAATTTGACATCAGATATTATCCTAAGTCTAATATTTCATTTCCAATTTGTTTGGAGAATTTGAATAATTTTTTGTGAAAATTACAATCGTTTTAGTGAAGACAGGTCTGAACCCTAACCAGAGTTTTTTTTTTTAAACCAGAAGTCATAACTTTCTTTCCCACAATTGGATCTTCCTAAAAATAAAATTGAGAGTCCATAATTATGTTATCTAAATCTCCACTAAAGTGATTTTATTTATTATTATTTTTGTGGAAGATATGGATGACTGTTTTATGATGACTATTCTTTGCATTTAATCCTTGCTTGAAATAATTTAGTTTAAGAACATCACTAAGTTTTAGGGTTTTGTATGGTTACCAGAGGCTATTAGAATTTTTTTTTTGTTAATTGTATCTATGTGTACTTTGAATATGTTTATAATATCACTTGGATGTCTTCTTATATGTTTGGAACATTCTGAATGCCATATTGGGTTTAGGGTTGTCAAGTGGACTAGGGACAACATATGTATTCCTAAACTCAATCAAATGTTGTTATGGAATTGATATGAATTCTTGATGATGAATCTATTATGTTCTTATGATTTTTATATGTATCTTTTGGAACCTAAGTACACTAGGTGAGTGGCTCATAGTGAGGGGTCGGAGCCCTAAGTGGCTAGTACCAAGATAACCTAAATAAATGAATTGGGAATGGGAGATTATTGGAATGGGAAATAACACACTAATCAAGATTAATTGTGCCTCACCCATGCCTTTAGTGCTATAAAATACTAAGGATGGGAGTGGGAGAAGGTACATCTACCTAGGTACGACTGAATGACCTTATTTTTAAGAGAGGCATTCGGTTCCACATGTGCCTACTTGGGGGTCGGGGCCAAGAGTGGCTAGTACCAGGACAAACCAAGGGGTGAGGGCTATGTGATGACACTCACCTAGCTTGTAGCTTAGAGTCTCTACCAAATTTGATCATGCCTCTAGTAGTCCTTGTGGTCTTCTTGTCTTTTCTTTTGTGTTGTGACTTTGGGGAAATTTTATCACCACCTTAGGAATTTCCTAGTTGTTACCTCTTGTATGGGCCTTTGGTTCTATCTCCTAGCTCAAGGGAGTGGGCCTATTGGTTACACGTGGTTGGGTGGTTAATATTTATATCAAGGTATTGTTCATGATTCTCTAGATGATCCTAGCACATATTCCTTTCTAGATCTGCAGTTGAAGATTTCTTATTGGATATTTTAATATGTTGAGATGTACTTATGTATCCCTATTCAATGAATTTTAATCTCCTAAAAGGAGTCTTGTAGGATTGATGTAATCTCAATTCAAAGAAATGCATAAGGGAATGGGTAGGTCTAGGTAAAAGAAAGGGAAAAGAATGTGGAATATTGGACATGTTACTAGCATTAAAAGAAAGTGTTTATATTATTTCTCATATCCTCTTATGTTGTCCATATGTAAAGGAAATAATCTTAAATATTGTAATATATAATGATGTATCACAACAATAATGTATTCTCTCTTGATGAAAGGATCCAAGGAAATATTGATAAATGATAGATTAGTGATTGGAATTATTAACAATGAATGGTTATGAAACAATGCAATAAAATAGTAACTTGATTATAATGTTAATATTTGGTTCATGTTAATGAAGTACCTAGGATAATGCCTACCTTAATGAATATTAATCTCTTACCTAAATTATTAGAGAAAAGTGATATAAAGGATAGTAGATGTAGATGAAATCAATATGAATTCATGGAGTGAATTGATAAAAGGAATAATGATGTTGGATGAGTAACTTATGTTTTATAAAATAAATAAGTTATGGACATTTAACTTGATGCATTAAAATGAACGTAGATCTTTTAAGCTCATGATTCCATGAATATCTTATGCATATAAATGGTTTATATGATGTTGCTTTAGTAGCGATGTTAGGGAACCCATGAGGACTTAAGTTGTATAAATCTTACATTCAAGTAGTAGAAAATTATTTCTTCTTTTAGAAATATGAAGTGTAATGATGAATATTATTCTAGTTAAAAAATAAAAAAAAAATTTACTACTTGCATTTTATAAAGGTTTATGTCTTGTCCTCTTGGGTTGCCTGGCGAGGCGTTACACTAGGGGTGATCTCACTGGTAGCCTGATAGTCAAAAGGTTCACTGACACTTCTATAGTTGAGGCATCAAGCATGGTGGTGGCAACAACTCAACTGACACAAAGGGTGGTAGAAAAAGAAGCTAAGGAAAAGGAAGAGCTTACACTGAGATTGGAGACAGTGTTGAAGGCTTATGGGGAGCTAAGGCAGAGCATCTATGAAAAAGATACTTTAAGTGTAGACTTGAAGAAGAGGTTAGGTGAGCAGGGCCCAATTCAAGGATCGGGGCAATTGAAAATTTATTCTTCCCCTGCTAGACCTTCTTCTTCAAGCCCTATCATTGAATACCACCTCTCCCTTCTTCCCCCTTATGTAGGTGATCAAGACATAGAGCAAAGAGAAAAACAAAGATATGAGAAGAGAATAAAGGACACAATCCTAAATTGTGTTGCTTATGTAAAACCAAGAGAGGTTTATAGAGTCACTAAGAAACTATCTGACATTTTGATCTCTTTTAAGAAAGAGATGGCTACTATAAACCCAATTTTGGAAAAGTGGGCTACTAGAAAGAATAGGTTGAAATATTTCTCTGATTTGCTTATAGATCAATGCATTGTTGATATCCAACTAACAAGTACTTATGAATTTTTTAAGGACCTTTTTGAGTTTGAGGTAAATAGAGAAAGTATAAAAAGAAAAGTAGAGCTATTAAGGGCTAGGTACTTTCAAGATAGTTTTCAAATGTTCTCGGGTCTTGTCAAAGTAGATGGAGTTATAAAGGACAGGGATCAGTGGATAGAACAAATTGATGGGGAAGTGTCAACTAGAATAGACACTATTTTGAATACAAAGGATAATACCCCTTTTGTACAACTAATTGAAATACTACAAGATGTCATAATACACTTCACTAATGTGAGAAGTGAGGTTTACCAAGTGGTTTTTGATTTGGACAAATTGCTACCGAACAGGGATGAAGTTTTGGCTTTTCATTGGCCAAGTGAAGAGACCTATGCATCTTGGGAAACAACATATCCTATGGAAAGTGCCCAAGAAGAAACATCCACTGAAGAGGTAACAAGTGGCAGTGCCCCAACTCCTTGAAAGAAAAGAAAGTAATGTGGGAACCTTAAGTAGTTAAAGAAAGCACAGATGCTACACCCGACAAAAATTGAAATGACCTTGGGACTTGTTGCAAATTTTGGTGCTCATCTCTGCAAGTCATTTTGTAAAATTGTAACAAGAAGGTGTTATATTTGCCTTTTTTGTCTTATATGATAGACTCTTTTCATCTTTTGCAAGAAAGATCCGAAGCTTGTATGCAATCCTTGTTTCTATAAAAGGATTAACAGGATCATTTTGTAGGGACCAAAACTTGAGCATTCTTACTAACAAGTTTTGAGTCTAGGGTACAATAGACTACATTAGGAAAGTTTTTTGTAAGGAGAAATATTGTTGGTTCAATTAAATATCCAGAAACATGCATTTTAAAGCATTTTGTATACATGATATTGGTATAACATTTGAATAAAATCCAAAGTTTACATCTCTCCATTGTGTCTTTATTCTTGAGTTATGAATTGATGAAGCTCATTACATGGATAAATTCTATGTGTATATTAATATTCTTTAGCTCTAATCTAGGATCAAATTAAATAAGCTTTTGAGATGACATAAATTCTTTAAGTCTTGCATAAGGATATAAATAAGTAGTGCGAATTTAGGAGTCCTTTGATAAAATCCACCATAGGGTGATTAGTATTTTTAGGGGATAAAGATAATCAAAGTTCAATATTTTTTTTTCATGTATCAAAATATTGCAGTGAGGGTGTTGCCCATTGGATAAGGTACTGGTTAGCAGTGGAGCTATTTTATAAGAAATCAATGCTTAAAAGGTTTAATTTGTATTCCTAACAATTTGATATAAATTTGTCAAAATTCTTTAAGTACAGTAACTGGCAAAGTAGTATTCCACCTAATGATAATGGAGAATCAATGAATCAATGGTCATCATTTAGTATTTTCTTATCATTTATCTATTGTTATTAAATCTAGTCTGTTATTGTTGAAGTAAGGCTTGTTGTCACTGGATTAGGAGTACCCTCCCTAGTTTTGTAGAGCCAAAAGTGTAGAGGGCAGTCTTGTCCCTATAGTTAGTCCAATCATCACATAATTCAATATTTGGATCTAACCCATCCTAAAACCCTATTAATGTATTGGTTGCTTCTAAAAGCATAAAGTCTAGTTTGAGGAACCAACAGAGTCAACACCTATCTTGGATCAACTTGTATAAATTGTTAAGAAGGTGAATAGTGATGATAGGGATTCAAATGATAAACTTATGTAGTGGTCTGAGAGAAAGTTTGAGACCAAGGTACTAGAAAATCTTTCCATTGACATTGTAGTGAAATAGGTAGAACTTTATGCCTTAGTGACAAATTTAAAGGAAGTTGTGTAGAATACTCATTCTCTATACAAAAAGTTATGTAATGTTGAATAGTTCACTAAGTATAATCAGGATTTTATTGATAAACTACAATTAGACTTAAAGTCTACTATTCATTCACTGAGCATGGATGCAAGTTCCAGCTCCATCCACTTCAGTAGATTACTACATGCACAAGGAAGATTAGCCGAGTTGATGGCTAATGATGGAAGAATAAAGGAAAGACTAATTTAAATACAAATGATGATGATACCTCATCTTGAGGTTATGAAAAATGAATTAGCAATGATAAAAGAGTTATTACAGAGAGACCCTCATCTCTCTATTGCTGAGAGCCTAGTGGATCTAGCTGCCCAGCTAGAAATCAAGTCACAGGTTTTGGATTCTGTAAGGTCCAAATGGGACAATGCATTAGGTATGATAATGCAGCTCCATAAAATATTTTTGAATAAATACTTTAAATCCCCACACCCCAGCAACTTCAAGTGACAAAAATGAGGGGGAAATGAATGCCATGACAGTTCAAAGTAGGAATAGGGGAAATGACAGAATGTGAAAATAATAGAAATGCTACATATATTGAAAATATAGGAAGGGATGTATATCACGATATGACATACTATTTTTTAATATGTATATATTCAGTTGTATGTCAAAAATATTCTTATGTATATGTATGTAGACTGAGTCAAGTTTTAGGGGGAGTTTTCTTATTCCTAAGTACTCATGTAATATAATGTAAATGTCATGAAAAAGTGTTTTTGCCACTAATGTCAAAGGGGGAGATTGTTGATTCCCAAGTTTTGTTGTCTATTAGTGTCTTACACTTAGTCATTTTCTAGCAAATGTTGGTTGGTCATCACTACAACCGAGCCATATTGTAAAGGCCAAGTTCTATCTAGACTTGTATCTTGTACAATTACCAAGCAGTAGCTACTGTTGATCAAGTTAGATGTCACCGAGTACTTCAGTAATAGTCAAGCATTCTATGCCAAGTTGTGCAGATATATCATTGTCGAGCACGAGTATAAGAAGAACAGTTAATGTTGAGTGTCAGAGACTTCATATGCCGAGAAAACTAGATTTGACATGTGTTTGTAATGGCACAAACACTAAGGTAAACCATTTTGGCCGACATTTACACAATATTTTTTTTTTTTATGGAATCATGGTGGTAATTATACCTTAGATTTGTAATCATTGATCCCTATGTAATCTATGTAGCCTATCATATTTAGGGAATCCTTAAGCGGCATAAGTAGAAAATATAGATTGTTGATCTTGATATAGAAGGATATTTTTTTATCTATATAAGATGACTTCTTAACCCTAAAATGATGTATGAGTGTGAGAGAGTATGGGATGTGTATGAAGGATCTCATATGCAGAATAGAAAAGCATTTTGATATAGGTAGAGATCAGTAAAAGTGACCGAGCAAGGCAATGAAGGACAAAACAGAGATATATCTGATTGAGGAGATCAAATAAGCATTGAAATGAGAAGATATGTTATTATCATCATAGTGAAAATCAAAGGATCAGGTACTGAGACATTCTAACAAGTGAATCAGGGAAAATCTCTTAACAAAGTGGTCCTAACAAGCCTAAATAAATCTCTTAACCGAGTGCTTACTTTTTTGTAAGTTTAAATCCTTTTACTAAGGTAGATTTTATAAGTCTTTAAGCTCTTAGCAGGGTAGATCCCTCACAGAGTAGATCATTAGTTTATGATCAAAATTTTTTATCCCTAATGGGAAAACTTCAACACTATAGTAGTGAAGATTTGCAAGTGTCATCCCCACCCCAGTTTTACCTTTTAAGTGTCTCTGGGTAACCAAAATCTTTGTGTTATGTTTCAATTTCATGGGTGAAGATTATAATATTAGATCTATTTCAGTATTTAATTTGATGTTTAGGTTATGCAAGTGAATTTATGTCAAAATGGAGTAAATAGGATATATCTGATTCACCCCCCACCCTCTCTCAGTATCTCACTTTCCCATAGTAGATTTCCAATAGTGTTATCATAAAATCTAACCACTTCACAATCATACTTGTTCAACTTAACAAACTTGTCTTTATCACCAGTCATGTGATGAGAGAAACCATTATCTATAATTAATTTTAATTTCTTGTCCACATGTGAGACTAAATATTTATCTTCACGAATAGGTTCTTCATCCTTAATTACAAAAAATCCAATCCCATCTACATCATTTGCAAAATCATTAGAAACACCCTCACAAGTATAATAGCATTCCTTATCCTTCTTGTAAAACTTAGGTTTCTGCTTTGGAACCCTAGTTGGACATATGGATGCAAAGTGATCAATTTTATTGCAAGAAAAAAAATTTAGGGGTAACTTCCCTTCAAAATTACCCTTACCTCTCTTTTTCATCTTTGCAATCAAAACCACAAGTGTTAGAATAATTGAAAGGGGGGTGAATCAGTTATCCACAATTCCAATCACAAAATGTATATCCAAAAATAATTTACTAAAACTTCTGCAGCTTGGTAAAGTAAAATAGTATTCTATCTGTGCTTTTACCGATTACCAGTTAATAACATATAGTGATTACCGATCAAATCCAATATGCAACATGTAAAGTATGACAACAAAAAATCATCACAATCAACACATAACACAAGAGATTTAATGTGGAAACCCTCTGAAGGGAAAAACCACCTAGTACCGGCATCCCAAAAATTATTCACTCTTCTGAAGTGAGGTCAGTGAAGACCCAACCCTGTTAAAGGTTACAAACACACTGTGAGGTGTGACCTTGTTAGAGGATTTTAGACCAACTATTATCATCCAACTAGCATTCACTATGGGGTTGAAAGAATAACAAATATACACTCTATGAATGACATTACAAGACTTTCTAGTCCACTCTGTTAAGAGATTTCTCTATTTACAATGGTTAAAATGTAATAGCAGTTGATCTGATTACAACACAACTTCAATTGTAGATTATCAGATCTATCTTGAGCTCATTCAAATCCTCTGATCAATATATCAATTCTATTTCTATCAATATTCAGTAACTGACTACCGCTCAGTAATAGCTTTCTGACGCTTGGTAATCTCTGCAGTTCGATTCTCCTTAACCAGTCTGATTAGGAATGCATGAAGCTTGTTCACATTATATCTCTCCAGGCTCCTTCTTCCGACATGATTTCATCATTAAATCCTAGTCTCTTAAATAGATGAGTAAATTGTTTTAATTCCATCCATCAGATTTTGCCACTTAATCTCCTTTGTTGATTTTGCCGCTTTAACATTCCTCGGCTGATGTGTCAATAACATGTTTTGTTTCAATCGCTTACATCTTCTTCGAATTATGTTAGTCATCGATCTTTGTAACAAACATTATCTTCAACTTCATAATCATAAAACTTTACAGCTCATCAACTTCCATCGGCTAAACTAATCATTTAGTTCTTTTCTTCTGCTCGGTTAACAAAGAAATGTGTCGGTGAATATAAGCTTGATTTATACTGTGCTCAGTATACACTACACGGTGTCGATGTATACTAGAATGCTTCTTTAACTGACAACACTACTTTGTGCATTTTTCTCTTATCCTTCATCATAGATGAATGCAACATAATCAAGTCAATAACATAAGGTCATAGACTCATTCATAAGTTACCCAATGTATTCCTTATCCTTATCTGTCATATCCATCTTCCTCATGTAGATATATTTTTTCTTCATCTCTTTTCTTTTTCTTTATACAGATGTTTGGGTATAGTGACTTACAAGATAAGTATTGTCAAAACTAGTTGACATCAATGATAACATATTACTGATTTAACCATCTTACATATCTAATCAGCAACTTAGTGATCTTAAATCACAAATCTTCAAGTCATACAGTTTATACAAATCAGTTGTAGTTCATCAATCTCTCCCTTTGGCATTGATGGAAACACAAGCAATATGAAATATGCCATACACATACCAAACATGTATTCTACAACTCTGTCAACAAATACTGTAATGGTAAAAGCTCTCCCTAGCTTAATATGTTTAATCACTATGTTACATAAAAACATTTGTAAGTGTAGACTAACTTCTATAGATATGTTCTTTTCAGCTCATAGGTTTTCTTCTGTTCTTAGTAACTGATCTTCAATGCTTTCCCTTTTCTATATCTCTCTCCTTTTTTCTTTGGCTTCATATTCTTCATATTGATCTCTCTCCCTTTGACAGCAATGCCAAAGAACAATAAACATACAACTCTATAGTAGCCATGTAACTCTCTGTTGTTTGGTGCATTCTCTATATCTCGTTATACTTTTATGCAAATCTATTCTAGTACTTCAACCTTTCACAACCTTAGACAAAAGTCCAAAGTGTGAACTTTTCTACATTAACATGTATGATCTTTTGATAAGATTAGGCTGATGCAACCTCCAAATCACCTTAGTGACCAGTAGACAAGGGATGGACCCCAAGTCTAGTCCTCAAATATTCATATGTATCCTTCGATAGAGGCTTTGTAAATATGTCAGCAAGTTGTTCTTTTGATGTAACAAATTCCAGCTTCCCTTGCTTCTCCTGTACTTTTTCCCTTAAGTACTGAGACTTAATTGATATATGCTTTGTTTTAGAGTGCATCACTAGATTCTTTGAAATATTAATAGCACTAGTGTTATCACAATATATAATCACTAGCTCAGTGATTACCTCATTCATTCCTTCTAACACTTGCCTGATATATGCAATATTTGAGCAGTTAGTAGCAGCAACAACATACTTTTCTTCAGCTATAGACTAAGAAATGCAAGCCTATTTCTTACTTGTCCATGTAACAAGTCTTTCACCAAAGAATAATGCTCCTCCAGTGGTACTCTTTCTATCATCCACATTTCTAGCCCAATCAGCATCAGTGTATACCTTCAGTTCAAACTTGACTTTCTTAGGATACCACAGTCCATAATCTTCAATTTTCTTTAGGTATCTTAAGACTCTCTTTGTAGCAATCATGTGTGACTCTCTAGGGTTTGCAAAAAATATAGCAACAGGTGAAAATATCTCACCATAATATATTCCTTCCTCATATGCATATCCCTTGCATACTAACCTAGCTTTGTTCCTTGTTACCTCTCCATTCTCATTAAGCTTGTTTCTGAATATCCACTTAGTACCGATAACATTCTTGTCCTTAGGTCTGGGTACTAAAATCCAAGTTTAGTTTTTCTCTATCTGTTCTATTTCCTCTTTCATTACATTAACCCATTCATCATTTTCTAATGCAACTTTTACATTCTTCGGTTCATATTCACAAACTAGACATGTACCTTGTCTTGCTTTACTTCTTGTTTCCATGCCAGCTTGTCTGTCTCCAATGATTTATGTCTTAGGATGATGTCTTTTGAAAAATCTTGCTAGTATCTGATCTCTTCTTTCTTGTTCATCCTATGCAAGTTCATTTTCTTCCTCGGTGGGTGCTTCCTACTCGTCGGTTTCTTTTTCCTGTTCCTCAGTATTGTTTTCCTGCAGACTGGTTGTCACTGTCTACTATGTCGGTAGGTACTCTGGTTGTTCAATGTAACTGAATCTATCGTAGTCTTCCAATTCTTTTGTGCTTTCCTCTACATCTTATCATCAAACTCATCAACTCGAACATTAGTACTTTCAATCATTTTATTAGTTACTTTGTTAAGACACATGTATGCTTTACTTTTAGTGGAATATCCCAAAAATATCCCTTCATCACCTTTTGAGTCAAACTTCCCATTTCTTTCATCTTTTAGAATAAAGCATTTACTTCCAAAAACTCTGAAATAACTTACAATGGGTTTGTGACCAAACCATAACTCATAGGGTGACTTATTAGTGTCCTTCAGTTGTACTCAGTTTAGAACATAAATAGTTGTGCTGGTAGCTTCTCTCTAGTATGTCTGAGCAACATTCTTTTGCAACATCAGTGTCCTTGCACAGTCAACAATTGACCTATTCCTCCTTTTAACTATTCCATTTTGTTGTGGTGTCCTCGGTGCAGAGACCTGTCTTTTAATACAATGCTCATTACAAAAATTAGTAAATTCATCATAAATAAATTCACCACCTCGGTCAGATCTTAAGCATTTCAATTCTTTACTAGTCTCTTTCTCAACTTTTGCTTTATACCACTTGAACATCTTAAATGCCTCTATTTTTTCCTTCAAGAACATGACTGTCATTAATATAGTATAATCATCAACAAAAAGAATAAAATATATGTCTCCATAGTAACTTTGATTTCTCATAGGACCACTTAGATCAGTATGCACTAACTCAAGTAATTTCTTTGTTGAATAATCTTTTCTTTTGAAACTAGACTTTGTCATTTTACCTTTCTAACATTCATGAAACATAACATGATCAGACTTAGATAAGTTAGGTAGACCTCTAACCTTTTTCTTTTTACTGATCTTAATCATGTTATCAAAAATTCACATGACATAACCTTTTATGCCACAACCATGCATCTTCATCTTTCATCATTAAACAAGAAGACTGATCATTATCAAGATAAAACAAATTACCTCTCGATTGTGTTCCAGATCCAATAAGTCTTCCTCCATCATCAAATATCTTCACTTTCTTTCTCTCAAAAGCAACTCGGTGGCCTAAATTGTTCAGTTGTGCCACACTTAGAAAATTATAGTTTAAACATATAACCCAATAAGCATTATCACATCTAATTTTATCATTTATCATCAAGGATCCTTTTCCTCTAACCATATAAGGTGTATCATTACCCATTCTAACAGATCCTCCATTGTGTTCTTCAAGATGATCAAATTTCTCTTCATCATCAGTCATGTGATGTGTACAGCCACTATCTATGATCCATGTATCATTTTTATTAACCTTAGACATAATTGTTGTCTCTACATACCTTTCATCTTCTTCTGATTCATCCTTCATTGCAACAAATACTACCTCCACATCTTCATCAGTGTCAGTATTGGTGACATCTTCTTCTGCAATGTAGCACACCTTCTTGCCTTTATCATTATTGTCTCATTTTTCTTTTTTGTAGTGTCGATAACTTCTATTGCCTCTTCTCCCATAGCTTCCTTCACCAAATCAGTCTTTGTTTCTATCATCATATTTCCTATGTGGACATCTAGTAGCAATATGACCAACCTCTTTACAATTAAAGCATGCTAAAGGTAATTTACCTCTATACCTTCCTTTACCTTTAGGTAACCTTCTGGCCATAAGAGCTTCAAGCTCATCAAGCTCATCGTCAGTATTGCTATCACTATCATCATTCTTATTTCTGCTACTAGATTTACCAATCTTTAGAGAAGACATAAAAGTAGACTCAATAGATGGTACAACACTATTATCAAAGTTATTTAGTTCAAATCTTGTAAGCTTACCAATCAGATTATCAAGAGTAAGGTAGTTACCAGATGCAAATCTAGTTTCATGAATTGTAGATATTCTGATTGCATAAACTAGAAATAAGGTTCTAAGAACTTTTCTTACTACTGTCTCTTCATCAATAACACCATCAGATGCTCTAATAGCATGTACTACCCCTTTTAGCTCTAGCTCTTTTAACATTCACATCAGCACTATAAACTTGAGCAACTTTATTCCACATATCTTTAGCAGTAGAGCAATTTTTAATATCTTCAAATTCAGCATTAGTACAGGAAGAAACAATCTCCATCATAGCAACATTATGTTCATGCTTGTATCTTAGTTGATCAAGGGTCAATGGACCAGTGGGCGGTGCAATGTAGCCATTCTCCATTAGTGTAAGGGTAGAATTCCCAATTCCAAATACATGCAACTTCATTTGGCTTTGCCATACTATGAAGTTATGTTTTTTCAGCTTTGGCACTTCCCTCTTATACATTTTGAGATCTTTGTGCTAAAGTCCTTAATCTTCATATCATCAAATCTATCCCTTAATCTTTCAGCTCTAGCTCTTTTAACATTCACATCAGCACTATAAACTTGAGCAACTTTATTCCACATATCTTTAGCAGTAGAGCAATTTTTAATATCTTCAAATTCAGCATTAGTACAAGAAGAAACAATCTCCATCATAGCAACATTATGTTCATGCTTGTATCTTAGTTGATCAAGGGTCAATGGACCAGTGGGCGGTGCAATGTAGCCATTCTCCATTAGTGTAAGGGTAGATAATAACATATAGTGATTACTGATCAAATCATGTGAAGGGAAAAAACACTTGGGACCGGCAACCCAAAAATTGTTCACTATTCTAAAGTGAGGTTGGTGAAGACCCAACCTCGTTAAAGGTTACAAACACACTATGAGGTGTGACCTTGTTAGAGGATTTTAGAGCAACCATTATTGTCCAACCAGCATTCACTATGGGGTTGATAGGATAACAAATGTACACTCTATGAATGACATTACAAGACTTTCTAGTCCACTCTGTTAAGAGATTTCTCTGTTTACAATGGTTAAAATGTAACTACAGTTAATCTGATTACAACACAACTTTAATTGCAGATTATTAGATCTATGTTAAGCTCATTCAAATCCCCTGATAAATATATCAATTTTGTTTCTATCAATATTCAGTAACTTACTGTCACTTGGTAATAGCTTTCTGAAACTCAATAATCTCTGCAGTTCAGTTCTCCTTAACTAATCTAATCAGACATGCATGAAGCTTGTTCATGTGATATCTCTGTAGTCTACTTCTTTCGGCATGATTTCATCATGAAATCCTAGTCTCTTAAATAGATGAGTAAACCATTTTAATTCCATCCATCAAATTTTGCTGCTTAATCTTCGTTGTTGATTTTGTCATTTTAACCTTCCTTGGCTGATGTGTTAGTAACACATTTTGTTTCAATCCCTTAGATCTTCTTTGAATTATGTTAGTCATCAATCTTCGTAACAAACATTATCTTCAACTTTGTAATCATAATACTTTACAGCTCATCAACTTCCATCGGCTAAACTAATCATTTAGTTCTTTTCTTCTGCTTGGTTAACAAAGAAATGTGTTGGTGAACACAAGCTCAGTTTATACTATGCTCGATATACACTACACTACGTCGATGTATACTGGAATGCTTCTTTAACTGACAACATTGCTTTATGCATTTTGCTCTTATCCTTCATCATAGATGAATGCAACATAATCAAGTCAATAACATAAGATCATAGACTCATTCATAAATTACCCAATGTATTCCTTATCCTTATCTATCATATCCATCTTCCTCATGTAGATATATCTATTCTTCATCTCTTTTCTTCTTCTTTCTACAGATGTTTGGGTATAGTAACTTACAAGGTAAGTATTGTCAAAACTAGTTGACATCAATGACAACATATTACTGATTTAACCATCTTACATATCTAATCAGTAACTCAATGATCTTAAATCATAGATCTTCAAGTCATACAGTTTATACAAATCAGTTGTAGTTCATCAATAAGTTCATTCATCTTTCTCCCTTCTTCTATTTCAGCCCAATCATCAACATACTCTCCAAGCTTTGCATGTCTACTAACTCTTCTTGAGCTTACAAGGATTGATAATACCCTTTTTTCATTATGAATAGTAGCCTTAAATGTAGTTTCTACTTTAGGTAATACCTCATACAAATCTCTGGTCTCAAAGGTGGTTAATTTAGAAATTAATATCTCTCTATTGAATTTTGTGTTGAGTGGAATGACCTCCTCAATTGCCTGAAACTTTTTTCTTATGAAATGGTGTCAAAGATCTCAGATTCTTTGTGATCACTTCTTCTTTAGTTTATGTGCCTCCAAAGTTTCTAATTCTTGTAACAACCTCAGTTATCCTCTATACATATGCTTTGATATTCTCATCATCTCACATCCTTAGGTTCTCCATATTTCCTTTACAATTATAAAACTTCACCCTCTTAGTGAATGTTTCTCCTTCATACAAATCTTCTAACCTTGTCTAGATCTTGTGTGCTAAATCAAGTTCTTTAACCTCTATGAGTTATGCTTCTGAAAGTGCACTGGTGAATACTTCCCTTGTAACCATGTTTCAATGAAACAATTTCTTCTCACATTCAGTAGCATCAGCTATCTCAAATTCTTCCTTGAGCTCTTAATCCTTCATGATAATCATCCAGTAATCAATTCCCATGCAGATTAGATGAGTCCTCATCTTTTTTTCTAGCTATCAAAATTTTGATCATCAAACTTAGGGCTATTCTTCCTGGAGTAATCCATCTTAGGATCTCCTCAAGAATTTAATCTTCCTATTTGAGGACTATATGATCTGATACCAATTGTTAACAATAACAATGAACCAACACAAATAGGAGGGGGGTGAATAAGTTTTGTGCCAAATCTTAAAATTTAATTCCTTTTAATATGATTGCTTTAAAAAAATTGAAATAGTAATATAACCACAAGATTTCCACAAATCGGAATAACATAACAAAAATATTTTTTATTAAGGAAAACCTTGTTAAGGGAAAAAACCTGGTGGGGATGGAACCCACTAATGATGCACTAAAATATTATATCCCTATTAGGAGACCTAGCCCTGTTAGGAGATGATTATTACATTTATTACATGTCCCTATTAAAGGATAGATCCTATTAGGAGTCTGTCCAACCCTATTAGGATTTGATTACAAAGATAGGCTCATAGCCTGAGCACACTACCCAAAGTGAAGGTTAAATCCACCTTCTAGATCCACTGTCCAAAATATGTATAAGAGTATACAATAACAATAATGAACTGACTTACAGTAACTAGATTTTCCTATATAATTCCAATGTTTTGCTCAATAAATGATCTATTCTATACATCCAGTAGACCTCTCTACAACCAGTTCACAACCACAAAAACTACTTACAACTCTCAAGGAATAACTTTCCTTTATACAAATTACAAAAATCAATTAGTTCGAACTATTAGGACTTCCCCAATGCACAAATGAATACATAGACCCTTTCTAAGACTCACACGATATATTAAAAAAATATACAAAAATAAAAATCATCAAATGTGCACCAAGATCCACAATCCATGCTAGAAACCTCTTGAACAAGTTATCTTTGTTGGTAGGCCCAAAATATGTCTTCACAAGGTCACACACTATATCTGATGTCACCATGGTCCCAATGACCCAAGAGTCTCACAGAATGTTCTCCCATGTGACTTATGTCAAGCCTCAAGCTCCCATACCATGATCCATGCTTGTATCCAAGTTATCTTGAAAACTCAGAGACCATCTTTGTCATAATCCTTTGTTACTGCACTATGACCAATCTTCACCAAATCAGCCATAACTCATGCAAGAGAAAAAATAATGATATGTGACTTTAGAAATAAGGTCTACACACATCCTTCTTTACAAATCTAATCTTGTGTACCCTAGAATGTTGTACATTATTTGTACCACCCTATCAGACCATCATGTTCCTATGATAACTAGTCTATCTAAGACTCCTGACTAAACCAACTGAAACATATGTTGACATCAATGAAAAACATGAATATCAACAACTCAAAAAAAAATAATTCCAACATCTATGATTCCTTTTTCTTGTGTGTCAAGACCACTACAATAATCATAGCATTTTTGCTACATTATTTTGAGTCCTTTTCCATATTTTTCAACAGACAAATTGACAGGTTGTTCTTCTTCTTCAAATTTATATATACATTAGGATATTTCTTCATCAACAATTTCTTCATGTAATCCTCCACATCTTCTAAATGTGGTAGAGGGATAGATATTGGTGGTGGTTTGTTGTTTTTTTTGCAAAAGGTGTGTCTTTTCATAGGACTTTAGGGAAGGACATTATTTCTCAATGTGAAAAGAGTGTGACATAGAATATTCTTTGCAACTATGGTCTTTAATTTTTTAATTTTCCCTTGGTTATTTTTGCAAGTGTGGATGCATCAACATATCATGATGAACCAAATGATGTTTCCACACTATTGGGTTGTACTTTATGCACAAGAGTGTCTCTCAAATTGGCACAAAATTGGAAAGGATTGGGATCTCTAAGAATTGTGACCACTCCATTGTAGGAATACTTTAGATACTGGTGGTAGTGGGAGGTATTTCCTTCATTGCATGGATCCAAGGGCATCCTAGAATCATATTGAAAGGTAGATCTAGGTCCAAAACTTATAACAATATATTTTCAATATTTGGACCATCTCTAAGAGGTAGTATGATGAGTCCTTTAGAAGGACATTTGGTTTCATCATAAGATTTGATTATGATTTTCTTTGATGGTTCAATGTCACTCACAAAATATTACATAGCTATTATAACTCTCAAAGTATAGACATTAAGTCTCACTCCACCATATACTAAGACTTGTATGATTTTATAATTATGGAAAAAAACTTCAAGGTGCAATGATTCATTGTGATTGGGTCTATCCCAAGGGACATTATTTGGTGAAAAGGTAACATGTTGTGATATGGAAAATTTCCCTATCATGGTTTGAAACTAGTCAACATTTATGTCATTAGGAATAATAAAATCTTTAATAGCCTTGTCTATGAATTCTTTGTGATGAGGGGATGTACACAATAATTCAAGGATACAGATCTATCCTGGTACTTTTCCAAGTTGGTCAACAATATTATACTTGGCATTGACCTTGGGTCGAGTAGGAGATCCTTACATAGTATTCTTGTTTTAGTGAGTAGTAATTGAACATCGTGCATCTTTGTCTTTTATGGTTATGGTGGATAGATGTGCATCTAAATCTTTTATAAAATTTATATTATAATCATGGTAAGTTCAGGTATAGTTCAAATAAGATTTGGAATTTGAATTCAAACTAGAGGCCTTCCTTTTCCCATGGTCTAGCAAAGGGGTTATGAAAATTGTGTGATCTATATTGGAGGATTATATAGGAGATTCCACTTCAATTATACCTTGATCAATTAATTCTTGTACCAAGTGTTTCAATTGATAACATAATGTAGTATTGTGAACTTTTGTTAGATGATAGTCATAGTATTTTTTATCATCCCACCATGGGGTTTGACTATCGATTCTTCTTTGATATTTGATAATGAAATGAAATTAGGTTGGATAAATGACTATAAAATATATTCACTAAGTTCTTTGAATGCTGTGAATTATTTTGGAGGTGTATCCTTATATCTTGGAGGTTGACATTGTGTGTGTGAATTTTGTACCTGATCTATAGACACAACACTTCAGTAAAACATTAGAGGTTAGTTGAAATCAAAATCGTGCAATAAATGAAAAACTAAACTAACTAGGTGATTTACTACCTTCTAGTAGATGGGAGTATGTATTCTCAGATTATACCGAGATCAGTGACCTTGACGACACCTAAACAAAGGATTTGAATGCAAAATCTAGATATGGAATGAATGCAATTAATCTATTTTTTTTGTTTTTCTGTGCAATTATGATGATCAAAACTTGATATGGATCTATGCTAATATGAAAATTGGTATGATAAAATGATCTATCAATGATATTCTAAAATGATATGGATACTATGCAAAAATAATGAAAATCTCACAACAACTCGAATTCTCAAGATCGATTCTTCAGTCTTCGATTCGACAGCGTGAGTGTGCAATTCATGGATGGATCGATAATAAAGAGCTAAAGCCTTAATTTATAGAAATCTAGGGCTTTGGAGGTGCATGAAAAAAGCCACAAATCACTCAAATAACTCAGGTTGATTTTTGAGTTATTTTTAAATAAAGGATAATTAACTCACAAAAACATGCAAAAGCAGAGTTTAATTCAAAATAGAGTTTAGATTTAATTGATAATTGATAGTTGACTACTTTTCTGATTGCGCATGTTTTATTTATGAATTATTTTAATAATAAAGTGATTTATTTCCAACTTAACTGATTTTGAAAAATAAAACAATTGATTTATGGGTTAATCAATTATTTTTCAAACTTTTATTCAAAAACAATATTATTAAAAATTGACAACTTGATTTAATTAATTAAATAAGAATTTAATCAATTATTCATAGGATTTTGGATTCATTGTCAAAATCAAATAATACAATTTCAGAATAAATAGAATTAACTTCAATTAAATAATTAAGTGGTAGAATTAAATCTAATTAATTAAATATTAAGAATATTCAATTAATCAAACTTTAGGATAAATAAGATTTATCGTCAAATAATCATTAAATTAAGGATAATTATGATAATTAGGAATATTCCCTGATGTAGAATTTATGATAATCAATTAGGATTCGATAATGTGCTGATGTGCCTTAGGTTAGGACTTTGATGTCGATTTCATTCGATATGTCGATGTAGGAGGTTAATGAACCTATAACCCATTTTTGGGGTATTACATTTTACCCCTCTTTGAACTGTTGTGCAAAGCGCAGTGGTTCAAAGACAATTTGTGTATGATGTTGAAATTGATGTTTGAAATTGAAATTGATATGAAACAAAAACTGATTGAAGTTGATATGAAGATGATAGGTCCTGAATGACCAAAGATAATGTTAACTATAATAGCAATGAACTGATGATTGTGAAAAAGTGTCAAAACGCCTGATTTTGAACCTTATGATTGTGAAGAAGTGAGTGACCGATTCCAGACCCGATTGTCCTTATATTGAATCACATTGGTATCACATCTGAACCCTTCAGTTTCTGAAGAACCAAGGAAATAACACAATTGAACCAATAGTTGCAAAAACTAATACAATTTACAAGATTAAGAGAATACCAGATTGATATGGATCTCGATGAATCTGATATGCCCCAAGCGATGATTGATTTGCCCCGATCGATGAGGTCTTTTTGATGAATCAGCAATTAGACGTGGTTGCTATCTTGATTACTAAGGAAAGATATTGTTGGAAATTTGGCTAATGTGGATGCATAGATGTTGTCATTATGGCAACATATGATTTCTATTGAGAGCGCAGAATCTGGAATGCAAGTATGGCAAGTTGAAGGAAGAAATTGTCTAAGTATGGATACAGTGATCTTGACAAAGCACCCGATGAAGATTTAGTTGGCAATGTCCACTGGAGCAATATTTTTTTTTGTGTAGTTAACTAAAGCTTTTACAGAGTATGAGGATACCCCATCTCAGTGTGCATAAAGTTTGGAGTAGTATGGATGAAGTTATTCCAAGTTTACCGAAGATAGTTTTTGCAGACAAAATAGTTTTGGAGACAGTATTAGCGAAAGAGTTAAGGGATTATTTTTGCTTGTCAAAATAATGACTTAACATTATGAAGGGATGACATCCTAGATGTTTACTCTTGGATAAATATTTTGGAAGCCGACCATATAAAGTTATTAGCTCTAATAACTTATATATTAGGCATACTTGAAATGTAATGAAAAAGTGTGTGATGTGTAAAAAGAAAGAAAAGGATAACCTGCGATAGTTGTATATTGTGATAGCAGCAAAGGCTATTGATGCAAAGTTGTAAGTAGTACCATACTATAGTCAGAAACATTTTGTATTACCTGTTTGGGCAGTGAGCTCAGCTGGTGATCAGGTTTTGTAATCTAACTCCTAACAGGGTTAAGGCTTCTAACAAGGCCTAAAGTCCTTTAACCAGGACAGATCTACTATATATTATAAATTGGCTCTTAAAAAGGTCCAATATCCCTAATAAGATACTTTTGATTAGTGATCTTTGTGGGTACCATCCCCACCGGGGTTTTCCCTTGGCCAGGGTTTCCTCGAGAACATATCATGTGTTATGAGTTCTTTCTATTTACTGCTATGTTTGTTAATCAGCTTGATAATCTTTGTATGCACTAAAGTAATCTATTATATCCATAAGTGGGCAAAAGAAAAATTTTGTGAAATACTGATTCACCCCCCCTCTTAGTATTTCCTATTTCTAACAGATATGATTTCAAATTTTAGATTACAGACTTGAATGATGTGCAATACCATGCCCCCTTCGGGATTAAAATTTAAATCTGACAAGAAAAGTCAGCATTGATAGTTCAAAAGCATGTTGATTGATTTGAGAAGTGGTTAAACACATCTAAGAATGAATTCTGCATCGTTTGGAGGTCCAAAAGACCAAGTTTGACTAGGTTTGACCATGAGTTGACCATGGTTGACCAAGTTGAAATTTTGATAGTTTGATGTAAGATAATCAATTAAGTTAAATTCTAGATTTTGATGATGATGGAAGGTCGATTATGCAAGAAGTAGACCATCTTGGGTCCAAAAATTTTAAATCATGATTTTTACATAGTAAATGATCTCAGATTTGAATTTTGATCTTGAAAATGGATTTAGAAGGTCGAAATTAGCCAGGGGTACAATTTTCATGAAAAATGAAGCACTTTTGAAAATTAGGTCAAAAGCTATATAAAGGCCAAAAGGGTCATTTTCAATTCATTTCAACCTTTTGAATTTAGAAATCTTTGTGGAGCCCTCTAAGCAAAATGGCAGATAAAGTGGTAGAACTTAAGGTACCTGTGAGTTCGCACCGATTTGAGCACAGCCAGAGACACCAGAGACCTTGGCAGTATGGACATCCAGTAGGTGGACCTCTGTGCTTTGCTAAAATGTCAATTTTTCCATGTTTTATAGGATTTTAGCAATTTTCATGTCTTTTCCATTTTTGAATTTTGCATGAATGAAAACTCGTATGACTCCCTAGGGGAATTCGTACGAATTTTCAACAGTAGCTAGGTTGTCGTCTGATAAGCCCCCATGACTCATATCAGAGGGACCCATGAGTCGTATGACATTTCGTCGAGTCCCTCATAACTCATATGATGAGGGATGCATTGTCGTGCTACTATGGTTTGTCATTTGGTATGATGTGGAAAGTCGTACGACTTTTCATGCCAGTCTGAGTTGTCATATGGAAAACAGTGAGCTCAAAACTCAGTATTAGGTCCAATTTTTTATTTTTTTGATCTCTTAGCCTAATTTCTGACCTGTTAACCTACCTTCTAAAATATTGAACTACCCCATTTTTGTCCTTGTAACTTATTCTGTGACACAATTAATGATAGGATTCCCTATTTCTGTGCTGTGTAGGTCATATATCCAGATGTACATGTACGGATCTCTCATCGTGCTACTCAAAGATTATGTTTCTTCTTGCCAGACCCTATGAGGGTCCACCTTGCTTCTTGTAGATTCGAGCACTTGATACATTTACCCAAGATTAGGGTAAATCATAGTTTATTGACTCCATTGATTGAGAGGTTTCACTCAGAGACCCAGACCTTTCATTTTTCGAAGGGGGAGATCACTGTTGTACACACTAGAATGGTGCACTTCTATGAACCATTACATGCAAGGTTTCTCAAGAATGAGGCCTCACAAAGTGGCTCATAGCTCTCTATGTATGGAGTTGCAAGATTGAAAATTGCTCTCAGCTAGAGCTATGAACTAATGACCTTGCTAGTCAACCATACAATGAGAGATTCACAATGAAGACAAGGGCAACAATGCCAATATCTCCAAGAATCAAATATGCAATGCAATGCAAGCCATATTAAAATGAATATGCAACTAAAAATGGAAATGTAATCTAATCTATGAAGTGAAAGTACAAACTATGCTATGAAAGGAAAGAACAAGTATTACCAAGCCTTCCTATTTAAGCTATGTGAGTTACTCTATTGCATAAAAAGAAACTAAGCTAATATGCCATGATCATGCAAACTAAGCAAAGAAAATATGCAACTAAATGATGTAATGAAATGAAGCAAGTCTTCAATATCTTCAAAAGCTCCAAATGCACCTAGAACCTGCAGCATAACATTAGCATAAAAACATGGTATGCAAATGAAGGAGAGAGCTTTCCTTTTATAAGAAATGCAAAGGAATGGACCATTGAGATTAAGAGGCAAAAAGTCTTAATCGGTGGTGGAGGTTGAAAGAGGAGCAATCCATGTGCACAAGTATCCTCCAATGAGAGTGAAGTGTTGACTTTTGAGCCTCATGTGAGACAAAAAGTGTTTTTTTTCCTTTTTATAAAATAAGAATAATGCTTTATTTGTGCAACTTAGGATAAGATGAAAAGGTGGGGCTTTTTATTTATTAAAAGGGGAGGAAATATTCCTTTTGAATAAATAAAGACTTTAGGATAAAATGGTTAGCCCATAGGATAAAAATCCAATATATGATCAAAATTAAGACTTGATCAAGAGATTGATATTATTGAAAATATTAATTTTTTGATAAAACTGATTCAGGGTTGATAAATCAAATAAATGGGGCCCAAAGTCTAGGCGACCATTTTAGGGTGCATACATTTGCCCCTCTTTGACTAATGTGTGATCGATCTGGGAACACATGCAGTCAAAGAAGAATTGAAATGTGAGATCGATCTGGGATCACAAAACAACTCAGATGTGAGGTCAATTCAGGATCACACCTGGACAAACATAGAAAAAGGACTTTGAACATGAGGTCGATTCGGGATCACATTCAAAGTAAGAGATAAGAATCTCAAATTTGAGCAAAAGCTCACAAAAGATGTCTGAATCAAGAGAATCAAGAAAATTAGGGATGAGAATTCCATAAATACTACCCCCTCGGAGTCAAAATCGAAATCAGATAGAGGAGAACAACAAATTGATGAAGATTTGATCAAATCAGCAGGAAATCACAATCAAATATAAAGGTCAATAGGTTAACCATTAAAACATGCCCCAGCCTGATTGAGAAAGATGCAATCAAACATGAGAAAGGAGGGAATGGAATGAAGATGAATGAAAGACTAGAAGTTTGGAAGACATGGAAATGAAGAAATGACGATGCCCCAACAAAGATCGAAGGATTAGGCCTCAAAAGATTTAGCCAACTGCGCAGAAGAAGGGAAGATTTTGAAATGTGATTTTGACTATCAAGATGACCTCAGATTTCAATTTCGAGTCTGAAAATGGATCCAGGACGTCGAAATTAGCTAGGGGTGCAATTTTTTCACAATTTCGAGGTGTTTTGAAAATGAGGTCAAAAAGTCAAAATGCTATAAAAAGGGTCAAAAATGTCATTTTCAAAAATCATTTGTCTTTTAGTGATTTGAGAATCTTGAGAGCTTTAGAGAGAGAAAATGGCCCAGCAAGCAGGAGTTCCCATCCACAGGCATCGATTCAAGCACGCCCGGTTGCACAACCGGCCACCACACTATCCTGCCCCGGTATGTTTTCAAAAAACTCAAGCTTTTTGAGTCATTTTGCGCATATAATACCTTTTTAGCACATTTTTCAAATTTTTAAAATTTCAAATTTTGGAAGTTGAGCGAACTATCGCGTGATATTTTGAAGCATCGCGCCCTTTGGGGAGAAGTGTCGCGCGATACTTCGTGGGTCCCCAAGGTATCGCGTGACCATAGGCACCAGTATCGCACGATACTAGGTGAAAGATCGCACGATACCAGGTGAAGTATCGCGCAGCCTAAGGTATATCGCCCTGCTATAGGGAGAAGTATCGCGTGATACTTCTCCAAAAAATAGTATAGCCCAAGTTAAAAGTTTGATATTTGACGCATTTTTGAGCAAAAATGACATGGGTCCAGATAATGTTTACATTTTAGAAATGTTTTATACTAATTTTTAGACATCCATCATGATATGTGCTTAACAACTGGCTTAGTTTTGGCTTGCAGGAGGTCTTTCCAGCGCTGATCATCAGAGCACCAAAGGTGACTAGGTTGCGGTGTGTCCGAGATCTAGATGATCCAGGCAATGCTGATATCAAGGCTGACCATGTGTTGTTGACTGCTCTTGCCGAGAGATGGCATAGTGAGCACAACACCTTCCACCTGCCGACCAGAGAGGCATCCATTACTCTAGAGGATGTCTACAGGATCCTACGAGTGCCCTGCCATGGCGAGCCTGTGAGTATAATCATGTTTTGAGATATAATCATAAATGTAATGTTTCCATATGATGAAAACTAACATGATTTATTTATTGGCATAGGTGTATTATGATCAGGATGCCACTGAGGGGCGTCAACTAGTCTAGGAGATGTTCCATGATGTTATGATTCTGGATAGGCATGTCAGCTGGGAGAGGCTGATAGATGACTTTGATAGAGATTATCCAGTGTCATGCATAGTGGCGTTTATCATTTCGTAGATCTTGATGACTGACCACAGCCAAAAGGGTTTCCCGCTTGGATGGGCAAGATTACTAGTGGATTTGGTAGGCAGGCCTCATCGGATGGCATGGGGTCCTGCCATACTAGCAGAGATGTACCATGAGCTACATGAGATTGTATACAGGGACGATCGGACTTGGGCTTGCGGTGCCATCCTGGCACAGGTGTGGGCTTGGGAGCACATCGCTGTGGTGTGCCCCAGAGTTCAGCCGAGGGAGAGGAGGTACCCCTTTATATACAAGTACCTAGGATTCATATCACATGCCCATACTAGGGATGTGACATATTATAGGAGGATCCTAGATGAGATAGCCTCTTTCACATGGAGGCCATATAGGGAGGTGGAGGTCTAGAGAGATGAAGCTGATGAGCTGAGCTATATGATGTGCACTCGGCCATTAGTAGGTCAATATTCTGAGATAGTGGAGAGATTTTATATCACTCAGGTGTGGCGGCAGTTTGGGAGGTAGCAGTGAGTCTCGACAGAGACTACTACATATGTCAGGGCTAGGGATGAGGAGGGTCATGGGTGGTTACCCATGTTGGACTATCAGTAGGCTGTTACAGAGATAGCGAGTATCAAGAGCGAGCCCTAGGAGTATTTCCTAGATGTGAAAGATGTGGGGGCCGATGTAGCATACAAGGAAAAGTGGTGGAGGGCACCATTCCCTTGGTTTACGATACCAGATGCACAGGTACCAGCATAGGGAGGAGACGGAGGAGATGATGGGGGGGACGGAGGAGACGGAGGGGATGGAGGGGATGGAGGAGATGGAGGAGATGGAGGAGATGGCAGGAGGGGGAGAGGGAGGAGGATGGAGAGAGGAGAGGGATTGAGATCAGGTGGCTAGAAACGGTCATGGGGACAGAGGTCATCGACACCCGAGGATGAGGTGAGACTAGCTCGCCGGCAGGCAAAGGCACAGCAGGACCAGCTTGCGGGTGGAGATGAGCTGAGAGCAAGGATATAGGCTCTCGAGGCTGAGATGCAGTAGCTTTGAATTACTATAGCAGTGAGAGACCAGTAGTTACTGGATCTGAGAGTAGAGCGAGATCAGAAGATAGCTGATCTCAGGGCAGAGATAGCACGCCGTGAGGCGATGGCATAGGTAGATGCGCTAGAGATCCAACGGGAGTCAACGAGAGTAGCATACTATCACGAACTCTACCTTCAGGCCATTTCAGAGGGTGAGAGAGCACCATCATATTCTCAGAGGGTAGGGGTATCAGATGCGGTACTTGATAGGAGAGCCATGCCTCCTCCACCACCACGAGCTCCTCACAAGGGTGGTAGCGAGTCCTAAGGTTAGGTCTTAGGTTGATAGATGTTGAGATATTGATCTAGATTATGGGATCCCATATTGTATATTGTATCATGACATTGATGTATATATGAGATTACTGGATGTTTGATTGTATCATGTGTTTATGTCTCTCTTGTGATGAGTGTATCAGTTTATGTATATTTTCTTGTCATTTTGCTCAAAAATGCTTATGTATGTTCTCTCTCATAGATGTATGTTTAATTCTCATGTGTATGATATAGACTCATGTTTCTGGAAATGACAGTTGTGATATAGATATGATGATATGATTAACCCCTTGTGATGAACAGGAACAAGTTTGAGATGAAAAAGACAAGGAGTGAAAAACATGATCAAGAAGAAGGAAAGGTGAGCACAGTCGACTGACAGGTCCACGTAAGATGAAAAGGAGAGCTCTCTCCATATGCAAGAAATGCAAAACTAGACTATCATGACCTTAAAAATGCAAGCTACTATGAAAGTGGTTGACTTGCAAGGTCACAATGCTTATAAACATCTAATTATCATCATCGAGTGTTATTGGTAGCGTCGTAAGATCATACAATGCACACTAGCATAACTATGTGGATATGAATATGATATTTATCAGATAGAAATGTGGGAATCTCACCTAGGCATCAAAGACATGTAGGTCAAGATGGCTAATGCAGTGAGATTACATAAGTTTGATATGGTGAGATTATGCTTGTATCAAGACACATGAAAGTCAGGATAACTAGAAGCATGCACTCGCATAAAATAGTCAAGGATAATACTTTGCCAATCCATAGTGTCAAGTAGGACCAGTATAAATGCTCATGACAGTTAGGATCAACAAACTATACCCACAAGAAGATAAAGAAATAAAACATGTTCTCATGCCCTCAGTCTTCTAGCTATGCATCATCAAAAACTTCTCAGGGGGATACCACTCATCAAAGAAATCCTCATAGACAGCACACAAAGAAAAATAAAGTCAACATATCTCAACAAGTTGATTGTTTAAGTGCATGTGTGTTGGTCATAGAGTCAAACTCTGGTTATCACATCTGCAAATGAGAAATATCACATCATACTTAGACTATTGGGAAAGACATCTGATAAGTGTTAAGAAACACTCGATGCAAGGGTAGTGTTAAAAAACACTGTTTGGGGTGGTGTTGAAAAACACCTGTTTTGAAATGCCCCAAGAGACAAACGTACCTAAAGGACCAATGCTAACAGTTACGCCCCCTAGACAAAGACAAAGACCAATTCCAAACTAAGCCAAATAAGGTCAAGGCATGACGGAAAGGTTCAGTGTCGAGGACACATGCTAACAAATAGGAGTGCAAAGGCCTCAAGTAGCGCCTGGTTCCAGATTTTCACCACTTGGAATCTTTTTCTATTTTTTAAAAAAAATTTGCATTTTTTTCTTTTTTTTTATTTTTTCAGGACTGTATATGCTTTTTAGGATTTTTTCAGCATCATATATGATTTTTTTAGCATTTTTTTGCAATATATATTTTTTTTGGAGATACATCAAAGTGTCTATTACTAGATTGTCACTAAGATGATCATTTTTTTCAAGACATTTTTCAATTTTTAAAATTTTGAACAATATACCATTTTTTTTGGATTTTTTCAAGATCAATAAGTATGTACAAAGGATGCCCCTAGATAGAAATGGGCATCAAACTCTTTAAGCAAGATCATATCATGTAGTCCCAATGTCTAGTAAGGTGGAGAACAAGAGGGATAAGCAAGCTGGTGGAAGAGATGGAAGACATGAGAATGAAGGAGAGTGAAGGGAAGACATCCTCAAAGGAAAACTCCTCAAGCGTACCCAAGCTAGGAAAAAATTGTCATGTAAAGTGCATTTAGACAAACAAAGGATAAGTCACAAAAGCGCACTAAAAAAGAATGATGTAGTCCAAAGGAGTAGACATGTCAAGAGACTTCATAGCATCGTGTTTTACTCTTTTTTTATTCGATCAAGACCAAAGGGGAAGAGGATAGTGATAGGCTAGAATGAATGGAGAAAAATAGATATGAAGGCTAAAAAAAATGAATGGAATGAAAGCAAGATCATTGTAAGATAGCTCACAAGACAGCCAAATGTTCGTGTATAGCTCAGCATTGTCAAGATCAAAGAGAGAAGACAAAATGAATGAAATATGTAGAAGAACTACGCATGATGCCTGATTACCAGGTTTTCAACACAGTACTTATCCAAGGTGCCACAAGGGAGTGGTTTTCACCATAGGATGAATTTATTTCTCTTTACTTTTGCTACCAAAGTGCCTGTTTCCAGGTTTTCACCATGGCACATTTTCAATTTTTTTCAATTTTTTGCTATTTTTTAAATTTTTCTATTTTTTTTATTTTTTTGGAAGAAGGAAAGCTTTTTAGATAATTCTCATTGAAAGGATAAACCATGATATGCCAAGGATTCAAAATGATATGCTCAAAGATGCTGAAGGGGAAAGGAAGATGCATGAGGTATAGGCAAATGAGAAAAAATGATAGAAGGTAGAAGGATAATGAATGGAAGGAATGTGAAAAGGTAGATGGAAAGAAAGGTAAGATCAACGTCAATACACACCTTGAAGGGTGATAGGAAAAATGGAGGAAATGTAAACCATATTCTAGTCCAAGTACGAACCATATTCTGGTTCATTATTGCTATCTAACTCCTCGAAGAGAGGATTGGTGTGCTTGTTATAATTCTCAAATGTGAATGGAGGAATACGAGAAGGAATATGGAAAATGTTTAGTAGAGGTTGTGGTTCAGGCGCATGGAATGGAAGAATATTTTTGGAAAAATATGAAGTGGAAGCCTTTGGAAGCTTGAATGTCAACTTCACTTTTTGCCCAACATGAGACTTTTTCAAGAGAGAATTTGAAATCCATATAGCTTTAAGCTTTTTATTTTTTGTTGATGTGTTAGAGAGAATATCTTCAATGATAGATTTTGGAACCCATACTAGTCTTGTAGTTTTCTTCTTAGATATCTCTTTTGACTTTATGCCTCCATGTCAATTAGATGAGACATGGTGATCTTCTTTTTTTGATGGATTCTTGTATTGCTTCTTTTTCTTGTATTGAACATTCAAGTTACTTCCAAAAGACTTGGGACTTGTGGAAGAAGAAGGAAAATACAACTGGTTTAGATGGGTGGGTGAATGAAAAGGATTCAAGGGTATGCATCTATGTTGATCTTGAGGAAAGATAGGAGATGGAGGGACGTAAGGACCCAAGATGGATGATGAATTAGGAGAGTTAGGAGGAGAAAGTGAAGGGACATAAGGGCCCAAGATGGAAGGAAGACATGAAGCCCTTAGTATTGGTGGAGGAGGTCCAAGGATGGAAGTGGAAGATGCAAAAGGATAATCAATAAGTTCATTAGCATCTATATGACAACCAAGGACATCAGGATCTTTAGAGTGAGCATTAGGATTTACAATAGGATCATGAACATCTTGAATAGGAGAAACTTCTTTGATAGGATTGTTCAGAGCTTGAAAAGACTTAGGAAGAGTAGAAAGTGGAAGTGAACATGGAGAAGTAGAACAAGAAGATGAAAGACTTTGATCTTGACAAGGATCTTTGGATAGCACAAGCATAGAATTTTTCTCTTGATTTTCAATAGGCTCAACATTGGAAGTAACAACATCATTTTTAATAACCTTAATGGAAGTATCATCTTTGAAAAATGCAAGTGTAGTAAGGTTATTTTGATTATCAATAAGCTCAACGGTGTAAGTAGTAGCTTGATCTTGCTTAGGAGATGGTGGAATGAATGCAGAAGAGCGTAGAGGATCAAAAGAACCATGCAATGGAGGAGATACATCATGAAGAGAATTGGATGATATGGAGGGTTCCTAATCTTGATCTTTATTTATATTCTTTTCTTTATCATTTTTAGAGTCCTCTTGACATGGAGCCACTTCTAAGGACAAGGAAGCATGTTGGAATTGTATGGAAGAGTTTGGAAGAGATGGTGAAGGACTAGTTGAAGTAGGTATTGTAGCATATAAAGGCTTAGGCTCTTTAGGTTTAGCATTATTGGAAGTATTCACATCCAAGTGAAGGTTAGCTTGAGTATCTTTAAGAGGTGGCTCTTGAGAATAACTATAGGAACCACATGGAAAGCCTTAGGATCTTTGTTGGATGAAGGATTTGTGAAATATTTGGATGACTCAGAAGCTTTAGGAAGTGTGTGGGTATTGGAGGAAGTGGTGGATAGAAGGGAAGGTTCAACATTAATATGATCTTGCTTGAGAGTGCAACCTTTATTTTCAGCATGAGAACTTTTAGAGGAGAGATTCTTTTGATGTTTGAAATTAGTGCGGTAGATTTTCTCTTCTTCAGTAGGAATATTGTATTGTTCACAAAAATCATCAAAGAATTCTTCAAATTTAGAGTCATATGGATCACCATCACAGTCTACCCAATACGACTCCCCCTTAGAAATCACAAGTGTACCACGAGGATGATACTTGGGAATAGAAGTTTCATGGGCATCACTACATTGTCCATCATCATAGTCATCATAGTCATCATAGGTGGGTGCGTCACTCTTCGTGGAAGAGGTATCATAAGGACTATCACGTTGCTCTTTATGGTATGTCTCCTAAAGAGAAGTAAGACTCTTGGGAGAAGTAGAAGAAGAACGAGATCTTGAAGAAGAGGAAAATGAAGACCTAGTGGAAGAAGAATACTTGGATAATGAGGAATTTGAATGATATTTAGAAGAGTCATGATAAGATTTGGAAGATGAAGAATGTGAATAGTATTTAGAAGAATCATGATAAGACTTAGAAGATGAAGAATGAGAATGATGTCTAGAAGAGTCATGATAAGACTTGGAAGGTGAAGAAGAATGAGAAGATTTAGATGATGAAGAATATTTGGAAGAAGAAGATCATGATATGATCATGTTTATGATTCTAGCAAAGGCATCTGATTTAATCATCTTTTCTTTTATTTTTGCTATAAATTCATCACTCATGAGAATTTTGGAGGAACAACACTTTTCGAATATGTCAATGAGCTCAAGATCAGCTATCCTTAATAAAGGTTCCAAAGCTAGATAGTCAAGATTCATGGTTCCAAAAGAGGAGAAATCAAGCATAGGAATGATAGAAAAATAGAGGAATGCAAACTAGATAGTAGGAGAAAAAGAATCAAGAAGAAGAAGAAGAATTTCCCATGGGAATAGAAGACTTTAGAAGAACATGGGAAATGG
Organism: Chamaecyparis obtusa; assembly: GCA_027943335.1. Lineage (NCBI taxonomy): Eukaryota > Viridiplantae > Streptophyta > Pinopsida > Cupressales > Cupressaceae > Chamaecyparis > Chamaecyparis obtusa. The sequence continues at coordinate 775,562 of BSBK01005652.1, read as the reverse complement.
AGAAGAAATAAGAAGACTAAGAGCCATCTTGTGCAATTGATACCATAACATTCATTGAGATGTTGAGCAACATGACAACACCTAGGATCTAAGATCTGGACTGACCAAGGAAGACTGAAAATAGAAGACCCTTGGTAATAGGATGACCTCACAAAATGTCAACACCAAACTAGGATAATCAAAGTTCTCTATTGTCCAAAGAGAAATGAAAAGATAGAAGAAGGGGCTTTACCAACACTGTCAAAGAGGTGCTTTAAATCAAAGGGTGACTACCCTTGCACTTTTGAACCAAGAGGTTGGACTAGGCCAAAATATAATTGAAATTGAGATTAAATGAAAATTATTTGGACAATAAGAGTACGAGAATTTCCCAAGAATGTAGCTCACAATTCTAGAGATAAAATTTCTCACCAAGAGCAACCTTCTAATGTGATATTTCTCTTTGGCTAATGTGATACTGATGTTGATCTTGACAAATTTGTGCAAAATTTTGAGTTTTAAGGTTTGATTTTGGATTTTTTGAATGTTAGGGTGAAAATGTCTGATGTCAATCACAAATTTAACAGCATTTGGATAGGTTTACAAATAGTAGAGGATCAAACATGTCTTCAAACACTTGAAACAAGGGCAAAAGCAACCTTGCCAAGACAAACACTTATGATATCAAAAATAAAATTGCACCTTATGAATGCTACCAATTGTTTGTATGTTGAGAACATTTACACTGGTATCACACAATCAAAGACACTTCAAGCAATATCTACCTACAAGACAAGGCTCAATACTTACCAACTTAGCCCACAACTTGATGCCCCCTTGCCTCACACCAAGTGGTTGCCCACAAGAGATATTGGCTTTGTCATGGAAGTGTCAAACAACACAACCAAAGGGACACATATGGTGAGTATCTTGAGGTGATCTAGGTTAGTCCACTTGGATCAATCCTTGCACTAAGAAGATAAGTGGCTAAATAAGGTGGCCTCTAACTTATGGTTCTTAGTAAGGGCTTCCGTTCATAACACCCCTCTTGCTCCTCATAAAGTACTAGGACCTCATGGCCTCAAGAGTACCTTAAGCATTCTTGCTCAATGCTTTCCCCATGGTCGCAATCCCATGAGCTACTCACATCAAGCAAAGATAAGTGTTATGTCTACCAAGGTTTTGTGTCCTCGATAGCCTTGAGATTATAGTGAGTTGGAAAAGCTGGCAAAAGGCTTGTCCCCACTTGGGTCATTCCTCTTGATTGCTCAAGAGCAGGCCCACTAAAGGATTCTAAATCTAAACAAAAAGTGGATCAATTCTTGAGGTTCAAAGTTTTTGGTTCACCACAAGGGTGAAGAGCATACTCCCCTATCTCAAAAAATTTTCCCAAACACACCAAGAAAAGATTTAATTACCCCCTTGCTTTCAAAATCCCAAGATGGGTCAAGATTTTTGTTTCACCACAAGGGTGAAGAGCATACTCTCCTACCACCTCAAAATTTCTACAAGGTATTAAGTGCCTAAGAAATGAAACAACTAGTATATGCCGCACTCAATAAAGAAAGCAATTAAACAAGCACTTGATTTAGTTTTTATACTTAGGGCAGTCCTGCAAAAACCATTAGTAGCCCTCTTTGACATGCGTTCTTTTGACAAATTTTAAGTAATGAGAGCACCTAAAAGCACAACTTGTTAGCTCCACAATGGTTAGCACATCAAAAATTAGATAATCTACAAGTAAAAAACTTGATCAAATGGCAAAATATGAAAATGAAACTAGCATGGTTGGATTAGGCTTGGAAAGACCTTTCCAATGATATATCACACTTAAACTTTTGATACCATTTGTGAAAATTTCTAAAAAAATGGGTGCCCATTTTCCAGATTGGCACGGATTTGAAAATGCTAAAAATTTTAGAAAATTTCAAAAAGTTAGCAGAGAACCCGAAACTTGCAAGATAGATAAAATAACTCAAAAATAGCTCACTGTCAAGTTCAGGCGATATACCTCAAACTTCACTAGTATCGCGCGACATAGTTTCCTATATCCGGGCGATATACCTCAAACTTCACTAGTATCGCGTGACACAGTTTCCTATATCCGGGCGATATACCTCAGTCTGGGTGATATACTTCACAATATGCAGGTGATACTTCGCATGACACCGGACGATATACCTTAATACAGGTGGGTGATTCTTTTGAGACATGAAGTGTCACATGGGTATTATAAGGTATATCGCATGATATACTGAGAAGTATCGTGCGATATACTAAGAAGTGTCACACGATATTCTGAGACAAAAAACTAGAGAATGAAAATTATGCTAAAAACTTGCTAAAAAATTAATGAAAAATGATGAAAATGCAGAAAAAGAAGGACAAAGTCTATCTACTCTGCCCCACGGTGGGTGCCAAAAATGTACACACTAAAATGGTGTACTTCTATGAACCATTACATACAAGGTTTCTCAAGAATGAGGCCTCACAAAGTGGCTCATAGCTCTTTATGCATGGATTTGCAAGGGACTATGATGTATTTGCTCTCAACTAGAGCTACAAGCTTGTGACCTTGCTAGTCAACCACACAACGAGAGATTCAAATGAGGACAAAGGCAAGAGTGCCAATATCCTCAAGAATCACTATGAAAATACAATGCAAACTAGTCTAGAGAAATGAAAATGCAATGCAACTAAGCTATGAAATGGAAAGAACAAGTGTTACAAATCCCTCCTATTAAGCTATGTGAGTTAAATCTATTACATAAAAGAAACTAAGCTATGAAATGAAGCTATGGATGCTATGATAATGCAAGAAATGGAGTCTAAACTATGAAGCAATGAGGAAATCCAAGAAAATCTTGATGTAGCAATGATCTCCAAAAGCTCCAAATGCACCTAAAACCTGCAGCATAACATTAGCATAAAAACATGGTATGCAAATGAAGGAGAGAGCTTTCCTTTTATAAGAAATGCAAAGGAATGGACCATTGAGATTAAGAGGCAAAAAGTCTTAATCGGTGGTGGAGGTTGAAAGAGGAGCAATCCATGTGCACAAGTATCCTCCAATGAGAGTGAAGTGTTGACTTTTGAGCCTCATGTGAGACAAAAAGTGTTTTTTTTCCTTTTTATAAAATAAGAATAATGCTTTATTTGTGCAACTTAGGATAAGATGAAAAGGTGGGGTTTTTTATTTATTAAAAGGGGAGGAAATATTCCTTTCAAATAAATAAAGACTTTAGGATAAAATGGTTAGCCCATAGGATAAAAATTCAATATATGATCAAAATTAAGACTTGATCAAGAGATTGATATTGTTGAAAATATTAATTTTTTGATAAAACTGATTCAGGGTTGATAAATCAAATAAATGGGGCCCAAAGTCTAGGTGACCATTTTAGGGTGCATACAACTGTTACCCCTAAGGACGTGTATTGGATACTGTGGATTCCTTTCCATGTTGCTAGGAGACTAGAGTATGTGAGTTCGGGGAACTCAGGTGTTTTAGCTTTTAGACGTCTCTTCGGAGATGATACCCAGATGATGGCCTCCATTTCTTGGGAGACCTTAGTTCAGAGATATGGACAAACACACCAGCTGGAGTGCATCATTTTTGGGATGATTGGTGGCATTATCATGTCTGACCATTAGCAAAACCATCTTTTGATGGGCTGGGCCCCTATGGTAGCATGGTTGATGGCCACTCCCTCTAAGTTGGCTTGGGGTCAGTTTTTATTAGCACACATGTTCTCTAAGATGCACGAGGTGGTGTATCAGGAGAGAAAATATTTTGCAGTAGGAGCTCTTGTTCCACAGATATGGGTGTGGGAGCATATCCCAGTGTTGAGACCTATTTGTACTTCCCAGAGGTAGCCTTAGGAGCCTGTCATATATACTTATGCTGGATATGTCATTCAGGGATAGATGGGCCATGTAGAGTACTGGACGTGATGCCTCGATGATATGACCTTTGTGCATTGGAGACTATATGTAGCCATTGAGCCTTGGCCTACTACTCGAGAGAAATTTAGTTATTTCTTCTAGAGTCATGTACTAATTGGGAGGTTCTCCTCCACCATAGAGAGATTTTTTATTACCAGGGTCTGGTGGCAGTATGGACGTATTCAAGATGCCCCAGAGGATTATGCTACATATGCATGGATAGGGCATGAGATTGGACTTGGATGGACACAGAGGCTCTCTTATGCTTTTTGTTCATAGGATTACATTGCTATTGTTGGCAGGGACTGGGAGTACAGACCAGATGTACTAGATGTTGGTGTTACTAATAAATTCATCTCATGGATTGTTGATCACCCCATTCATAGATTTTCTAATCCGACTGAGCTGATACCCTCCATGGAGGAGGCAATGGATGTTACTAGTGCTTCGATGGGACAGGGTCCCAGACCTACATAGGCTCCTATCATACACCCCACACCTCTGAGACCTAGAGTGATGGCTCCACTACAAAGACCATCAGGATAGATGAGGGCCCCTCACCCCACTAGTTCCACAATAGGCAGAGATTCTGGTTCTCATAGACAAACTAGAGGAGAGCGTGGCACATTAGGTGGAGTTGGTTCAGTAGATGAGGTACTTGCAGCTGAGTAGGTGGTAGGTGGTGGTGTGGAATTTATAGAGGGGGATACTAGCTTTGATTTAGGTGCTAAGGTTAGATGTTGTAAGGCGCAAAGGGCACAAACTACTGAGCAGGTTTCCCCGGATACGGATATGCTAGATGTTGATCCTACTATTCCTCCTACTCCATAGGATACTAGCAGACGGATTAGTGCACAGGTCAAAGACCTAAAGGTACATAATGCTCGATGGGAGGATTAATATATAGAGGTAGATAGATAGTGAAATGAGCTACGGGTAGAGGTACAGAGGTTACAGGCAGAGGTGATTCATCAGACCTCACGGGTAGCTTATTATGTGTCCACATATTATACAGTTGTTCCTACTGCACAGAGAGTCCCCTCCTATTCATAGTATATGATCACCTTAGAGGGAGCTAGAGCACCCAGAGCAGAGGTAGTACCAGATGCACCACCTCCTCCTCCACTAGATGCAAAGGATCATGCTGATAGTTGATTGATCTGTGATATGTTTTGACATTTTTGATCTATTGATTCTGATATATTGTACTCTTTTTTATCATTGATATACTATACTAATTTTGATAGCTCAGCTGAGCTTATTCTTTTGTACACTGTGCCATTAGTGCACCCCTGACTAGTTCAAAATTTTTGATATATATGAGATTGATATGTTGGTTGTGACTTCATGTGTACTTGTCATGTTTTGATTTATGATGATATCATGTGATGCTTATGCTATGGATAGAGTACAATGTATGTATGGATAAATGCAATGCAATGATTTCTTTCAAATGTATGGATGTTATGCAAATGTATTTGATTATGGAAAGATGTATGTATGGTTTATGCTTATGCACATGGATGAATTGTAATGCAAAAAATGATTATGATATGGAAATGAAACGATACACATGATATATTTTGCAGGTATTGATGAAGACTACTCAGTCTTATGTCAAAAAGGATGTTTAACCCAGGAGGATAACTACTTGTGATTTGATTGAAGAGACCTTCAAGTTAGGTTTCATCTCTTGTTAGATTCGAAGAGATATTTGAAGAATTGTTTAAGCATTGAAGTTTGTTGAGTCATTGTGAGATCATGCAAACATGAAAAATGCAAAGAGACATGCAGAATGAGATGCAACCTAAGACCTAGGACCTAGTCACTGATCATGTGTCGATCATTCTCATCATTGAATTTTTAGGTAACTGAATAAATCAATACAATGCCCACTAGTTATGAAACCATAGACATATGAATATCGATTTGTATACACAAGAATCAATACAACACCCACTAGTTATGAAACCATGGACATATGAATATTGATTTTGTTTTTAGAATATCAAATTAAATATAAGCACCAAGGCATAAACATCAAGATGACCTGAATATCATGTCCATTTTGATATAGCAATTTGTATAAGCATCAAAACATAAATGTTGTGATGACCAAAATACACCTTACGTTAAAAACACATCAAGCAGTCAAGAGATTATTGTAAATCCAATGTGAATTACCCGTAGTGACCCTTTATCATTCACATCCTTAGGTAAGATCATGTTTCATAGTAGGAGAAAGAACTCACTCAAAAAGACAATAGTTAGATCAAACTTCCTTGAATTTTCTAGGTATCAATGGTTGAGGTATGCATGGCCATCTAATTTGAGATAGAGGCTCTTATAATCGGACACCATTTCAATCCAAAATTTCCAAAGTTGTTAGATTTTCACATACAAGCAGAAGACAAAAAAAAGATTATGCCCCCAGTCATCACTCTCTAAATCCTATAAAGGACATCATCAAAGAGCTCGAAGGGACACAATATGCAAAAATCTCAATGCGAATCAATAAGCATACAAGGAGATAAAAGCATGTAAAAAGCATAGATTGTTTTTAGTTTGATGTTTGATTGTGTTGTTGTTGATGCAAAATCCTTTCTGGAGACAAGACTAACTGACTGACTCGAATGAAGCTTCAAAGGACTTTGACTAGATATGATACGCCTAAGATACATTGGAGGCCATAGGATATGACATTGATTGCCCCCAAATTTGAAACATTGATAGGATACAGACACTTGAGCTGATTGGTGTACAAACTAAATTATTGAAAATAGGAATGCAGAAGCAAACCAAGAGATATGTACAAACTAAAGCAAGACTGAAAGCTGGGAAAGACCAAGATTGTGATGATAGATGGAGCATTTTGAAACAAGTGGCACCCGTTTGCCAAGTTTTCACCATCTTGGTAGAGATTCTATTTTTGCTACCAAGGTGTCTGTTTCCAAGTTTTCACCAAGGCACTTTTTTTCTTTTTCTCATCTTTTTGTATTTTTTATATTTTTTACTTTTTTTGTGAATCATCAAGGTGCCTATTGCTAGGTTTTCACCAAGATGTTCATTTGTTTCAAGACTTTTTCTGATTTTTATGACTTTTTAGGACATTTTACCATAGACTAAATGTTTTAGGCATAGAATTTCTTCAGATGGAGAATGTTGATTGGTTCTCGGATCTATTCTTCTTCAGTCATTGAGAGTTGATAGGCACCAGAGTCAAAAGTATTAGTGATTACAAAGGGACCTAGCCAGTTGGGTTCAAACTTCCCCTTGTGTTCTCTATGTGATTGATTTTTAGGATTCTCTCTCAAGACTAGATCACCAACCTGAAATTCTTTGTGTCTGACTTTCTTGTTGTAACCTCTAGACATTTTCTTCTGATATACTTTGAGATGATCATATGCTTCTTGTCTACACTCATCTAGTAGTTCAAGTTCTTACAACTTAGACACTCTGTAGTTATCATCAGTTACTGGACCATGCATTCTGATTCTTAGTGATGGGATTTCAACCTCAATAGGTAGTACTGCTTCAGACCCATAAACTAAAGTGAAAGGTGTAGCCCCAGTAGGTGTTTTGATACTTGTTCTATAGGCCCATAGAGCTGGATTGATCATGAGATGTCAACCTCTTCTTGTTTTATTAACTGTACGATGCAAGATTTTCAAGAGATTCTTATTAGAAGCCTTTGCTTGTCCATTCCCTTGAGGATAGTAGATAGATGACCAATGTTATGTAATCTTGAATTGTCCACCATTATCTGTGATTATGGAATGAGGTATCCCATATCTACATATGATATAGTTCAATATGAACATAGATATTTTCTTTCCTGTTGCTTGTGTCAAAGGGACTGCTTCTAACCATTTTGTAAAATAATCTATAGTTGTGATTATAGGGGTGTGTCCATTAGAAGAATGAGGATGTATAGCTCCTATAAGATCAAATGCCCATTGGTGAAAAGGCCATTGTGTAGTAAAGGGAATGAGATCTCTCCCTAGAGCATGGATTAAGTTGCCATGCACTTGGCATTTTTTATAGTTCTTAGCAAACTTGATAGACTCTTTCTCCATTTCAGGCCAATAGTACCCAGCCCTAAAAAAAATTTGAGCTAGTGTTAAACCATTCGAGTGTGACCCACAAATACAATCATGGACTTCCTCTAATGCACATTGAGACTCTTCCTATTCTAAACATCTAAGTAGCATACCATCTAGACCTTGTTTGTATAGATCATGGCCAATGATGACATATTGGGAGGCATTACGGATAAGGTATCTCTTTTCATGGTGGTTGAAGGTATCAGGAATGATTTGGTCTTGGAGATAGGAAAATAGGGTTTTGTATCTGGATGAATCATGACCAACAATAGTGTAGATCATGTGGGTTTTAGGGGAATCATATGCAGGATAAGATAGTGCTTCCACCAAGAACTTGTAGCATAGCTCATGTTCAAGCTGCTGTAATAAAGTAGATAGTATTTCCATTGCATCAGCAGCCTTATTCTCTATTCTAGGAATTTTCTCAAATGTGATAGATAGGAAATACTTCTTTAGATCATCTACCATTCTCTTGTAAGGAATGATCTTTTCATCTTTATTTTGGTACACATCATTGACTTGATGGATAACAAGTTGAGAGTCTCCATGAATGTGTAATTCTATTACCCTCCACTCAATCGCTATTTTTATACCATTCAAAAGGGCTTCATATTCTACAATATTATTTTTGCAAGGGAACTTTAATCTAAATGCTTTTGGGATTGAGTATCCTTGAGGAGTTATGAACAATATGCCTGCGCCTGACCCATTCTATGTGTAGGAGCCATCAAAGAATAACTGTCATTCTCTAGAAGTAAGAGTCATGATAGAGGAATCTAGAAATTCCATTTGCATTGGTGTATCATCAATCATAGGTGCATCTGCTAATTGATCAGCAATAACCTATCCTCTTATAGCTTTTCTTTGCACATATTCAATGTCAAATTCACTTAAGAGCATGACCCATTTAGCTAATCTACCTGTAAGGGAACCTTTTCTTAGAAGGTACTTGAGTAGATCAATCTTAGCTACCAAATGTGTGGTATGAGCTAACATGTAATGTCTTAGTTTCTATGATGCAAAGATCATAGCTAGACAAGATTTTTCAATCATTGAATAGTTCTTATCATATGCAACCAATTTTCTACTAATATAGTATATAGCTCTTTCCTTTTTGTTCTCATCATGTTGTGCTAGCAATGCCCCCAGTGATGTATCTGTTGCGGAGACATACAAGATCAATGGCTTCCAATGAATAGGAGGCATCAAAATAGGAGGATTTAATAGATATTGTTTGATATGGTCAAATTTCTTCTCGCATTCTTCATTCCATGCAAAGGTCACACCTTTATGTAATGTTTTTGTAAAAGGCTGTGATATTACCACTAGCTGTGATATGAATCTTCTAATAGATTTAACTCTTCCTTGCAATGTCCTCATTTGACTAATATTCTTTGGAGGTTGCATTTCCATTATAGCTTTTACTTTAGCTGGATCAACTTCAATGCCCTTCTTTGAGACTATGTATCCTAAGAGCTTTCCAGAAGTGACACCAAAAGCTCACTTCTTAGGATTTAGTCTGAGACTAAATTTTTCCATTCTGTCTAGTATCTTTCTCAAGTCATCTAGATGTTCAGCTCTAATCATAGATTTTTCTAAAGTATCATCAACATAATCTTCCATAGTCCTATGCATCATGTCGTGAAAAATAGATGTCATGGCTCTTTGATATGTAGCACCAACATTTTTAAGCCCAAATGACATGACATTCCAATAGAAGGTACCCCATGCACATGTGAAAGCAGTTTTCTCTTGATCTTCTGGAGCAATTTTTATTTGATTATATCCAAAAAAACCATCCATTAAAGAATACATCTCAAAGCCCACAGTCATGTCCACTATCACATCAATGTTAGGTAATGGAAAATCATCCTTAGGGCATGCTCTATTTACATCTCTAAAGTCCATGCACACTCTGATTGATTTATCTAATTTTGAAATAGGTACAATATTAGAGATCCACTCTGCATAGTCAATAACTCAGATGAATCCGGCTTTCAGGAGCTTCTCTAATTCAGCTTTTACCAAGAGTGCAACATGAGGATGCATCTTTCTTAATTTTTTCTTAACAGGTTTGACATTTGGAGCTATAGATAAATGATGCATTATAAGATTAGGATCCAATCCTGGCATATCTAAATATTTACATGCAAAGGTTATCTTCTTCTCTATTAGGAATGTTGTAAATTTTTTCTTCTCTTCTTCTAATAAAGATTGTGCTACATGAATCAACTATGGTTCTTCTGTTGTTCCCAAATTGATAGATTGAGTGGGCTCAATTAGAACTAGAGATCTGTCCTGTAAATGACTCAGAAGGACATCAAATATCTCATCCTTAGGCACCTCAAAGAGGTTTTCACCTTTGGATACATCTTTTATTTTTACTTTTGTAGGTTTTGAGACTGCCACAAAGTGGTTTTCACCCTCAGAACTCCTTTTCTTTTTATTTTTATTCTTATAATTCTGACTAAGATATTTGATGTCTGACTCTGTCATGCTAATGTTCGGTTCACTGATGGAAGTACTCATAGGCTCAACTACATTGAGGTAGCAAGCAAGGGCATATTCATTTGGGAAGGTATAAATACCATGGCTCAGATTTGTGGAGGTTTGATCAATAAGGTCTGGATATTGGATAGTTAAAGTGGGGAAAGATTGGGAGATAGTGTTTACGGATATGGATTTGTCATCATTGGTCCTAACCCGATGCTTGAGTTCAAAGGTGATATTACAACTTAAGACATTCAATTCATGAATAGGCTTAATGTCACTGTGGGAGTCCAATTCAACCATAGGTGAATCAGACTTGATAGGTTTAGCATTTCACTCTAGACTTACATTGGGTTCAGGTACATATTGGTGAATAACATCAACATGTTTCTCTATAATAAGCTCATCTTCTTCTAGAATGGCTCCCCATTCATAGTCATTAGATTCTTCATTTATGCCTCTAGGAAATCTAAGAACATGAGTAAAGTTAGGATGAATACCCCAAGAAGGGTTACCCTCATATTCAGATTTGAATTCATACTCATGAGAATTTGTCTCAGAATAAGTACCACTTTCCTCTTCTTGATTGTTTTCAAGATTATCTAGTTCTTGTGTTGCAACTATCTCTTAATTGATAGTAGGTTCTTGTGTTTCTACTATATTAATTCTTTTGATTGGATCATCTTTATCATCAAGAAGGTCTTTGATCTCTTTAGGAAATTTTTCATAGGGGATGAGTTCTGAGCTGTCTAAATCACTATCTAATGGTTTTGTTTCTTCTTTCTTAAGAAGAGGTTCTCCTAGTGTGATCTGCTCTATGACATGAGAACAATTACCTTTGAGGTGAAAGGGTTTCTTTTTAAATCCTAAGCCAACTTTGTCTTTATTTTCTCTACCAATATGTGGGAGAGGTGCCTCAAGACCTTTTCCTCTAACTCGTAGAGGTCCTTTACCTGAATATCCCATCTTAGCTATCAATTTATCTCCTGGGCCATATGACTTAGAAGGATCTTTTGGTACTGATGAGTTACTAGTCTGAATATCATGGGATTCAGATTCATCTTTGTATAGCCATGCAAGCACAGCTTCATCCTCTTCAAATTCTTTCTTGGAGACTTGTTCTGCTACAAAATTCTTTTTATATGCCACAAGAGGTTCTTTAGAATCTGGTTTGGATTGTTTCAAAGATTATCCATAAGACTTAGGTGAGATAGGGAGAGATGTCAAAGATAAGATAGGCTCCATAGTATATTCTCCCATACTATTTTCTTTGATATTAACCTCTTTTGCAAGATCTTCCATTTTAGATGTGGATGCTTCTTTAGTTGGTTCAATGGAAGATTCTCTATTATTAGGCACAAGCTTATCTACACTTTCCTTCAATGTATTGCAAGTGGTGGATATGTCTACTGGAATAGTGACCTCTACTCCCTCATAAGGAAATTTCAAGCATTGGTGAAATGTAGAAGGAATAGCTTTCATCTCATGTATCCATGGTCTCCCTAGAAGAATGTTGTAAGCCAAAGGTAGATCAAGAACTTGACATATAATATCTTTGATAACTGGACCTACCCTGATAGGTAAGACAATGGTGCCTTTAGAATATCTTTCTTGTTCATCATAGGCTTTGATAGTTATTTTCTTTCTAGGATCAATAGCCAATTCTGAAAATCCCAATTGTGTGATCAGGTTGTAAGAACAAATGTTTAGGCCAGTGCCTCCATCTATCAACACATGTTTGACTCTACGGTTCTAGATCAAGACCTCTATATGCAAGGGCTGGTTATGTGGGTGACTCAAGGAGTTTTCATCATCCTCTGAAAAGGAGATATATTGTGGAGATGTAAGATGTCCAACCATAGTCTAGAACCTGTCTAAATCAAGGTCATCTGGAACATTAGATACAAGCAAAGCTTTGTCTAGAATGGCTCTATGAGCTGGAGATATTTGAAGCAACTCAAACATGGAGATTTTTGCATTAGTTTGTTGGAGTTGTTGAACAATGCTATAAGATGTTGGCCTTGTATCTTTAGGATTGGAAGATTTAGAAACAACCTTTTGTTTGGAAGTGGAAGAAAGATTGAAGGGCATCTTAGGGACATTTGATGAATCTCGAATTTGTCTGTTCAGATGTGCTTGAGCTTGTGATCGAGTAACTATGTTATTTGAAGGATGATCTTTATCTCTTTGCATAATTGTGATGACATTGCAATGTTCAGAGAGACAAGGTTCAACCATATTGATAATAGCATTATTTCCAGGGTAAGCATAATCGACCTTTGCCCCCATATTAGGTTGAGAAGATAAAACTTCTTGATATTTTAGAAATGGTTCTATGAATGTTGTATGATCATTATTGCTCTTATGATTGTCAATGGTGATATCTCCCTTATCAATCAGATCTTGAATAGTATGTTTCAAGCGTAAGAAGTTATTAGTTTTGTGACCTTTACCCCGATGGAAATCACAAATTTCATTCTCTCTCCACCATTTTGGTTTAGGTTCAGAATCAGATTGTTGGATATCAGGAAAAGAGATGGTGTTATTGGCCAACAGAGTTCTCATAGCTGATTCTAAAGATTCTCCAAGAGGAGTGAACGTTCATTTATTATCAGCGGACCACTTTTTATACTCTGGCTTATTTTGAGATGATTCAGGCACCTTTTGTTCTGAAGCTTTTATGGCTTGGGTACCAATAGTTAGATTGAAATCTAGTGCCTTTGATGGAGCACGGATAGTATCAACAACACCATCTATGACAATGCCCTTATTCTTGTTCCAGTTTTTGTTCTTGTCTTTAGAACTGGATCTTGATTTGTACTTGTCTTTTTGAAGTGTTATTTCTCCTTTTTTCACAAGTAATTTTTCAATTTTGATCGCATTGTCTACCATCTTATCAAAAGATGTATGATCCTACATTTGTAAAGGATAGTTGATCTTTGAGACAAGATTATTGATGAAGATTTCTAGTTTCTCAATTTCTGGAATAGGCCTAGCATATAGAGAGAATTTCTTCCTCCATCTTTTGAGAAATGTCAAAAATGGTTCCCCTAGATATTGTTTGAGATTACAGATATCTATCATGGTGACTGGATGTTGAATATTGTAGGATTATTTCTGATAGAACAATTTGATCAACTCCTCAAAAATTTTGATAGTAGAAGGCAATCTAGAGAACCAGTGGATGGCTACTCCCCCTAGAGATCGAGGAAAGAGATGCATCAGATAGGTTGGTTTGTGCATAAACTCCATAGATTGTGTATAGAATTCTCTTACATGATCTTGGGGATCTGAGTGTCCATCATAATTATCATACTTAGGCATCTCCACTCTTTTTGGGAATGGTGGCATGTACAAGTCTTTGTCGAATGGAAAAGGACATAGGGCTTCCATGGAGAACTCCTTGGGTTCCTTTTCTTTCTCAAGGTTATTAAGCTTGACTTGCATGGCATGCATCTGTTTCATCATAGCCATGAGTGGAGTTTCTTCCTCATGTGTAATGATATCTTCAACATTAAATTTGGGAGGAAGTTTAGCTCCTTGATGAGCCAATTGTAAAAAGTATGCCTCTTTGTCTTCTTTCAAGAAATGCTTCATCATTCATTTGAAGTTATCATCATTTTGATACTGAGAAATTTCTTTAGGTGTGGGTTCCTGATCTGCACCATGTTGAGATTGAGCTCTTTGAGAGCCCAAGTTTGTCCCTGCTTGAGACATGGTGGGAGTTCTACCTGGGACAGATTGATGAGGAGTTTTTTATTACCTCCGTTAGTTAATAAAGGAGGAATATAACCAATTTTTAATCAAATATTTCCAACACCATCATCTTTGTAAAGACCAAAATTATAGAGTTCCTCAAAAGTTGGACCTACATGAGTAGACAAAGTTCCAGTGTTAAGTGCTTCTCCCGATTTCTTATGAGAGGAAGCTCTAGTTTCCACCATTAACCTTGGGTGAAGCAAAAGAATATGATGAAGACAACTGAAGAATGAATTGAATCAAGATGATCAGATGATGCAACCTTGTCAAGGTTTGATTGATTGAAGCATAGATTTGACTTAGATGAGGGATACTGTGCCCTGGATGTATGGGTAGATGCCAAAAGATAGCGGACAAGATATCACAACACTTAGTCATTTTTTAAGATTGATTGAAGATTGATAGTTATGACAAGCTTTTGACACAAGATAATAAAGACTCAAATTGATTAAACAGAAGGCTAAATCAGATTCAAAAGGCCACTTTAGGAAAATGATTAGATTCTCAGTATTTGCTACTCTGTTCCTGACATAGTGATTTGTTTGATAGATTCTGGAAATAGGCTGGAACAGCCAGGCCTCTGATAGTTCTGACAAATTTTTGAAATTTCTCAAACGACTCTCTATAGGCTCGTACAACAGCGGGTATAGCATGAAATGATAATTGACAAGCTCGTACGATAGTTGACAATAGGGAAATTGATTTTTGAAAATGATTGGTAGCAAAACTCGTATGACAATATACCTGATACCATATGACAATCTAGAGGTTCTGAAATGACAATAGCCAAAATTCATACGACTTTCTGACTTTACAAAAATGATTGTTGACTCCAAAAAGGTGTTTTACTTCAATTTTTGCAAATTTTAAGTTTTCAGTTTCAGATTGTTTGCAAATTTCAATGTCCAGATTTGAGGATTGTGATAGATTTGTTCATTTTCAGTAACCAGATAGATAAGCAAGCATGCAAAACAACAAGCAAGTGATTTCAAGCATGTCTAAAAAAAATGAACAAGGGCAAAAGAAACCTTGTGCATGAACAATCAAGTGACTTATTTGTGCTAATCCTTAGAAGTGCTAATTGTGTATGTTCCAAAAAGTTGTGCATTAATGCACATATTCCTAGAAAATGAAAATTTGGCCTCACTAGGGTTTTTAGTAATGGTTTGACTCTACAACTTTTATGATCCAAGAGGGAGAACTCCAATCTAGGTGCACCGGGGTTTTGACACAGTCTGAGAACTTAATCTTCAGGATCTGCTAGGGAGATTTGATAGCCCAACAAGAGACCACACCTGTGGAGATTTCTTCCAATAGGACATTTATATAGCGGTTGTCACTACCACGGTGAAAATGGCTATTACCGCTTGAGGTTTTGTCAACATGGTTGACCCAATTAAGGGAATGTCCACTATGGTTAACCCTCTTTAAAGGTGACTCACAAAATATACCACATGGAGACTGGTTCCAGATTCAAGGATTTGATTTTCTGTTACTACCCAAAAAGGGAGTATAGCATAATCCTCTAGCCTTTTCACTTTTAACCCAAACAAAGCAGATAGATTAATCTGACACGCTAAGACCAAGATTATCTCACAAAGATCTATGATGTCAACCCCTGATGATCTATCAACATCTCCGAAGAGAGAATGCATCGATCAAATGTTGAAGACACACAGATCTAGTGGAACGTGAGACTCCCTCAGTATCCTCCCTACCTACAAGGGTTCCTTCATTGAGAAGAGTTTCACTGGAAACTCACTCTCTCAAGAGCCATGAATAGTGTTCATAGGGCCTATTTACTATGTGAAACAAAGATGCTGAAAGCAAATCTATGTTCATTTTTAGAGCCCAAATAAAATGTGTGATATGGAAAAGAAAGGCACTCAAGCTAGACACGCAAGATGTTCATTTTAATCCAAATCAAAACATTATTAGCTGAGAAGGTTACCTGAATTCCTCGTAATGCACTTACTAGATTCTTACCTATTTTTAGAAATTCTTACACTTTTTCCAATAAAAAACAAGTGAAAATCAATCAAAAATAGAGAATTTCAATTGTTAGGGTTAGCTGTTAGTCGAAATCTGAAAACCAAATCTGACAAACTGCCTGAAAAAGTGAAACGACAATTGAACCCTGGCACTAAAACTCCTATGATAGTGGTTTACCTTCTAGATGATAGTCCAGAAACTCGTACGACACTGGGTACCAGATCACACGACAATCAAGATTCCAAATGACCATGGGTTTCTGCTTGTGCAATCCTCAATCAAATCAACTGTCATACGATAGTGGGTATCTCCAGGTATGATTTTTTGACAAAACACGTACGAAAATTGTATAGACAAAGAATAAAAATTATAGCTAGGAACAGAAAAAGATAAGAAAATGATAGAAATTCATAAAATTTGAAGGGAAACCCATTTCAGGGCCCCACGGTGGGTGCCAGAAATGTGTGTGAATTTTGTACCTGATTTGTAGACACAACACTTCAGTAAAACATTAGAGGTTAGTTGAAATTGAAATCATGCAATAAATGAAAAACTAAACTAACCAAGTGATTTACTACCTTCTAGTAGATGGGAGTATGTATTCTCAGATTATACCAAGATCAGTGACCTTGACGACACCTAAACGAAGGATTTGAATGCAAAACCTAGATATGGAATGAATGCAATTAATCTATTTTTTTGGTTGTTCTGTGCAATTATGATGATGAAAACTTAATATGGATCTATGCTAATATGAAAATTGGTATGCTAAAATGATCTATCAATGATATTCTAAAATGATATGTATACTATGCAAAAATAATGAAAATCTCACAACAACTCGAATTCTCAAGATCAATTCTTCAGTCTCCGATTCGACTGCGTGAGTGTGCAATTCATGGATGGATCGATAATAAAGAGCTGAAGCCTTAATTTATAGAAATCTAGGGCTTTGGAGGTGCATGAAAAAAAGCCATAAATCACTCAAATAACTCAGGTTGATTTTTGAGTTATTTTTAAATAAAGGATAATTAACTCACAAAAACATGCAAAAGCAGAGTTTAACTCAAAATAGAGTTTAGATTTAATTGATAATTGATAGTTGTCTACTTTTTTGATTGTGCATGTTTTATTTATGAATTATTTTAATAATAAAGTGATTTATTTCCAACTTAACTGATTTTGAAAAATAAAACAATTGATTTATGGGTTAATCAATTATTTTTCAAACTTTTATTCAAAAATAATATTATTAAAAATTGACAACTTGCTTTAATTAATTAAATAAGAATTTAATCAATTATTCATAGGATTTTGGATTTATTGTCAAAATTAAATAATACAATTTAGGAATAAATAGAATTAACTTCAATTAAACAATTAAGTGGCAGAATTAAATCTAATTAATTAAATATTGAGAATATTCAATTAAAGAAACTTTAGGATAAATAAGATTTATCGCCAAATAATCATTAAATTAAGGATAATTTTGATAATTAGGAATATTGTTAGGAATATTCCCCGATGCAAAATTTATGATAATCAATTAGGATTCGATAATGTGCCAATGTGCCTTAGGTTAGGACTTTGATGTCGATTTCATTCGATATGTCGATGTAGGAGGTTAATGAACCTATAGCCCATTTTTGGGGTATTACAAACGTTACTAATTTTGTTGTATATTATTCATTTCTTGAACTTATGGTGGTGGTTGAGTTATTATTTGTGTATTTGAAGCACTTGGTCCTTTGAGATGAATTTCTTCTTGTGTAATGTTAATTATCCATGCATCAACAACACTTTTATTTGTAATGTTCTTGTTTTGAGAACAGAATTTTTATTTCTCATTTGAAGTGACCACACGATTATTCTCTTTATTGATTTTGAGTTTGCCTTTTTGAATAAGATCATATTCAATGTTTGTTCCTTTTTTATGAGCTTTGCAATTGTGCTTGGACTTTTGATTTTTAGCTCATACCTCATTTATGGTACAATATTTTTTTAATGAATGAGTTCACTTGTTCTTCTAGAATTTCAAATGGATATTGACTAACAAGATTTCTCCATTGTAGTAAATTTTTTATAAATGGTTCTCTTATATTCTATCTTGTTGTGCATAAATCAGTCAAAGTACAATCATTTTCTATTTTGAAGGAAAAAGTAGAAATGAATGTTTTAGCTAGTTCCCTCCATGATTTTATGTTTCCTGGTAGTTTTAAGTACCATTCTATTACTTGTCCACTGATACTTTGAGGGAAAAAACAAATGAGATATGTATTATTATGTTTCACTTGTAGGCAAGTTGTATAAAACTCTCTTATGTGATCTTTAGGATTTCCTTTCCTTTTGTATTTCTCAAATTTTGGTACTTCAAATTTATTTGGAAAGATTTAATCAAATGGATTTGGGCGTAGATCTTGTTGTGTATATGTTGTCTTATTTCCTTTGAATTCCAATACCTCTATCTATTTTCTCAATTATCCATTTTATTGAGCCATCTCAACATTAGGTGATGGCTTTGCCAAAGTATCAATCATTCCTAGATGTCCTCTTTGTCTATAAATTGTTCCTCTTACTGGGTTATGATCATATTAATTTAAATTTTATAATCTTAGAGCATATGAATATGATGAATCTAAAGAAGGATCTTTAGGTTTTTCCACGGTGACATTCTGATGATGTCTTAGGTTTTTCCACGGTAATATTTTGGAAATTGTCAATATGATTGAAATAGTTGAAAGTGTACCATTGTTTGTCCATAATGTTGTTGAGGCACCACCACTTGTTAAACTATTGGATAAGTAATTTTTTTGTGTGGTGGAGGCACTTGTTCATAGTACTATGGCACATGCTTCTGATATTGTGGGAACTATGATTATTTTCATTGTTGTTGGTATACATGTTTCCGGTTGTGCTCTTTTCCCCCTTCAATATTGTTGCACTCTTGGAATTATTTTCTTGATTATTTTTTATATCCCAATGGTGCAAGTATACTACTAAGAGTTTTGGACTTGTGTTTGTGTGACTTAGAGTGATTCTCTTGAGATATCATGTTGACATGTAATTTTTGTGTAATATTTGGTCGTACTAGTGAAATATCAATGATATTATTTTTCTTTGGATCAGTTGATGTACTTTCTATAACTGTTGTAGTTACACATGACACTTATGTTGGTTTAGGAATGTATACCTTTGATATTTCTTACTTGGCCTTTTAGTTGGTATAATTATTGAATTATTTTATTGCAATGTTGGATAAGCCAATAAGGGTGGGATGCTTTTGCATGTATTCTTATTTTCTTCCAAAGAGGGTATTCTTGACATTCCTATACAAAATGTAAACATATCTTTCATTACTTCTTGCTGACTTGTTGGTATGTAATTCTTTAAATAAATTATTAATGAAATTTTTGGATTAATATTAGACCTCACATTAACATCAACTATTTCTTGAGGTAACTACTGGAATGGAGGAGTGAGCGGGAGGAGGAAAAGGTTTGAATTCAAGTGTGGGTGGGAAACCTACAAATGATAAAAATTCTATAGGATATGAAGTGAGGGGGTTTTAGAAGGGTGGAGGTTCATCACATTCACCATTAAGAAATGGCGAGGGCTCCACAAAGGCATCGAATGATGACAAAGAGTCAAAGAAGTATCTTTCCCGAGGTAGTGGGCCTAAGATTCCTACTGGTAGGAAAGTCCCTTATAACTCTACTAGGAAGTTTTTTAGGTCGTCGGGCAAAGGAAACTAGCCTTCTCTATTTGGTGTCAAGCCCATGGGAAAATTGTCTTTCCTAGGGATTAACAATATTTTAGAGCCTAAGAAGGGTGTCTTTGGTATTTTTATACCAGACCCTCTGGTGGACCATATTGTTTCTGTTAGAATGATTTAGAATAACTAAGAGGGGGGGCAAATCAGTTATTCTTAGGTCCAGATGTACCAATTAAACTTTTTAGTACTTCAACAACTTTAGTTCTAATCAGAAATTCATCTCTGTCTCTATAGCATATATCAAAAACATATAACATGCAGCCCACTATCCAACAGTAATTAACTTGCAAAATATAAAAACATTCACACAAGTATAACACCAGGATTTATAGTAGAAACCCAACTTCGGAAAAACCACTTTGTAACATGCTACTAATTTTCACTCTTTTGAAGTGAGCTCTGTGAGAAGCCAACCGAGGTAAAGGTTTACAAACACACTGTTACGTGTGACCCTATTAAAGGATTTAAAACACTCTCTCAAAAGTGGTCTGGTTAGAGGACTTAAGAACATCCCATTAGAATTTCACCTTGATTAAAGGATTTATACAAAGACTGTTAGGTCAACCTTGATTAAAGGGTTTATACTGATATAATGGCTAGAAAGTAATAGTAGTTTCTAATCTAAAAAATATACAACTCACTTTGCAAATATAGATCCACTTCAAACATAAGCTAATTTACTAACTAGCCTTCATTTTCATCTCCATCTTTGATCTTCTCAAAATTCACTTCAAGAAATCACCACAACTTTGTTCAACTCTTCATAGCTTTCACCTTCAGCCTTCTTCTTAGACTTGTCAATCAATAACATCAACCTCTTCTCATTCATAATAACCTCTCAACTAGGTCTTCCTTTATACTACTTTGATCACATAGATTAATCTTTTTGTCGCTTAATCTCCTCCGTAGATTTTAGGTTCAGGTCAGATTCAGTGAATCCTTCCATCATTATGTTCTCCATCTTTCCTTCTAGATACATCTCCAAACTTCTCTTTGAATCCATAAGAAAACAATTTACCATGTATTAAATGCTCCATACCATTCATTAATAATGTCAACATGTTTTACATATCCCAAGAATTCAACTATGTTGGCTGGGAATCTTAATTCTTTCTTCAAATGTAAATTAGTAACACTCAATCAATACTGTGTTCTTCTCCTTGGTCATCACTGGATATCTCGGTAATCACTACAAACTATCTTCCTCAACAAACATTCTCTTTTCTCAGTAATATCATGTTGCTCGAAAATTACTGATGTTCAGTCAACACTAGATTTACTTGGCATATACTAGCACTCGGTCAACACTAACATTACTAGGCTTAAACTAGATTTCTTCACTTTTTCTCATTTAAGCCTACCTTTCCAATCTTTCTTCTTACTTAAATAAACAATAAATTATCTTATCAATGTGCCAACTAATCAAGTACCCATTGAAGTATCAAATAACTTAACCTTTCTTTAGGTTCTCTTGTTATCTCCTCTTTTCAAATCCTCTTCGTCAATCAATAGATATGGTACTCTCTAAGATAGAAACTATCTTACCAGTTAAGGTTTGACATCGATGACAATATAATAATTATTTCAATTATTATTTCCAACAATCTCCCTCTTTGGAATTGATGGCAACACCACATGAATAACACATGATTTACCAAACAATCCAAAATCTATGTGCATCAGATTTTTATAATATCCTTAGCTTCATTCTGATTCACAACTTTTTCCTTGCCTGACCACTTTCTCAATTAATCCCTCTGAATCTTTTATGTATATCTTTCTCAGGTTTCCTTGAATCTTCTCCCTCTTTGTTTGCATCTGAATCTCTCCCTCTTTGACAATAATGCTAAAGTTGTATCTATCACTTCCATCTTTCACATGTAGATGTCTTCATGTTAGTTTTGTATGTTGTATTCTCTCTTTGTCATCTTTCTTGTGATTGATTATCATATCTACTTCACTTCTTACTACTCTAGGCAGCTCCTAAAGTATGACCTTCTCTGCATCAATTTGTTAGATATTCTATTTAGTACATTTTATGCAGTGCTCCTAGTTGACTAGGCAATCTCAATTAGGGGAATCACCCCTAGTTTACCTCTAAGATATTCATGAGCATGCTTAGGTAAAGCTTATGTGAATATATATATATGCTAATTTTTCCTTTGTATTCACATATTCCATTCTCACTTCTTTGTCTTGAACTAGCTCTCTCAAGTAATGATACGTGATAGCAATATGCTTAGTCTTAGTGTGCATCACTAGATTCTTTGATATATTAATAGCACTTGTGTTATCACAGAAAATAATAACTACCTCAGTGATTTCCTCCTTCATTCCTTTTAACAATTGCTTGATCCACACTAAATTTGAACAATTCACTACTACTACTACATACTCAGCTTCTGTTGTAGATTGGGAAATGTAGTTTTGTTTCTTGCTTGTCCAAGAGACTAATCTCTTTCCTAGAAAGAATGCTCCACCACTTGTACTTTTTATGTCATCAATATTTTCAGCCCAATCTGCATCAATGTAAACTCAAAGTTTAAATTTGTCATTCTTCTTTTAATATAATCCATAATCCTTGGTTCCTTTTAGATATCTCAAGATTCTTTCACTGCCATCATATGATGCTCCTTAGGATTGGTAGAAAAGCTTGCCACAATCCCAAATTCTAGGGCAATATCTAGTCTTCTATGGACAACATATTGGAGCTTTCCAATCATAGATCTATACAAGGTTTGATTCACTTCAGTTGTATCATCAGTTTTAGATAGTTTCTATCCAGTAGCTATAGGAGTACTCACTAGTCTTGAATCCTCCATAACAAAAAAATTTAGTATCTCCTTAACATATTTAGATTAAGTAATGTAGATATGTTTCTCCATCTGATAAACTTGCAAACCAACAAATAATTTGATCTCACCAAACATAGAAATTTCAAACTCAGTTTTCATCTCATCTGAAAAATTATGACATAGGGCATCTTGTCATCCAAATATGATATCATCAACACAAATTTCAACTAACAAAGTCCCTTTACCTTTGTCTATCTTCATATATAGATTATTGTTGTCATTTTTCCTTTTAAATCTAATCTTTATCAAATAATTATGCAGTCTCTCATACCATGCTCTAGGGGCTTGTTTCAATCCATACAATGCCTTGCTCATCTTGTAAACCATATTTTTCTTGCTTGGGTCAACAAATCCTTCAAGTTGTTCAATGTATACATCTTCTAATATACCATTCAAAAATTCAGATTTGACATCCATCTGATATACTTTGAATCCTTTATATGCAACATATGCAAGTAGAGTCCTCACTCCTAATCTTGCAACAAGGGAAAATGTTCCTCCATAGTCAATTCCTTCTTCTTTTGTATACCCCTTGCATACTAGTCTTGCCTTGTTTCTTGTGATCTCTCCATGTTCATTTAACTTATTTCTAAATACCCATTTTGTTCCAATAACATTCTTGTCTTCTGGTCCTAGCATCAGAGTCAAGGTATCATTATTTTCTATCTAATCAATCTCTTCATTCATGGTTTGTATCCAATCATCATTATCTAAAGCAGCTTTTACAGTTTTAGGCTCAAACTCACATTTTAAGCATGTATGATCTTTCAACTTACTTCTTGTCATGATTCCAAACTCTTTATCTCCAATAATTTGTTCATGCTTGTGATGTCTTCTTACATACTATACCAATGTAGGTTCAAATTTCTTTTCTCCTTATTCTGGATCTTCAGGTTCATCATGTGCAAATTATCTGCTTCTTCTGATTGCTCGACAGTATCCTCCCGATACTCAGCATTCCCTTCTTGATTCTCACTAGCATCCTCCTGATGCTCAACATTACTTATCTATGACTCTGCATCCAGTTTAGGTGTATTAATTTCCTCTCCTACCATGTATACAAAAGATTTGTAATCTTCAAGTTTTTTCTTGCACTCCAATTCATTATTTTTGTCATATTCATCAACTCTAACATTTGCACTTTCCACAAATTTTTTAGTGTTAGAATTCAAACACTTATAAGCTTTTCTCTTAGTGGAATATCCTACGAATATGCCTTCATCACTTTTTGTATCAAATTTTCCATTCCTATTGTCTTTCAGTATATAGCATTTAATCCCAAAGAATCTAAAATACTTCACATTAGGTGCATAACCATGTCATAACTCAAAAGGTGTAGCATTTGTACCTTTCTTGATTTGTACTTAGTTTAAGGTATAAACAGTTGTACTTACAGCTTCTCTCCAGTATTTTTGTGCAACATTATTTTTAATCATCAGTGTTCTAGCACAATCCATAATTGACTTGTTTCTTCTCTCTACGGTGCCATTATGTGGAGGTTTTGTCAATGTAGACATCTATCTCTTTATTCCTCTATCATTGCAGAATAGATAAAACTCATTTGATATAAACTCTCCACCTCGGTCATATCTAAAACATTTCAAGCTTACACCTATTTCTTTTTCAAAATTTTCCAAATACCATGTAAACAACTGAAATGTATCAGATTTCTCTTTCAAAAACATTACAGTCATCATCCTAGTGTAGTCATCAACAAATAGAATAAAATAATTATCACCACAATAACTTTGTAGACCCATAGGTCCACAAAGGTTAGTATGAACCAATTCCAAAATATTTTCAAAAGTATATGTCTTTCTCTTAAAACTAGACTTTGTCATTTTCCCAATTGACACTGTTTAGACATCACATTATCAGGTTTCTTCAATCTTGGAAAACCTCTAACTTTCTTTTTACTAATAGTTACTAGATTGCCAAAATTCACATGAGAAAACCTCTTATTCCATAACCATACATTATCAAATTATGCAAACAAACATGTTTCTTCAGATAGATCTAGATAGAACAAGTTACCTCTTGTATGTTGTCCATCTCCAATTAGTTCGCCAGTGGCATCAAATATTTTAGCCTTTCTGTGATGAAATTCAACTTGATAACCAGTATTGTTCAATTGTGCAACACTCAAAAAATTATAGTTAAGACCTTAAACCCAATAAGAATTTTCACATGTGATCTTATCATTACCAAACTTAACACTTCTACCTTTGTAATGATTTAGGGTCTCAAATTTACTTTTATCACTAGCCATGTGATGTGACAAACCACTATCAATAATCCATTTATCACCTCTTCTCACATATTAAATAAGTGCAATTTTCTCATCTTCATCAAAATCATCTTTCATAGCAACATAAACAACTACAATATCAAATTCATCAGATTCACTAGTTTCACTATCAGTTTCATCTTCAGAAATATAGTGGGATTTCTTACCTTTTTCTTTGTAGTCTATGTACCTTTGGTGATCTCTATCATTTCTCTTGTCATTGTACTTTCTTTCCCTTCTCTCATCCTTGTCAGTCCTGTTAGGGCATCTTACTGCAATATGGCCAAATTTGTTACATGAAAAATAGATTATAGGAAGTTTTCCTTTATATTTCCCTTTTCCTCTTTGTATCCTTCTATCCATGAGTGCATCAAGATCATCTAGTTCCTCATCAGAAGTGTCACTATCACTATCACTTTTCACAAATTTTTATTTTTCCTTCTTAGACTTATGTAGTATGATTTTTGACTTGAATGTAGATTCAACATTAGGAACAATGTAGTTATCATAATTAGATAGCTCAAAAGAAGTAAGCTTTCCAACAAGACTTTCCAGAGTTAGAACATTACTAGAGTTACATCTTGATTCTTGTATTGCAGAAATTATGATAGGATAGATAGGAAGCAAAGTTATCAATACTTTACCAATAACAATTTCATCATCAATGTTTCCATTAGCTCCTCTAACAGAACTCACTACCTCCTTAATTCTACCACAGTACTAAGCAATATTTTCACCTTCTTTTATTTTCATTTCATCAAACTTACCTCTCAAACTTTCAGATTTTGCTTTTAGTACATTTGTATCTCCACCATAGATAGTTGTAAGAGTGTCCCACATTTTCTTTGTAGTAGTACAGTCTTTGATATCTTCAAATTCAGGATAGCTTAGGGCAGATGCAATCTCCAACATTGCTTGATTCTGTTCTTGTTTTTCTTTCATCTCCTTGGTAGTCAAAGGTGCAACAGGTATAACATAGTCATGTTCCACATAGTACTTTTATGAATCACCAATACCAGCTAGATGAAATTTCATCATACTTTTCCATGTTGGAAATTTCTCTTTGTTCAGCTTCAGTACCTCCTTTTTGTACATCTTGATCATTTACTTCAAGTACCTTTTAAACTTTTCTCTGTAAGCACCAATAGCTCTAATACCAATTGTTAAAATGATTTAGAATAACTAAGAGGGGGGTGAATCAGTTATCCTTAGGTCTAGATGTACCAATTGAACTTTCTAGTACTTCAACAACTTTAGATCTAATCAGCAATTCGACTCGGTCTCTATAGCATATATCAAAAACATATAACATGCAATCCACTATCCAAAAGTAATTAACTTGTAGAATATAAAAATATTCACATCAAAACATTCACACAAGTATAACACTAGGATTTATAGTGGAAACCCAACTTGGGAAAAACCACTTTGTAACATGCTACTGATTTTCACTCTTCTGAAGTGAGCTCTATGAGAAGCCAACCAAGTTAAAGGTTTACAAACACGCTGTTAGGTGTGACCTTGTTAAAGGATTTAAAACACTTTGTCAAAAGTGGCCTCATTAGAGGAATTAAGAACATCCCATTAGAATGTCACCTTGATTAAAGGATTTAGACTAATACAATGGTTATAAACTAATAGTATTTTTTGACATTAAAAAAATACAACTCACTTTGCAAATACAGATCCACTTTACACATAAGCTGATTTACTAACTAACCTTCATTTTTATCTCCATATCTGATCTTCTCATAATTCACATCAAGTAATCACCACAACTTTTTTCAACTCTTCATAGCTTTCACCTTCAGCCGTCTTCTTAGACTTGTCAGTCAATAACATCAACCTCTTCTCATTCATAATAACCTCTCAACTAGGTCTTCCTTTATACTACTTTGATCATATAGATTAATCTTTTTGTCACTTAATCTCCTCTGTAGATCTTAGGTTTAGGTCAGATTCATCAAATCCTTCCATCATTATGTTCTCCATCTTTCCTTCTAGATACATCTCCAAAGTTCTCTTTGAATCCATAAGAAAATGATTTTCCATGTATTAAATTATCCATACCATTCATTAATAATGTCAACACATTTTACATACCCCAAGAATTCAACTATGTCGGCTGGGAATCTTAATTCTTTCTCCAAATGTAAATTACTGACACTTGGTCAATACTATGTTCTTCTCCTCAGTCATCACTAGATATGTCGATAATCACTACAAATTGTCTTCCTTAGAAAACACTATCTTTTCTTGGTAATATCATGTCACTCAAAAATTACTAATGTTTGGTCAACACTAGATTTACTCGGTGTATAATAGCGCTCGGTCGACACTAACATTACTCAGCTTAAACTAGATTTCTTTAGTTTTTC
Organism: Chamaecyparis obtusa; assembly: GCA_027943335.1. Lineage (NCBI taxonomy): Eukaryota > Viridiplantae > Streptophyta > Pinopsida > Cupressales > Cupressaceae > Chamaecyparis > Chamaecyparis obtusa. The sequence continues at coordinate 748,002 of BSBK01005652.1, read as the reverse complement.
TCAGTTAAGTCTACCTTTCCAGTATTTCTTCTTACTTAGATAAACAATACATTATCTTATCAATGTGCCAACTAATCAAGTACCCATTGAAGTATCAAATAATTCAACCTTTCCTTAGGTTCTGTTGTTATCTCCTCTTTTTAAATCCTCTTCATCAATCAATAGATATGGTACTCTCCTAGATATTAATTGTTAATTTATTGGGCCAAGACAAAACATAGATGTGGTTAGAGCCTTTGTTTTTAAGAAATGGAGTCTTAAGGGTCAAGCTGATATCGCGGCTATCCTGAAAGGTTTTTTCTCATTTGAGTTTTCCAATGAGAAAAATCTTTCTAGTGTCCTTTGTGGAGGCCCTTGTATGTTTGGTAAGTGATCTTTGTCTTTGCAAAAATGGTCGACTAATCTGGATTTGAATGATGATTTTTTTGTCTCTACCCTAGTGTGGTTTGGAATCCCAAGTATTCCGCTGGAATATTAGGATGAATATGATTTTCCTAGTTTGGCGGGGGATTTTGGGGATCTCCTGACCATTCAACCCATGATAGTGGCAAGATCAAGTTTGGTTTATGCCAAAATATATGTGAATGGTCATCAATCAACAGATCTTGTATAGGTGATAACCATCATGTCTAATTTGGGTAAATGTATTCAGCCTATTGAGTATGAATCTATTACATTTGCCTATTTTTCCTATAAAAAAGTAGGTCATTGGGTGAAGCAATGTCCTCATAAACCTCAAAAAGATAAAAAGATTAACCAATAAAGGAAGAGAGGAACTAGAAAAGAATGGAGGGAAATAAATTGAGGAGATACTTATAAAGGGGATCCCAAGTCCATGGAGACCCAAGAGAAGGAAGGAAGTGCTAAAGAGGAAGAGGCTCTCCCTCTAGAGGTGAATAATCCTAAGGAAAAGGAAGATCATGTGCCCATTTCAATAGAAAATGGGAATAAAGATGAAGAAAATATCTTGCCAAAATACAATGCTAATAAAGAAAAGGAGGCCCAAGATGAATAAAATGGGGACAGTCTTTCTGCTACCAGAAGGGTGGAAATTTTGGGATCCAGGGAAGTGGAAGCTAACTTCTCTACTTCTTTTTCAAGGGTGGAAGATTCTATTAAGGATATTATGGAATCATGTTCTTACTTGAACATCTTTGAGGCCCAAGGGTGAATATTTTAGATGGAAAAACACATAGTGAGACTCTTTAAAATAGTGGAAAAGATGAACCTTTGTCCCCATTAGAAGTTGGAAAATGGAAGGAATAAATTTTGGGAAAATAGACTGTTCTTGAAGAAAAACAAGAAGATCCTTAGCTAGTGGCAGGTGGAAGGAAAAATAACAGAAACTCTAGTAAGAAAGGGAATCTTGTAAACCAGGGAGTTTCCATGCCTAAATCTTCTAAGAAAAAATGAAAATCAAAACCAAGGATGAGTCCAGACAAGATGTCAACAAAAGGTTGATGTTGGATCTCTAAAAGGGGATACTAGAGGCATAAAATCAACAAAGAATGTTAGAGAATAGGAAGAAAAATAGAATATAGTATATGGTCTTCATTTGAATATCCTAGAGGTATGTTCCCCACACCATAACTGAAGATTATTTCTTGGAATATAAGAGGACTAAATAGTCCTCATAAACAGGATGTGTTAGGAAATTTGGTTAGAGATTGTAAATCGAACATTTTTCTGATTCAAGAAACTAAAATTCTCAAAGAGAAAGTTGAAAAGATCAAGCCTATTAAAAAGGGGGGAAGTATAGGATGTGATTCTAAGGGGACATCAGGTGGAGTTGATATCTTTTGGAACCAAATCTCTATTAAATATTCTCTTATTCTAGCTGAGAAGAATATTATAATGGTTAAATGTTACTCATATTAAAGATAAATTTTCTTGGATTCTTGTTAATATCTATGCTCCTAATACTAGGTTAGGAAGACATAAGTTTTAGTATAGACTGTAGAATTTGAGGAAGAATTTTCAAGATAAGAGTTGGATGGTGATGAGAAACTTCAACACCCGGCTAAAAGATTTTGATAAATCAGAAGGTAACCCATCTCAACTGGAAAGCATAATGGATCTCATGGATTATATAAACAATGAATCTCTCCATGATATGGATCTTGAGGGTATTTCTTATACGTGGTCTAATAGAAGAATTGGAGCTAAGTTTATTTAGGTGAAAATAGATAGAACTCTCATTTACCTGGACTGGATGTCAAGGTACTCTTGCTCCCTCTCTTCCATGTTAAGAATTGGTTCTAATCACTTTCCCATTACTTTTTATGCTAGTTTCTTTAATGGTAAAAGAATCTCCCCTTTCTGCTTTGAAAGAATGTGGATGGCTCATCCCATCTTATTGGAGAATATTGTTGAATGGTGGAAACATAAAGTGGAAGGGGGAGCTATGTATAGAGTTGCTAATAAATTGAGTCATATCAAAAGAAAATGTAAAGTTTGGAATCAAGAGGTCTTTGGTGATATTATTATATCTTAAAGAAGAGTTCAGATTAATATTAAGGATGTTCAAGACCAAATCCAAAGGGAGGGGTTCTCTGAGGAGCTCAAAGATCTTGATAATAATCTATTGGTGGAATATCATAATATTATATCCAAGGAGGAAACTTTTTGGAGACAGAGGTCGAGAGCTCTTTGGCTTAAGTCTGGAGATAAAAATACTAGGTTTTTTCATATGACTACCATGAAACATAAGGCTGCTAAAAAGATCCCTTATTTACATTCAAATGGTAGTAATATTCTCAAGGAGGAAGACATTAGAAGGGATATGCAAAATTATTTTGTCTCCCTCTTGTCTAAAGATCTAAATTTGAGTTCCCCCGACTAGGATAAATTATTGTCAGTTATTCCCTCTCTAATTGATAATGAGACTAATATGAGGATAAAAGCTATTCCTTCTAATAAGGAAATTAAGTTTTCTACCTTTTATTTTGAAGGAGATAAATTTCCATGTGCTAATGGGTTTCCTTTTTTTTCTTCCAACATTACTGGGAAATTGTTGGTAAAGAGGTGGTTGCGGCTGTGAAGGAATTTTTTGGTACCTAAGCCCTCCTTGAAGATATAAATCCTACTTTCTTGGTTTTGATCCCAAAGAAACCTAATGCTAACACTATTGAGGCCTTAGACCTATCAGTATTTGCAAATCATTGTATAAAATCATTTCTAAAGTCCTCACTTTGAGGATTCTCTCTATTTTTCCTTCTATTATTTCCCCTCAGTAGAATGGTTGTGTGCCTAGAAGGAAAATTTTGGACTCTATTATTGTTGTGCATGAAAACATTCATTCTTTGGAAGCAATTAAAAAATAGAGATTTCTTACAAAATTGGACTTATCCAAATATTATGATAGAGTGAATTGGAACTTCTTGATGAAAGCTCTAGGAGCTTTTGGCTTTGACATGAGGGTTATCAAACTTGTGCTACAATTTTTTTCTTCATTTTCTTCTTCTATTATTGTCAATAGTGGTTCCTCTAGTTTTTTCAGACCTTCAAGAGGCCTTAGATAGGGAGGTCTGATTTCCCTATCCTTTTTTCTATTCTTGATGAATTCTTGGGGAGATATATTAGTAAGTTGGTGGGTGAAGGTTTGATTACTAGTTTCCAACCTTCATCAACAATATTTTTTTGTTCCCATGAATAATTTGTGGATGTTACTATGACTATGGGAGAAACTATGATAAAGGGAGCTAAAAGTTTGAAAAATGCTTTATCCACTTATACTATTGCATCTGGTCAGCTCATTAACTAGGACAAGAGTTCAATTTTCTTTATAAATAACCCTGAGGAGAGATAAAGAAGGATAACATAACTTCTGAGATATGGTATTGGCATTCTTCCTTCTTCTTACCTTGGAATTTCATTGAGTTCAAAACCTCCCAAAGCATTTTGGATCTACATTTTTTAAAGATTCAACACAAATCTTGCTAGATGGAAGGGTGTTCTTTTAATTTAAGCGGGGAAAATTCAACTTTTGAAGTCTACCTTGCAGAATCTTCATGTTTATACTCTGATTTTGTTCAAGATCCCTCACAAATATGCAGAGATGATTGAAAGAATTCAAAAGAGGTTTATGTGGCCAGGTGTGGAAGAGGAGAAAAAGAATGAGCTTAGTGGCTTGGAAGAAGGTGTGCAAGCCTAAAAGATTTGGGGGGCTTGGATTGAGAAGTATTATAAACTTTAATAAAGCTTCATTGGCCAAAAAAATATGGAGAATCTTTGGGGAAAGAAAATAATGGAACTCCATCCCAAGAAATAAATATTTGTTCAATAATCCTACTTTGGATGACTTTGTTTGGACCGGAGAGAACATACATGGATCCTATATTTGGAATAGTATCTATTATACTAAGGATTTGATGGAAAAATGTGTTAGGTGGAAGTTGGGAAATAGTAGGAGAATCAATTTCTGGGGGGACAGTTGGTTGCAAGAAGTGCCTCTTTCCAATAATCAAGATTGGAGTCGGGCTATTGAAATATTGATGCAGGGGCATCTAAGGTTAAGGCAGGGGCATTTTGTGTCATTAGTAAACTGCATGAAGTGTTTGTGTTTTGGCCAAGTTTACCTAGTTGTAGCCTTGACTGACAGTCTTGGTCATTGAAGGAAGCTCAGTCAATAAAGGAACTCGATAGTCTCTGGTGCTTGGTGAAGTTGTTGGTCGATGATGCCTACGGTGCTCGGTCGATACTGGTGCTTAGTGATGCCTGGTGTGCTCAGCAATTTTACTGTTGCTCGGTAGTCCTGACTTACCGACTGGAGTTCTATGTGATTTGTTGGGCCGACTTGCTGAATTAATTATTGGTAGCCATTGTCTTGGGCTGACATGTAGAATTAAATGTTTGTATACATTTGTAAGCCAACTTGTATGGCATATAATTATTTGTTTTGGGGAGTTAAGGGTTTCATCCAGCCAACTTGTGGCTGATGATTAGTATTTAAGGAGAGCTTGGGTAGATGTTTGGGGATAGATTTTATGGGAGATAAGAACTGGGAGACTTAGTAGATCTAGAATTTAGATGTGAAGCCAAGAGGGAAGTTGTGGAAAAGTTCTTGATGTTCTTGCAAATCAGATTGTAATCTGATAGTCCTTCATAGAAGAGCTAGGGGTTTGCATATTTGGAGACAAGGAGATTGCTTGGAGGCTTGCGAGCTCAAGTTTTGATTTGCCTTATGTTTTCCATCAGCTTCTAATTCTCTTTAAGGCTGAACTAGCTGAGATTGTATTGGATCTTATTGTGGATCTTGTAGAATTGTTTCATTTTGTAATTGGCCCTAACACGGAAGGCCTTACAACCGGGCATGTTAATACAAATTACTTGAAACATTTGTGGTGTTTTCTATTTTGTTGAGTAATCCACTATGTAATTCTTTTGGCTACAAGGTTTCGACTATCCTTCATTGGATCCACCATCCTTGACTGCATAAGGTGGTATCAGAGCAAAGTTTTGTTCTTGTTGGAGTGAAAGTTGGTCTTGTTGAAGCAAAAGTTTAACCTAGCAAGACTGATCTTATGAAGTTGATCTTGTTGGAGCAAAGATTGTGTGCAATTTGGAGTGCATATCTGAAGCGTTGAACTTGTGAAATTGTGCCCTAGTTGTTACAAGGTTGCGGGTTGAGATCTAACTTGTTGCAACTTGGAAAATGTCACAAGGTGGTCGGTGAGGGTTTGTTGTAGAGGGCTTCTTTTATCTTTAAGGATGCCTCCAATAAGATTGGACCCTATAGTTATTTCAAATCTTTGTGATACTATTGAATCCTAGATCACAAAGAAGGTGAAATCAGATTTCAGATCTGACTTGGAATTAATGAAGAATGATATGGTCACTGAGATCATGAGAATTGTTGCTGGTATACCTCAGAATGTTTGTACTGAGGATTGCTATGAAGAAGCTACTAAAGAATTTGAAACTATTGGATCTAGTGGTGATCACTAGAGGAACAAATCTAGTGAAGATAGAACTGCTTGATTACCTAGATCTACTGCTCAGTTTAGTAATTATCAAATGGAAGTTTCTACTTTCTCTGGTACTTTGAAACCTGACAACCTGATTGATTGGATTGGTGAGCTTGAAGATTTCTTTGAGCTGGAAGAAATTAAAGATCATCTTCAGGTGAGATTAGCACAAACAAAGTTGAAAGGACATGCTGCTCTTTGGTGGAAGGAACTACAGAGAGACCGAGAAGATGAAGGTGAAATGAAGATCAATCAGTGGAGATTGATGGTGACCAAGTTGAAAGCTAAGTTCATACCAACTGACTATGAGCTTGACTTGTTTAAGAAGTTGCATAATATGAAGTAGAAGGAATTGTTTGTTGAAGATTATACTGAGGAGTTCTAAAAACTTACTATTCAGTCCGGACACCAAGAGCTTGGTAAAGAAAAGGTAGCTCGGTATGTGAATGGTCTGAGATTCAATATTCAAGATGAGCTTGGTATGCTAAAGATTGATTTTGTTGAAGATTCTTATCAGTATGCTCTAAAGGTAGAGGATAAGTTGAAGAGGAAATACCCTAGTAACTCCCAAGGGAAAGAAAAGATTGATCACTTGGTGAAGGAGAAACTGACTGATGCGGAAGATGAACCGAAACCTATGGAACCAAAGAAGAATATAGGTAGAGTTATCTTTAAGGTTACTTGCTATAACTATGGAGAGGAAGGACACCATTCTTTTGAATGTACACAGAAGAAGGTTGACTGATGAATTGTTGTGATGAATGAGAACATTCAGAATGAACCTGAATCAGAGAACTTGCTGCTACGGTGAACATTGCTCGGTACAATGAATGAACCTTGTTAGAGGAGTAATTTGTTTAGGACCTGATGCAATACTGAAGGTAAAACATGTGATGTTATTGTTGATAGTGGTAGCACTGATAACCTTATTGTTGAGGACCTACTTCAAAAACTTGGTTTAAGTATAATGAAGCATCCTTGTCCTTATAGGCTTGGCTGGTTCCAAGATGTTCATGCTTTGGAAGTTAGAGAACAATGTTTCGTTGATGTTCAAATTGGCCAGTACAAGGATCTTGTGCTTTGTAACATTGTGCAAATGAATAGTTGTGATATATTGCTCCATAGACCTTGGCAATATGATTGCAGAGCTATTTATGACTATGTAAGAAATGTGTTTACTGTTGAGAAGAATGACAGGAAATTTTCACTGATGCCTTTGATGGATACAACCCTCAATAGGAGAAGCCTGAGTATTGGTAGCCAAGTGGAGATTGTAGATTCTGAGGAAATGAATGATCAGTATGGAGAACTAACCTGTGCATTATCAAGAAAAGACTTGAAGAGGCAGAGGAAATTGAAGTGGAAGACTTTGCAAGCAGAAAAGGTGGTGAACTTGTATGTGAAGAACCAATTCGGGATTTATGTGTTGAATCCTGAAAGATGTTCTTCTCACATATGAACATCTTTTGGAACCTAGGGTGTCTGATGCAGGGGCATCCAAGGTTAAGATAGGGGCATTTTGTGTCCTCGGTAAACTACATGGAGTGTTTGTGTTTTGGCCAAGTTTACTCGGTTGCAGCCTTGACCGATGGTCTCGATCATTAAAGGAAGCTTGGTCAATAAAGGAACTTGGTAGTCTCTAGCACTTGGTGAAGTTTTTGCTTAGTCATGCCTGCAGTGTTTGGTCGATACTGGTGCTTAGTGATGCCTATCATGCTCAGTAATTTTATTGTTGCTCAGTAGTCCTGACTTACCGACTGGAGTTTTGTGTGATTTGTTGGGCTGACTTGCTGAATTAATTGTTGGTAGCCATTGTCTTGGGCTGACATGCAGAATTAAATGTTTGTATACATTTGTAAGCCAACTTGTATGGCATTTAATTATTTTTTTTGGGGAGTTAAGGGTTTCATCCAGCCAACTTGTGGCTGATGATTAGTATTTAAGGAGGGCTTGGGTAGATGTTTGGGGACAAATTTTCTCAGAGATAAGAACTAGGAGACTTAGCAGATCTAGATTTAGATGTGAAGCCAAGAGGGAAGTTGTGGAAAAGTTCTTGATGTTCTTACAGATCAGATTGTAATATGATAGTCCTTCATAGCAGAGCTAGGGGTTTTCATACTTGGAGACAAGGAGATTGCTTAGAGGCTTGCGAGCTCAAGTTTAGATCTACCTTAGGGTTTCCATTAGCTTCTGATTGTCTTCAGGGCTGAACTAGCTGAGATTGTATTGGATCTAATTGTGGATCTTGCAGAATTGTTTCATTTTGTAATTGGCCCTAACCCGGAAGACCTTACAGGCGGGCATGTTAATGCAAATTACTTGAAACATTTGCAGTGTTGTCTATTTTATTGAGTAATCCGCTATGTAATTCTTTTGGCTGCAAGGTTTCGACTGTCCTTCATTGGATCCACCATCCTTGACTACATAAAATATGTAAAGCAACAATTGGTGAGAATTCCTTTGATTATTGGAGAGGGGGTAATTAGATCAATTTGGGGGAGATTGATAGTAAGGTTCAACCTATTAATTATTTGTTGTAATCTTGGTTTGTGAAGGAAGGAAGTCATGATCATCTTATTTGGGCTTCTAAACTAGATAATTTATTTTATGTTGTCTATGCCTGTGATCTTTTGCATTCTAGAGATGATAGACTTCTCTACTCAAAGGTTTGGTTTAAATTCCTTATTTCTAAGATTAATATCTTATTTTGGCTATTGTCTTAAAATAAACCCCTGACTATTGATAATCTATGTAAAATAGGCTTCTACTTACCTAATAGATGTTTTCTTTGTATAGAAGATGTTGAATCTTGTAATCACATAATGTTGCATTGTTCCTATTCATGTAAGGTTTGGGAAATCATCTTTATAAAATAGAATATTTGTTGGTTCTTTCCTCTATTATGGCATGATTTTATTATCCAATGGAGATGTCCTTTTCTGAATAGATTGGCTAAAGAATTATGGAATCTTCTTCTCGCTCACTTTAGTTGGTGGATACAGAAGGAGACAAATAATACATTATTTTGTGAGAAATATGTTAAGCTTGAGGTGGTTGCTAATCATATATATAGGGTTTTTAAGGAGACCTTTAACTCTATCATTTGTAACAATCTTTTTGTTATTACTTCTCAGGAGGATCTTGTGAAGGTAAGAAATTGGCAGCTTGGAGTCATATCTAACAATGTTCATAAGCCCATAGAAGGTATCCAGTGGTCTTCCCCCCCAAGGGTGGTACAAAGATAATTTTTATGGGGCTTCCAAAGGCAACCCAAGTATGGCTGGAGGTGGTGGTATTATTAGAGATTGGGTTGGTAACAGTATTGGGGCATTGGCTTTTCCTGTTGGGTTGCAAACCAACCATAGGGTTGAAGCTATGACTATTCTTAACACCGTGATGTTGGCTGAAGAATTGGGATGTAAGAAAATATGGTTGGAAGGAGATTCTTTGAATATTATCCATTTCATAAAAGGCTTAAATAAACCCTCATGGACTATAGAGAAAATTATTGATAAAATCAAATGTATCTCTCTTACGTTTGAAGATTTTTATGTTACCCATGATTATTGTGAAATCAACATTGTTGTGGATGGGTTAGGTAACATTGGGGTTAAAAGTGACATCACTCACAAGTTGTTTGGGATGGAAAACCATAATGATAGCATTAAAAGGCTTATTGATTATTATAAGATTAATAAAAATGGAGTCATTCAAATTAATAATGGTTTTAATAGAAATGAGATGGATTAAAAGTACAAGAGGTGTGAAGTGGTAGTTGGAGAGTATTTTCATTATTACCTATCTTATCACACACATTTTGTGGGTGTCTAAGATAGATTGGGTACCAAACTTGATCTGCATTATTTTCTGGGTGTTGAACTTGAACTGTATTGTGCCTCTTTTGTTATTGTCGAAAATCATTTTATGCAATCTGGAGATTAATTGTGAGATGAAGGAGATGAGAGGGGAGATAAAAAGGGAAGAGCCCTCTGAATGTAGATGGAAACAAAAGAAAAAAGTATGGAATATCCTAAAGAAGGGGGGGGGATTGCGCATTATCTTTAGAGTTTGCATGGCTATAAGAAGGACATTACCAAGGATTTTTTCGTGGGCTAGGATAATGGTGTCACTAACGTCATTGGTAAGTCATTTGCTCTCACCCTATAATTGATTATTGAGATTACTAGGCTCCCTTTGGATGGAATGAGCTACTTTAAGGATAGGAGAACTGGTAATAAAGCTTTTAAGGATTTTCCTAGAACAAATTAAGAGAGAAATGTTGATTAAGGATAAAGAAGATTTTGTTAAAATTAAAAATATCAATCTTATCTGGGCTACTATTCTTAGGGTTATTATGGAGTATTTTACTCTTGATGTGAGATTTACAAGGGTTTAAAATTACCACTTTTTCCTTGTCAATCATGTCAGTCATAAGACCATGGTTTCATTTTTATTCTTGTTATTGATATCTCTAAATTAGAGCATTATGGATAATAGGATAAAACCTAAATCCTATGTTCTCCATGAATGCCTAATCCTACTTATTTTTTAATGTGTTAGAGATAAACTCCCAGAGACTATGCCCAAAAATATCGATAATAGTAAACATAAGAGAAAGATAGCTAAGAATGATGTGGGACCATCTATTATAAAAAATAATTAAAAGGCTAAACCCTGCAAGAAGGAGGTTTCCCTAGAAATTTTTGAATAATTTAATGGTATGCAATATGAGGATGATAAGGATGATGATCCCTTAGGATGATGATAAGGATGATGATAAGGATGATGATGATGATCCCTTAGGATGATGACCCCAATGACAAAGGGGGATATTGTTGGAAATTTGGCTGAGTTAGATATCTAGATGTTGTCATTATGGAAACATATGATCTACATGAAGACCGCATATGATAGAAAGCAAGTATGATAGAGCGTAGAGAAAAATTTTCTAAGTGTAAGAAGCATTTTCCCAGTGTAACCCAAGATAGTTTTGATTGGTGATGTCGATAGAAGTAAGTTCAGTGCTTGCGCACTTAAACATGGATACTATGATGCATATTGAAGACTCGCCTAAGAGTGCAAGTCTGTATGACATGTACGAAATAAGTTATTTCAGTATTACAGGAATAGAGATGAAGTCGACTGGATAGAGAAGAAGACATAATTGGTAAATAGTTAAGGGATTATTTTGTTTATCAAAATAATGTCTTAATCATATAAAGGGAACACATCCTAGATGCTAACCCTTGGGCAGCGCATGTTAAAATGTAATTTGTAAAAGTGCTTTATCCTTAGTAAAGTCGACTGTAAAAGTTATTATTCCTAATAACTTGTATAAATGTAAGAGATATGTAATGTGAAGAAAAAAGTAGTAATAAGTGTAATTGATGTATGCAAAAAGCTATTAATGTGAAGTTGTATATGGAAGAAAAGAGAAAGATTAGAATACGAAAGCTATTCGGCAACAATGAAAGGTTATGTATCTTATCCTTTTGTAATCAGATACTATTGTACATTACTTGTTTGGGTAGTGGGCTCATCTTGTAATCATTTTGTGTACTACCAACTCTTAGCAAGGTTGAGGTTTTTAACAAGGGCTAGAGTCCCTTAATCAGGACTGAGACACTATATGTATGTAACAAGCTCCTAGCAGGGTCAACATCCTTAATAGGATACTTTTGATTAGTGGATCTTTGTGGGTACCATCCCCACCAAGGTTTTCCCTTGGCTAGGGTTTCCTTGAGAACAAATAATGTGTTATGAGTTCATTTTCTTTATTGCTATGCATGTTATTTAGTTTACTTTGTTATGCAAGTATCAAGTTAATTTGTTATATCCATAATTGGGAAAAAGTAAAAGTTTGTAGAATACCGATTCACCCCCCCCCCCCCTCTCAGTATTCCCTATTTATAATAATTGGTATCAAAACCTAGTTGCTTGGAAAAGAATCATTCAGAAAAAGCCTAGCAGCTTGAGTAAGATCTCTATGGATATGGATCAGCTATAGAAGAATCTTGAAGAAGCTCTTGAACAAATTGATATACTTACTAAAGAAAGAGATACTCTAAAAGGAAAATATGATGATGCAAAGAACCTCATTGAAAAGCTGAAAAAGAAGCTGGAAGAACTGAAATCGGAGAAAGAATCTACAATTCAAATTGAAGATTGTGATAATAATGTGGAAAAAGAAAATGAGATCCTTAAACATGAATTAAAGATAGTAAATCTGAAATTGAGTTTGAAAGATGGAAATAGAAAGAATGAAGAAAATTCTAAATCTGAGAATGAAAATCTAAAATCTGATAAAGAAGATCTGAAATCTAAACTTTGTAAAGTGACATCTGAACTTGAAAACAAAATCGCAGTATGTTGAACTTGAAAAGTACAATACAATTGTGAAAGGTGAACTGACTTAGTCTAATCATCAACTTGAGAGACTATATTCCACTAGTGAGAAGATTGATGAACAAATGTCTTATCAGAATCCATTCTATGATAAAACTGGTCTTGGATTTAGCTCATCTAAGGTAAGTGAAGAAAGCAAGAAACCAGAACTAAAAGTTTCTGAAAACATAGAATAAAAGAAATCTAATGAAGCTAATAAATCTAAGGATATACCTAAAGAAGAAGAACCACCTAAACAAGAAGAATCACCTAAAGGTACGCAAAGAGAATTTAAAGGTAGATGTTTTTCATGTAATACTTTTGTTCATATGAAGAAAGATTTTATAGATAAGCAATTTAAACCTCTTAATGGTTATTGTTATAATTGTCATGGTTTTGGACATAGAGCTATTGAATGTAAGAAGCCTAAATTTAATGATAATAATAGTAGCAGAATGTTTAGAGATACTAACCATGTAGATAAGAAACCTACTGAAGATATGAACAGAAGAAATGGAGTAGTATGTTATAGATGCAATAAGGTTGGACACATTGCCAAGAATTGCAGATCACAAATCAACTAGATAGGACTGAGATATGGAAACAATGGAGTAGTTTGTCAAATATGCAACAAATTTGGTCATACAGAAAGGTTTTGCAGAATGAACAATATGAGAAACCCTAATCCTAGAAGTCAAACAAGGATAAATGAGAATGCAAGCAACAGTCAAAGAGGTTGTTGTAGTAATTCATAAGAAGTAAAGTTTGTTAAAGCCATAGATCAAGGAGACACATTCAGCACTGAAGGTAATCAGAAAGGTGAAGTATCCAATGGTAAGAGTGAATCTCTTCCTAACCCATCTCAAAGTACTTAATTCATGAAGAATGCATTAGAATAGGAACTTCGGATAGTATAGAAGTTAGTCTAGGATTAATTGAGTCTTGCACAGTTAATATAAGGTAGTATATGATGTAATGATGCTATGGTTAAGAGCACATGAGCTAATATGATGTTATGCAAGTTCGCAAGAAGTTTTAAGTTTTGCAAGAAAGCAAGAACAACTTTTTGGAAAGAATGGGTAAAAGAATTGAATACGATGTCAGAATCTTGTGAGATTGAAAGGTTAAAAGCTTATGATTGGTATTGTTTGATCACTAAAGAGAATACAAGTGACAAGGAGATCAATATAGTAGTTATTGAAAGCATTTTGCAATATTTGGTGAAAGAACTTCATACCGGATCTACGCAAAGCCCTAAATCATAGAATTAAGGTATTTCACTAAGCAAATATATCAGTTAGTTAGAGAATTTGTAGAAGATATGGATGTTTCATTCGTTCATAGTATAAGAGATAAAATCAGACCTAAGATTAAAATGGAACCAGTAGAACCCTTGGAGGAAGACCCTAAATTAGCATTGTCATCCATACCAGATGGAGTTTTACATTTAGAGAATGTTAGAAGCTATTTGGGATGCAAACTTGAAACCCTCAGTGAAATTTATTTTACTAAGGAATTTGAGAAGCTATATAATCAAGATATGTCATTGAAAGTAGGATTTGAACATTTGAAAGATAACGAAATCATAAGGTATTCACTACAATATGAATTTGATGATGAAGAATGCACCAAGATAATTTTGAGCAGAATTCATAATGGAAAGTTTTGGTTAGATGACAGAGCGATTGATATAACAACAAAACTAATTCATGAAGTAATCGGTTTATCAAAATCTAGAGTTATACCATTCAATGAGAAGAATGTGAAGAAAATAGTATTGGACAACACTAAATCATCTTACAATGGTAGAGGTATAGTGATTAGCAAGATTCAACAAGATGATGTTAGGTATTTATGCAAGATCTTAACATCTAAGTTTTGTGATAATTCTAGAGAAGATGACATGGAAGATGGTATGATTCATGCAGCCTATTTAATGTGTGTTGATAAAGTCCAAGTGGATATGTGTGAAATTTTGAGGATTCAGTTATTTGAGAACCTAGAAAAGATTAAGAAGACAAAGAACTCTCAATTTAGATTCTCATCCCTGATCACTTATATGTTTTTCCATTTGTTGAGAAGATTTCCTTACACTATTTGTGAAGATTGGAATGATAATAGGATCACAATGGAAAAAATCAACACAGTATATAGGAGACACCCTATAGACAAGATCAATGAGAGTGCAACTTTGGTAATCAAAACATTTCTGAACTTGATGAAGAATAGATCAATAATTCCACAGGCTATTGTTGAGAAGTATAAAAATGAAGTATGCTTTATGGTTGACACTGACTTTACCTTCATTGAAGCAGTTGAACCTAGAGTAGAATTCATAGACCCTCTTGGTTATGAAATTTATGAAGTTGAAGCAGAAGAATATGTAAATAGATTGCTGAAATGTAAGTTGGATGTACATAGCAATAGATTTGGGACATATGAGGATAACTTCAACTCCACAAAGTCTATTCAAGAATAAAAGCTATCTAAGAAGAGAGTGGAAAGAACTATAAAGAAAATTCTTAAGGACACGGGTATGATAAAACAAGAATTCATAATTGAAAAGAATACAGCAACAACACTTAGAGATATTGGACAAAAGGAAGTTTTGTCTATTCCACCCCTATCAGTAGTTGTAGATGAGACTGGAAATTTGCAGCATGTAGTAAAAGTGGAGAAAGTTGAGAAGGAACAAAAAATAAGAAAGTCTAAAAGATCCTCCTCCACTCCACCAAGGAAAAGAGTAAAGGAAATAGCTACTGGACCAGGTAAGAGATAGAAGACAATAGTTGCCCTAGTGCAAAGGAAAGTAGCAGAAATTAAAGATGATGAGGATACAGAAGTTAAGAAGAAGAAATAGAAGCCTAAGATTGAAAAAGTAAATGATCAAATTATTAATGATGGAGGTTTTTCAAAGATGAACAAGTATTATGATCTTTACAACTATTCAGAGAGATTAAACTTGGAAAATGTAGTTGTAAGACATATGATCCTAGTAGACAAGAAATTTGATACAATTCAAGGAAAGATACCTGATGATTTATTTGAGAAATTGGTTAACAGGAAGAAGAGAGCAGCTAAAGAAGATAACAAGATCAGAGAGAACTTTGTGAGAAATCTTTGTGACATCAGAGATGAAGACCACTTCAAAGAAATCATGAAAGATATAAATATTCATCTAAGGACTAAAAGAAGAACAATTTTGATAATGGGAGGTAATTATGAGGAAATCAATAAAGAAACTGAACAAGCAATATTAAAAGTGATGACAAGTGTTGGTAAGCACTCTAGTGTAGCAAAACAAGTTATGGAAGCTGAGCATTAGAACAGTCCCTCTCCACCACCATCAATTAACATTGAAGATGAATCAATGAATGTGGAAGGAACCCATATCACACTAAACACTGATGACAATCCTTTTAGCAACCTAGAGAACATTGTTGACAATTCAGCTTTGGAAGAGCAGAACATGTAATTTGAAGAAGAAAGGAAGGAAATAAGGAAAGAAGAAGAGAAACAATTAGAAATTCAAGTTAATACAAAGATTTAAGGATAGAAAGAAACACCAAGTCAAGTGGAAATCAATCCTATTCCTGAGATTGCAGCAAAGAAACCACAAATTGAATCAATTTTTTCTGATATTGGAAAAGAAGTTGATGATGATGATCAAATGGAGTTGATCTCATCCCTGAACAAGATAATTGGTAAGAACAAGAAGGTGAAAAGCCTTGAAGGATTATTGCAAGAAGTAACAGTAAAGTTGTAGAGTGTTGTGACTAATCAAGTAATAGAGGTAGATCCACAAATAAGAGCCAAAGAAGTGATGAAGAAATTTCACAATGAATTCACAAATTTGTTAGATATAGCTACAATGAAGGCTCAGGCAGCCTATGAGACCAAAATGTTTCTTGAAATAAGTCAAAATATCAAAAATTATTAGAGTAAAGTATTAATTATGTTAATTAACTTTACTCCCTTCTTAAGATGTCAACTCTTTTGCTTTAGTTGTTTATATTTAAACACACATGTACTAATTGTTTTAAACTCATGCACTAGTTGTTTTAAATATAAACTTGCATGCATTAGTTTTGTAATAATTTAACTAATTATTACATGCACTAGGGTTTTCCTTTCAAGGCTTTTGATCTCCTTTATAAGGATGATATATTGTATATTTTATTCATTCATTATTTGAGGATATTTTCTTCTTCATATTTTTGAGTCAAACCCTTGCCCTCTTCTTGTCTCTACTTCCTTGTAACAAGTTTTTTTATGCAGGTGATCTTTAGGTTTTGTGGATTTGTATTGCTCAAATCCTACATGGTATCAGAGCCTAATCTACTACAGCTTGTTCACGTTTGAAGGATTAAGAGATCAAATTTTCATTTGTTTCAGATTAGGGCTTTTTCTTTGCTTTTTTATTTAAATTAGGGGCTCCCTAAATTTTGGTGTACTTTGAGCTCAAACAGACCTCATCGTTGAGCTCGCAATGCCCAAAAACCCCTATTTCAATATAAAACACATCAAATTTGGAGAACTTTGCATTTTGGGGCTTTTTTATACCAGACAGCTTAGCACGCTTCCCAAGATAGAATTTGTACAGACTGCCATGCTTCCTGAGGTAGAATTCTCTATTTTTGCACATAAATCAAGACAAAAAATTTGTTGTCTGACATGCAAAACAAGACCCTAAAAAAACTTAGCACGCAAATCGAGGCAAAAATTTAAAAATACTGTCATGGATCCCGAGACGCGCATGCGATTTTGATTTTGATTTTTTTTTGGGTGGTGACATCCATTTGGCCATCAAATTTAAGCCCCTCATTTGATGACATCAGCATGCATCATCATTATTTGCAACATTGGGCCCTCTAGCACACTAGTTGGTATTTTGCTCATAACTTGAGCATACGGTGTCGAAATCGGGCAAACAAGATATCGCCAGAAAGATAGTTCCAAGCCCAACATTCTGATGCATGTTGATCTAGTTTTTTCTATCATCTAGCTTTCTGTTTCTACTATCAAATCCAAATTATCCTTTTTTCATTCCGGAGGGGCTAATTTGCTCAAATTAGCTCCGTTTTTTGATCCGGAAGAAGCGTCGGAAATCTCTTCTCGAGCACCATTCAGATTTTTGTTTATTTTCAAAAAAAAAAATTCATGGTACACAAAATTAAGATCTGAAGCTTTTTTTCTCTTCTCTTGATAAAGCATATCATTCTAGGCTTAGGGGTTCGATATTTGACTTGTGGGGGGGTGTTATTTTCTTGTTTCTATTAGTTAAACTAGATATTTATCAAAACAAAAACCCCTTTTAAAAAATATGGCCAAGACCTCTTCTTTTCTAGAACTTTTGACCCCACATAATTATCACACATGAAAAACCCTAATGACACGACTTCTCTGTTCAAAAGGGCTCTGGTCTTGTCTAGATGTAGTGCAACCAGTATTACAGAGGCCCTTTGAGATCATGCAGCATCAAAACAAGATGGATGAGGCTATGGGGTTGATTTCTTTACAAGTATCAGACAACTTTTAGTTTCATCTTGATGGGTGCACTACCCTTGTATAGATGTGGGCTAAATTTGAGACATTATTCGGTACCATCAATGAGTTCAGAGCACTTCAGATTGAGGTAGACCTTACCTCTCTTGTACCTGATTATTTTCCCTCTATTGAGGACTTTCTAATGAAGTTCAAATGGTAGAAATATTTTTTACATGGATGTGGAAATAGAAACACTAATAAAGAGTGCATTTATCTGATTCTATCTAAGCTTAGGGGAAACTTTCAGATCTTCTCTTCTACCTTTCATTCTACCATGGATGCTTTGGGACCTACATTCACCATGACCACTTTTGAGGTGTTATGTGATTGTTTGACTAGAGTCCAAGCCAAGCTTACTCAGTTGGACTCTCTAATAGGATCAAAGAACTAAGCATTGGTTGCCCAGCCATGCAAAGGAAAGTAGAAGCAGAAGCCGAAGTAGATATCAAATTCCTCTTCTCAGAAGTAGAAATGATATCAATAATTTGGATGTGTGCATAAAATATTTGAGAAGGAATTTGGATAGGGGAAAAGCTCTGTATATATAGTGTACATATAAATAAAATCATGTATCAGAAGTGACTGAGAAGATAAGAGCAAAAGAGGCAGAAATTCAATCATAGGTAAATCTATTAACCAACTCTAATGTAAAGATACCTAATATTGAAAATGATGAAATACGGATTCTTAATGATGAAAAAGATAGGAAACTGAGAAGATTCACTCTTCTAAGATAGCACATTTTAATCAAGATAAGTATCATTGAAGGATAGTTGGAAGAATGTCTTTCATCAGAGACATCTTATGAGAAATTTAATTTTGCAAACCTTCATCGATGTGAGATCGCATCTTATGGTCTATGTGCACTACATAGTGTTGCAAACACTGTTAAGAAGGCATGGGAGAAAGAAATAGAGAACATAAAAAGTGAACTTTGCTGATTGTGTTGCAAGCCTACAGGCTCTGCAATTTTGAATCAAGGTAAACAATTTTAAGAACTCAGTTTTGGCACCCTTTTTTTTGTCATTATTATCAAAGGGGGATGATAGTAGAAAATTTTGGCACCCTTTTTTTTGTCATTGTTGTCAAAGGGGGAGTGATAGTAGAAAATTGATATATTGATACATATAAGGAAGTATATTCCTAGGTGGAGTATAGATGATAGATAAGATATATGAAGTTATAAGGATAGTGAAGATATAATTTTTGCTATGGCCACAATTTTGAGTTTTGAAATTTTGAGACAGCCAATTTTCTCATATGTTTCCACCAATGACAAAGAGGGAGATTGTTGGAAATTTGGCTAAGTTATATATCTAGATGTTGTCATTATGGAAACATATGATCTACATGAAAACCAAATATGATAGAAAGCAAGTATGACAGAGCGCGGAGCAAAATTGTCTAAGTGTAAGCAACATTTTCCTAGGGTAACCAGAGATAGTTTTGATTGGCGACATCGATAGAAGTAAGTTCAGTGCTTGCACACTTGAACATGGATACTATGATGGATATTGAAGACTCACCTGAGAGCACAAGTCTATACGGCATGTATAGAAGAAGTTATTTCAATATTACAGGAACAGAGCTGAAGTCAACTGGACAAAGAAGAAGATAGAATTGGTAAATAGTTAAGGGATTATTTTGTTTATCAAAATAATGTCTTAATAATATAAATGGATGACATCCTAGATGTTAACCCTTGGGTAGTGCATCTTAAAATGTATTTTGTAAAAGTGCTTTATGCTTAGTAAAGCTGACTATAAAAGTTCTTATTCCTAATAATTTGTATAAATGTAAGAGATATGTAATGTGAAGAAAAGAGTAGTAATAAGTGTAATTGATGTATGTGAAAAGCTATTAATGTGAAGTTGTATATGCAAGAAAAAAGAAAGATTAGAATAGGAAAGCTATTCGGCAGTAGTGAAAGGTTATGTACCTTATCCTTTTGTAATCAAATACTATTGTACATTACTTGTTTGGGTAGTGGGCTCATCTTGTAATCATTTTGTGTACTACCAACTCTTAGTAGGGTTGAGGCTTCTAACAATGCCTAGAGTCCGTTAATCAGGACTGAGACACTATATGTATGTAACAGGCTCCTAATAGGGTCACCATCCTTAACAAGATACTTTTGGTTAGTGGATCTTTGTGGGTACCATCCCACCGAGGTTTTCCCTTGGCCAGGGTTTCCTTGAGAACAAATACTGTGTTATGAGTTCATTTTCTTTATTGTTATGCATGCTCTTTAGGTTACTCTGTTATGCAAGTATGAAGTTAATGTGTTATATCCATAATTGGGCAAAAGTAAAAGTTTGTAGAATACTGATTCACCCCCCCCCCCCCCCTCTCTCAGTATTCCCTATTTCTAACAAGAATGATGATAAGGGTGATGACAAGAAGGAAGATTATGGTAAGAGTGAAGGGGAAAGAGATGATTTAGAGAAGGAAGACAATTCTGAGGTAGTTGAGGAGGGAATTCTTGTTCATCATTCTTCTCTCAAGGAGAACTCAACAAGGGTGGTGGTGACTACTATTAGACCTTTGGTTGATGACCACATGAACAAAGTCCCTATTTCTCAAAAAAATGATTTGGATGCTGAGAAGGAGAAGAATAATAACACCCAGAGTAAAGGGGAGGCTACATCACTGGAAGAGGAAGATTTTAACAATAAAAAGTACTTACTATGGGTGTTCCCAATGTAACTAGGAGTAGAGTGATCTTGGACTTTAATTTAGATAAATGGTCTTTCCACAAGATTAAAGAGATGAGCATCAAATAGAGAGCCTTGGATGCAAAATATGACATGTTGGAGGAGACTATGGACAAGATGAGGAATGACATGATCATGGGTAACAACAAAGTTAAAAGTGTTTTAATTGAGGGGATGGATAATTTTAGCATGTAGGAAGAGAAAATCTCGAGCATCATTGAAGAGAAGATTTCTCTCATCTACAACAGAGTAAAAAATAATGAGAATATGGTTAGGAAGCTTATTTAACATAGCAATGAAGGCATGAAAGAAACTATTAATAATCTTAATTCTCTTTACTCTCTTCTGGAGGGAAACTATTGATATCTCTATTTTGAGCATTAATGGATTGTCATTAGTATCAAATGAGTTCAGCCCATAGAGGTTGGAATAAGGAGACAAAAAAGTTAGTTGGTCAAGCATAAAAAGCCTTCACTCTAAGAAAAGAAAAGGAAGAACTTCATGTTAACTGAATACAGGCTTAACCAACCACACTTGCCAAGCATCAAGAAATTACCGAGTAGCAAGCTAGTGAACACCAAGCATTTGTACACACCGAGCATCAGTAATTTACTGAACAGTGAATGGAATATTTACCGAGTTATCCTAAAAATGACATAGTAATCAGGAATGGCACATATCTCTATGAAAATGGTTTACACTAATCTATAAATATTTTACCAAGAATGAGACATATTTAATATGGATATAATCATTCACTTTTGTGATGATTCCTATGTAATCATAGATCTAGGTTATTTTTGTACACTGTTGATCTTAGGTTTTCTAAGCTATTGTAACTCTAATTAGGTCAAGATTATTTGATATATAATTTTAAATATTTCAATATGAAATATACATCATGAAGCAGTAGCCGCACACAGGGACATTAGTAGATCATATAAGAGTTTTATGACAAATAGTTTATCAGAGACAGTATCGGTTTATCAGAAACATACAAGGCTACTAAGTAGGACAAAATAACTTATTCATCACATTAAGGTGATATTTGATTGTTATTTCATAGATTTGAATTAGACAAGTATAAGTTTTCATTTTATAGATATTCTACTATTATCAATTTAACCATTGTAGAAGATTGTAAATCTCTTAACAGAGTAGACTTAACTATCTTATGTAAATATCTTAACTGAGTGCACACTTGATTATGTTGCTAAAACACTTTAACAAGGTAGATCTGGTTGATCTTTTGTTACTCCTAATAGGATAAGATCATCAGAAGTGATCAATTGTACACTTAACCAGCATACTTTATTTACTGCAGTAGTGAAGAATTTGTGGGTGTCATCCCCACTGCATTTTTTATCTTATAACAAGGGTTTCAGCATAACCAAAATATATAAGTCATGAATACTTATTTTCATTTATCATTTATTGTTTTGTTACATTTCCAAGTTATATGAATGTATGTTGCAAACAATGAAATCAATCGGTTAGTTAAGAACTACTATTGCAGATTGTTAAGTGTTGATAGTTTTTTAGGGTATTGATTCACCCCTCCCCTCTCAGTACTTTATCTTTCCAATCTCAACAATTGGTATCAAAGCTAGATCTCTTATTAAGGAAGTTTAACCATTGAAAAGGTAAAGATCTAAGGATGGAAAGATATAGGTTGGATAAGACTATTGAGAATCAAAAGATAAAAATGCAAATCTTATTGAACAATTCAAGCAAGCCAAAGATGAATTGAAGAATTTACTAACTCAAAGGTAGGACATGGAAATTCGGTATAGAAAAATTGATTATCATGAAGAAGAGATAGATGACCTATTTTAGAACACCAGATCTAGAGTAGGAAATATATTTGATGCATCTGAAGGAGAAATGTCTAATTTATCTAAAAATAATCTACATCTTACTGAATAATTCAAAGCCCTATAGATTGGTCAAGAGACACAAATGGTTAGAATGATTGATGTCATGAACAATGCTATGCAAGCCAAACAAGAAAGAAATTTGGTTGTTGAAGATAGAAGATAGATAAATGAGAAGCTACAAGAGAAGTAATTTGAGATACTGAGACTTACTAAGAATCACTTTGAAATCTCTAATCAGATGGTTATCATAAGTCAAGAAGTTAACTGAGTGAACAGTGAGCTTACAAAGAAACTTGAAAACATCGGTGAACTCAGAGAAGAAAATGAAAGATTTAAGAATGAATTCAAAATGAAACAACAACACAATGAGATGATCAAGAAAGTTGAAGATAGTTCCAAGAAGATAGATAAATTTCTGATTAGTTAAAAAGGACATGGCAGCACTAATGGATTAGGCTACACTGAACAAGGAGAATCATCAAGACAAGATGAACAAATGAATTCCTACACAAATCATAGAGAATAGAAGCTATCATGCTATCATTGTGGAAAACTAGGCTATGCATCAAATGTTTGTAGGAGAAAAGAAAAAGGTATTTCAAAATCCACTCCTAAGTTTAATGGTCATTTTTATAACTGTAACAACTATGGACATTAGGCACATGAGTGAAAATCTAAGTTGAATAGGACTCTTAAGAAAACCTACATGGAGAAACATTGTCACACTTGCAACATGCATGGACACATAGATGAAGAAATTTTGGACACTGAAATAATAGAACAAAACCTATCAACCAAGAAGACAAGGTAATGTAGATAGTTGAGATTATAACACATGGTTAATTACACAACATGTGGAAGATATGGACATATTGCAAAAAATTGCATGAGAAAGAACTGGAGAGGTAGATCTTGCAACTGGACAAACACTAGTATGGCATGTTTACATTGTCACAAGGTCAGTCACTTGAGTAAGGATTCCAAAGACCCAGCACCAAAGACACAAACTTATGAAAATGGCAATACAATTGAGCATATCATAACGATAAGAAATACAATGTGGAGAAAAGAATCAAGTGATAATGCTAAGTCAAGAAATGTCATTGATGACACCTCATCCATTAGATTGGGTGGCATCACCACTTCCACCTAATTTATAAAGGTATGTATGGAACTGCAATTTTAAATCGGTTATATCTAACAAATAGTACCTTTTATCTAGTGATTGAATACCAAATCTGCATGAACCAAGATGCACTATGGTTTTATATCTTTTGAGCCTTAAATGTATACAGTCAGTATAAGTAAGATCGAGTGAGAAGTTTCTAGTCAGTAACTATTGGAAAGGTTAACCGAGTCATGGTATTAACCAAGTGATATATTATTTTTAACTGAGCTTTTGATCTATTAAAGCATAAACCGAGCACAACTATTCTTACCAAGCCATGTTAGGTCAAGCATTTAATGCAAAAAGTTTGAGAGGGAATTTGAATTTTTGTATAAATACACCATGGAATTAGTCATTTTTCACATTGCAAAAAAGGAGAACAGAGCAATTTTGAGTGAGAACTTGAGAAAAAAGATTCCAGAGAAGTTTGAGCATAGATTTGAAGGTTTTTTGAGCTTAGAATTCATGGTTCAAGTAAGTTCCTCATTCACCAAGCTATATACTTTATTTTTCTTGAAGCCCTAAATTATAGAATGATGGCATCCTCATCAAAAGTTGACAAATCCCAAATTGGAACTAAGAAGAAGGTCAAGTTAATCATGTCTACAACATGTAATGAGCCAAAGTAAAAGTTACATCCAGAAGTTGCATCACAGATTGAAAAAAGTGGAGCATTTTCAAGCATACCACCTAGGGTTTTGTTGGTCAAAGACTTCTGCACCTACATACACTGTAAAATTGGAGAGGTAAGTGATTTTGAGCTCCAATCCACCTTCCAAGAGCTAATTAGTGATGGAAATCTCAAAGATGAGCACACACACTTGAAGGTGAAGTGTTTGGTCAATGCCCTATATTTCCTGAGGGCTTTAAAGAATGAATGGATTAGGATCATTTTGAGCCATGTGCACAAAGGAAAAATATGGTTGGATGAACCTATTAAGATCACCAGGGACATTATACACATTGTTATTGGTTACCCCATAATTGACAAGGTGAAATAACTGATGAGTACACCAAGAACCGAGATTGAAAAAGCTACAGGATTTGAATGGGATGCAAGAGGAATGAAAATCAACACCATTGTTGATCCTGAAACTAGGTTCGGTGCATATGCTATTGGCTATAAAACATTTCAGTCTAGAAAACCTAATAGCATGCCATGTGGAGCTATGGATATTACGTATAAAATTATGAAGAAAGGTTTTCATCTGGACATCACTGAGTTATTGTTGAAGCAGTTGGAAGAAAGCATGAAAACCATTTCAGTCAGTGAAGTCTAACACATGTAAGTTTGAATCACTATTGTTATGCATGTTTTTCTATGTTCAAAAATTTTTCCAATCAATCGGCAATGTTAACTGGAGCACTGATAAACCAGTCACTCTACAAATTAATGATTTTATTCAAATTTTGGGACAAGATTTTGTTAGTATTATGGATTCATATTTTGAACAATTCAAGGACTGAATGAATCTAAGAAGTAGGATACCAAGGAAACTGGTTGAGGAATATAAGGATGATATATGTTTCTTAGTGGACACCGACCACACTTTGATAAAGGTTGTTGAACCAAGGAAAAAATGACTAGCACCAATGGGCTATAAAATTGACATTGACCAAGCTTCTAGGTCAATAAAGTCTTTACTCACCGAGCCCAAATATCCTAAGGCAACTAGGTTTGGAACCTATGAAGAGGCAAAACAAAGGATAAAAATGGATCTTGTAATTGGAAAAGTGACTAAGAAATCTAATAAAATGATGGAAAAACTAATAAAACAATTTGGAGATGATGCAGAAGATGATGATGCATTTGAGGATATTTTGGTTGAGGTAGCAACTAAGGAACAGTTACTCCTAGGTAACAGTGAGCATGATGAAGAGGCAACTGAGTCATAAAAACACATTTGGTCTTCATCGTTCAAGGCCATAGGTAAGATGTGATGGCAAACTGATCAGCACTCCCCTCAGGATTCATGACATGACTTAACCATCTCTTGTGTCTTCTATAAGTCTAGTGGTTGTATCGGGCATTAACAGGTTGATCTTTTGGTGCAATGGCAACCACTACTTGTAACAAGTGGTATCAGAGCTTGGTCATAGGTTTGAATTCCCTCAGGTAGCACTAAGGGGGGGATTGTTGGCAAACTGGTCAGTGCTCCCCTTGGGATTTGTGACATTACTTAACTATCTCATGTGTCTTATATAAGTCTAGTGGTTGTATTGGGCATTAACAGGTTGATCTTTTGGTGCAACGGCAACCACTACTTGTAACAAGAGGAAGCAAGAAGAAGTACAAACACGGGAAAGGACAAAGTCTACTACATCTTCTTCTCCACCCCTTCAGAAAGGAGTTGTAAAAATATCAAGGCCCACTCCTACAAAGACCTACCAAAAGAAAAAGAGAGGTGCACAAGCCACCTCTGAGATACCAAAGAAGGGGAGAAAGCTTATAAGGGAAAAAGATGACATTGATAATGAAGAAGAGGAAGATTGGGATCAATTCAAGGTAGTTATGAATAAAAATCAATCTATTGATGAGTTAGTAGAAACAATAATAGAAACTGGAGGCCTTAGTAACCCACAATTAAGTTGGTATGTACATATGTCAACCAAGGATCCTAAAAATATAGAAGAGGCCATCATACAAATGATGATAAAGTTTAAAAAGGTACCAGTTGAATTTTCAAGATATGTACCATCTGTATGAAAAAGTGTCAACAAGATGGACATATGCCTTACACACTAAGAAAAAGATGAGGGAACACTCCTTGATATTGGCTATGCCCACATTATCAGTTCCCAAGATAGAAGACTTGATGAAAAAATATTCTAAAAGATTTTTCATGAAAAGTAGAGAATTGAACATTTTGGCTGGAAAGCTTGTGGAGGTAGATGAGAACAGTCAACTCCTATGGACTTCAATCCTCCAAGCCCGAGCATAAGCTAATAAGTTGGCACTGGTAGTGATAGACGAGAAGAAGAGAAAAAGGAAAGGTAAAGGTATACACTCGAATGATGTTGATCTGGCTACTAACGAACCAATAGATTTATCTAACACTGAGGTACTAAACACCACCATAGCTATAGAATTTTATCCGAAAGGTTATAAAGAAGTATACCAGGATCCTCTTGAGAAAGTAATAATAACAAGGACAAATGATATCCTTATTGAACACATCACTAATGGAGATCTTGATGATGTCAAGGATGATTAAGATGTCACTACTACTACAAATAATACTAAAGAAACAACACCTACTGAGGAAACAAAAAGTGTGATACTGGGTGACCTACCGATCTTAGTACAAGTTAAAATAGTAACAAATAAGGAACCTGAAGGCTCAACCCATGAGCAATAAAAGGATATAATAGAGGATCAAGGGACAACATGTGAACAAGGATAAACTGAACAAGGATAAACTGAACAAGGAACAATAGAGAAGACTACTGCAAATGAGCCTACACAAACTGAGGTAGTATCACAAGTACTAGAAAAAGTGAACCAATAGAGACATAAAAAAGACACCACTACCGACACCTCAGGACAATTAACCGAGACATAGGTTCTATGGGAACAAAAAGAAGAGAGTGTGTCTACCGAGCCAGAAAAGGTAAATATAGAGAGTAAAGCTCTAGCTCCATTTGTTAGAACATCCCCCACACCGCAAAAGAAGAAGAAAAAATGTGGAAAGGGTCCAGTAACATTGGATGAGGTAATTGAGATACCTTCATGCAACCCTAGAACTTTAGACCCTGAAGAACTTAGAAAATATGGGGAAAATTGTGCACTAGGAAGGTTGCACAAGAAAAGTTGAGAAAAGAAAGTAAAAGAAAGAAAATACTTGATGAAGTTAGAGACATCTTACAACAAGTATTTCCAAAGATCAATGTCAATGAGAATATTCCTATACTTGATCAACTTTCTTCTCTGGATCAACACATAAACACCTCAGACATTGATGCAGAAAAGACAATAAAAGAAAGGGTTGAAGCTAAGATACAATAGAAACTTGTAGAGAAGATCAACCAAGAAGTGGTAGTTAATAAGGTGAAGTTGTCTGAGGTAATCACCAAGTTGGAATCTATTACTCGAACTATTATTTAAATTTTGTTTAAACTATGCACTATAGACCAATTCACTATTGAAATCAAGGAAAAGATTAAGAAGTTAGATGAAGAGATCAAGGTTAGTGAAAACTCATCTCTAACTGAGCCAAATGCTTTTCACAAGCATATATTAAAATTTAGGTGGTTGAGATCAGATCTGAGGAAGCCGGAAGATACCATAAGTGACCAGGTCACCGAGCTACAAGTTGAGTTGCTTCCCCATCTAAAAATTATGGAGAGACATATTGAGAAGGAAAAATCCTCAGTTGCTATTCCCAAGATATCAATTTTGGAGAACATTTTTTATATGCATGCACAAGTCAGTCTCGAGCACATTGCTCTTGATAACTTGAAAGAGGAATGGGAAAACCTCTTGGACTCATTGAAGAAAACCCACAAGCACATTTTTGACAAGTTGTAAGTACATTTTTTTATGTTTTTTGCATTAATTTCAAAAAGGGGGAAAACTATGTATATATGCCACTATGTACTTCACACTACCGAGAGCATGCACAAAGGGGGAGTTAGTCAAGAAAAGAAAGAAGTCAATGTGTAGTTAGTAAATTTTGAGTTTATATATAATTTTTGAAATTCAATACATATACATAAGGTTTTGATACTAAAGCAAAAGGGGGAGATTGATATCTCTATTTTGAGCATTAATGGATTTTCATTAGTATCAAATGAGTTCAGTCGGTCAAGCTTACAAAGCCTTCACACCAAGAAAAGATAAGGCAGAAATTCATGTTAACCAAATATAGGCTTAACTGAGCACACTTACCGAGTGTTAGGAAATTACCAAGTACTGAGCTAGTAAACACTGAGTATTCGTACACACCGAGCATCAATAATTTATCAAATAGTGAATGCAGTGTTTACTGAGTTATCCAGATAATGACATAGTAATCAAGAATGACACATATCTCTATGCAAATGGTTTACACCAATCTATAAATGGTTTACCAAGATCGAGACATATTTAATATGGATGTAATCATTAACTTTTGTGATGATTCCTGTGTAATGGTAGATCTAGGTTATTTTTGTACACCATTGATCTTAGGTTTTCTAAGATCTTGTAACCCTAATTAGGTCAAGATTGTTTGATATATAATTGTAAAGATTTCATTATGAAATATACATCATGAATCAGTAGCCACACATAGGGACATCAAGAGATCAGATAAGATTTTTATGACAAATAGTTTATTAGAGACCGTATCAATTTATCAGAAACATACAAGGATACTAAGAAGGATAGAAGAACTTAATCATCATATTGAGGTGATATTTGATTTTTATTTCATAGATCTGAATTAGACAAGTATAAGTTGTCATTTTATAGATATTCTACTATTATCAATTTAACCATTGTAGCATATTGTAAATCTCTTAACCAAGTGCACACTTGATTGTGTTGCTAAAACCCTTTAACAAGGTAAATCTAGTTGATATTTTGTTACTCCTAATAGGGTAAGATCATCAGAAGTGATCACCAGTTGTAGCCTTAACTGACATACTTTATTTATCATAGTAGTGAAGAATTTGTACGTGTCATCCCCACCGCAATTTTTACCCTCTAACAAGGGTTTCTATGTAACCAAAATATTTGAGTCATGAGTACTTATTTTCATGTATGATTTATTTTTTTGTTTACATGCACTTTACATTTCCAAGTGATATGAATGTATGTTGCAAACAATGAAATCATTTGGTTAGTTAAGAACTACTATTGTAGATTGTTAAGTGTTGAAATTTTTTGAGGGTGATAATTCATCCGTCCCCTCTCAGTGCTTTATCTTTCCAATCTTAACAACTACTGGGAAAAAAATTCTAATTTGGTTGATGATGACCCAGTGAAGATGGATGGTGAAGCTACTCATCTAGGCACTAGAACCAAAGAGAGCATTAAGAAGAGGATGGTGTCTCTTCCAAAGGAGATGGTGAGTCTTAAAGAGTCAATTCATAATATCCAGGCTCTATAGGAGGCTTCTGAGTTCCTAAATACTCTGGATTGATTTTTGTTGCTAATTGCTTTTTTCTCTGACTGCTGGTAGTTGTGCTAGAATGTTTCCTTTTTTGTTGGCTGGTGCCTTTTAAATGTAATATCTTTTTTTAGGCCCTTTTTTGGTATTTCATCTCTTTTTTGGTACTTGTTGTTTCTGTGTTGTTGTGCTTTGCTCTTTTTTTCCTAGCATGTAAAGGGTTCCCTCCAAAACCTATTTTTACCTTAATCAAAAACTATTTCTTGAGGTAATGGAGATGTTGTATTAAATAAGGGGTTATTGATTTGTCCAAAGGTATAATTTGGAGGAATTCCAATGCTCAATTCCTTATATGCTCTTTTGGTAGTACCTTTTTATTTGTTTGGTCCAATACTTATTTCCCCTTTACTTTCTCCAAAGTCAGTTTGGTTTGGTTTTCTTCCAAAGTAGATTTCACTTTATTTCACAAATCTAAATCCTACAATAATAATTCAGCATTCATTTTCTTTATAATTTAAATTATCACTTTACATCTTTGGTCATGATATATTCTAATATTTTTGAAAGTTTGTTGTCTTTTATTGCTTTATCAATTTCTTCCTTAATCAAGTCTGTGAAGGAAAGGTAACTTGTGTGTGATAAGTTTGAATCTAAAGATGTATGTAATGGGTCACTTGGTTCTTTTTCAAAGAGCGATGATGAATTAGGTCTGACATAACCAAATCCAGGTTGGTATATATGTTCCATTTGAGATGAATATCCTTGTTGAAAAGAATCTTTATTTGGTTTATTAAGTTCAAATGTCATTTTATTTTCTTCTTTACATATTGTTGGAACACTACCATATCCTAGTTTTATAGGTACACATGTTGGTTCAAAGGGTTGTGGGGTACCCCACTGGATCATGCCATAGCTAGGTGATGTATTTTTAGGGGGCCTCATGCTTGAGTTAAAACCTTCTTGATTAGTGTAGCCTTGTTACCATGAAGATAAAATTTGTCTTGGTTCAAAAAGTGTTTAGGTTTATTCACCTGAAGTGTATATGATTTTTGGGTCAAAACCTTGTGATTGAAGAGGTGCACCTTATCTTAGTTCAAAGGGTTCTTGTGTCTCTTTACTTGAAGTGAACATGGGTTGATATGAAGCTTTTTGACTTGTGGACACTTGGGATCTTTGTACAATTGACATGATGTCTAAATGCACCTAAGGATATGAGAGATGTAAGAAAAATGGAAAATATTTTTGGATTTTTTAAAGGATTTGAAATGCAATTAGAGGATGCAAACTTGGGTTTAGACTGTGGATTTTGGAAATACAAATTGGGTACCCATGTACACACCAATACAAGTCTCACAAAAGGATAAAAGGAGAAAAAACTAATAAGTGAAAACTCCTTTCCAAAAGAGAGAAAAGAAATACAAAAAAGTACATGTGACCAAGCATGTGTTGGATTAATTTATTGAAAGTTAAGTACTAAGAGGGGAGGGGTGAATGAGTACTCGAAAAAAAATTATCTACCTTTCTAACCATTCACTGAATTGAAAACCTTTCATATAACAACATAAAACATAAAAATCAAGATCATGAAACACAACTCATAACACAATGATTTTTGGTCTCGTGGAAATCCTTGGTCAAAGGAAAAAACTATAGTGGGGATGACACCCACAACACTTCACTACTGCAGTAAAAATTTTACTCGATTAGAGCTACAAAATTAGCTATTTATGATAGCTTACCTTGTTAAGAGTATTTACCCTATTAAGAGTATAAAGACTTATTCAGTCTACCTTGCTAAAGGATTTTACAACTCTAATCTAAGATATTTATCCTTTTAAAGGATTTACAATTTAAGACCTATTAGGATCTACTTAATTAAGATCTTTTATAATTTTGATTACACTATAATCATTAAAAAAACTATATGTAATGCTTGCATCAACATATGCTTATCAAAATCAATATGATCAATATCAATTTACCTCATACTATATTTCTCACAATTCCACTTATGTACTCGGTAGCTTCAACTCTGAATCACATTCATAACTCCACTCTAACTGCTTTATTACTTGGTGGCTTCTATGCTCATCACCTTCATACTTATCTCTAAATGATCATCACCTTCTCTCTCTCTCACATTCCTTAATCTTCATACTCTAATCCATTTATACTCAATCTAGAAGCAGTGGAAATTTTCTAGATTCTTCTCCTTAAGTAGTGCTACCAATGGTTACATCTCCAATGCATATATTACATTTAATTTTCATTGGTAGATCTTACCTTGTAATCATGCTCAATCATCATATTTAAATTTCTAATGCATTACCAAACAATCTCCTTGAGATATGTAAAACATTTTATGTTCGTTGTCTAGATTCACTGTATCTGCTATGTCGACTTGTGCTACTTAGTAATACATTTTACTCTGCTCAGTAACATGTATGTTCTCAGCTCGGTAACTTTTTTAACTCCGTAACTACTCGGTGCTCAATCTGCCTTACTTGGTATCTATTCCTTATTCCCTTTACTAAAATTATATTTTCCTCATCTACTTGACTATCCTTCTTTACTGAATCACTTTGACAATCAATATGAATTTAACATAACTAATGACAACAAAATAACTCTATAGGAGTATCAATCTCCACCTTTGGCATTAGTTTGGAATCTTTGTTAAAAAATTTAAGGTCATCAAGATTTTTGTGTCCTTAAAAAAATTTCACCATGTACACACTCCTCAATATAACTCCTTATATCTCCATTATCCAATTACTCATTACTCCCCCTGCAGTAATACTCCCCACACACACACACACACACACACATAGATATATATATATATATATATATATATATATATATATATATATATATATATATCCATTTTATTACATATATATATCCCCATTTTTTGACAAAAAGAAAATTTCTTACTGTTATCTGGAGGAGGAATCTTATCAAAAATGTACTTATACCTCTATTGTCCATCTTTCAATGATAATGCCCATAATTCCTTTATTGTCTATAACAACACAAATTGTTCACCTATGCCAGTTGCAAGACTTATCATTCTATCAATAGCACTGATATCAGGGGTGTTCATTAGCTCTTTCGCCTTATGAGTATGTTTTTGTAGTGACTCAATCTAGGATATCAAAAATGTTTGCAACTCCATGATTTTCATTCTGATTTTTTTCTCCTCTTTTCTCAACTCATTTTGCACTCCCATTAAATGCTTAAGCCTTTGATTGTAAACTTTGAATGTATTAGGCTCAATTGTGACCTTGGCTAGTTTCTATTCAGTTCTTTCTCAACATATTCATCTTTTTCATTTATATCCTTTGTAAAGCTTGAAATCAAATAATTTTTTTTAAATAATGAAAGAATATCATTCAATTCCTTTTCCAAATCGGTAACCAATTCAGAAAGTGTTACCTTGTCCAGTTTTACTAATTGGAGTAACTCTTCAATTATCTCATCTTCCATTTTCTTTTGGTGTACTTGCATCAAGTATTTTGTGCCATCTGTACCAAGTTGATTTATCTATTTTACTAGTTCACTCAATTGGCTAAGTAAACTTTCCTTATCATTTATATCTTCATCTAGTAAAATATCATGCAGTATCTCCTTAACACTTTCTAGCACATCATTTTATGTTTCTTTTCTAGTAACTTATCTTGTGTTTCTTTTCTCTTTAGTAAATATCCAAATTTTGATAACTCCTTATGGCTTGGGGTAGAGATGTCTACCTCAGGTATTACAATTGGTTAACTTAAGTTAAATTTTTATTTTTCATGCTTCCTCTTCTTTTAATTTTTCATTTCTACTTGCATAATCTCTCTAGTAGATAACTTTGGGGAACGAGATGCCTTCTTTGTATCATATGTTGTTGTAATTGTATCTTTGATTTTCTCTTCTCTTTGTTCCTTTTTGTTTTCTTCCTTCTTCTCTTCTTGTTTCTTTCACTCCTTTTTTCCTTCATGAATTTCTTCTTTTGTCTCTTCTTCTTTATCATTTTTGTTATACTTGGACTTCTCCTTCTCTAGTTCTTGTGACTAATGTGGACCTATAGTCTCGATAGGGATGACTGGCTCTATATACTAATCTTTTACGGTCTCAATCTCTATAGTTTCCTCGGTGTCCTTTTGTGTAGTCTCATTTTATAGTTCGGTGGACTCATCTACATTAGTAGGATTTTATTTTTAGCCTCTAAGATAACCTCATTTTTCTCAGGAAAATAAAGTATTTTCTCAATAACTAGATCTACATCCATCAATAATCATCATTATTCCTTTCTTTAGTTTCCTTTACCTTGGTTACCATCACATCTTCATCATTTGTTATCTCTTCTATTGGGTATTTGTTAGTTATATCTTCAATGATAACCTCATCTTTGTCTAAGGTCAAATCAATAGTTCTAAGCATCATTTTTACATGAGACAATGGCTAGAAATTTGGGTGAACAAATTTCCTTTTTTGAAGAATGATGAAATCAATATCAAGGTTCCTTTTGGGTTGGTTCTGAACCGTCTAGATAGCTCAAATAAATGTGAAATTGTTCACGAGGAGGCCTTTGCTGGTTCAATCTTGGAGAGGCTACAAAAACAATCTTAAAACAAACAATATTTCTCTTTTTTTTACTATTTTTTAGAGTATTTTGATGAAAACAATTTTAAAAACATGTAAATGTAAATTTAATCTACTATTATCATTTTTTAGAAAATAGAAATAGCAAAGGTAACGAGAATTTGAATGAAAGGTGCAAAAAGTAAAATTAATGGACATAAATTATCATTGCACAACCTTGTGAATTAAATTACCATGAAGATGAAGAAAAACCAAAAAACATAGATTTGAATAACTCACAACCCTAATTTTGTAGATGCAATCATCAATGGAAATAAATACAAATATATGATTTGTCAAAATTCATCAAATCATGAAGCCACCACAAATATACGCACACATGAGATAAATTTATCTTGAAGCACCAAAGAACAATCTTCCCAATAATTTATCACAGCAAGATAATGCAACAATGATACACACCAGACTAATAAATTCGTAGATCAAAATCATCATACAATCAATTGGCTCTCTGAAGAAAAAGAATGAGCAAACACACATCCATAAACTTTGCAAAGATAGCATAAAACTATCACACCACGATTGAAGAACCAATTGTATATTTTGTATTCCAATAATAACCAACCATAATTACATTGTCCATTTACAATTTCTAGGGCTTCACCCTTTTGGAAAAAAAATAATACGTAGCTAGGGTTTCAGCTACACATGAAACTTGGAAAAAAAAATTAAACTAAAGTTTACTAAAAGGAAACTATTTTTAAAGCTACCCTAAACTATCTAGCACAGATTTAATCCACGTGCATTACAATTTCAAAGCCTAAGATGCATTAAAAAAACTCAAAATCTACTGTGGGGTTTAATTTTTCTTCTTCAGATCTTTCCTCAAAACTTGGAGTTCTTCCCATAAATCCTCATCATGGCTCCTCTTTGAGATTATAACTAAAAGATATCTTCAAAGCATGCAAAAATGACCCAAAACATGCGGTCAGTCAGACTAGAAATCCAGTGTAGAAGATTGGAATTTCTTGATAGAAATGACCCCTACTCTAAAAAATAACTCTTGTAAAAATGACTAAGTCAAAAACTCTATTCTGAGCAAAATTTTAAACTTTCAGAGGCCAAAAGGCCAAAAATATTGAACTAAAAAATTTGGCCAAGTGTTTGTGATTAGTGAAAACCTAACCTATTTAGAACAATTGTAGACATTCAAACATTATCCTAAGCAACATATTACTAACATATAATAAAATCTATTTGCGTGATACCTCAGATAGAGCTTAAACGGGAGCACCTTGTCACTGTTTGATTTGCTCTTAGATTAGGGATGTGAGTGTGCTCTCAAAATACTAAGAGCATGTCCCTAATGCATATTAGGAAGGTTTAGGATCCATTAGGGACCAAGGATACCCCATAGTGGAATAGAATTAGGTATGGTGCACCTGATTTGCCCCTAGAGCCCCACAGAACCTAGTGAAGCTAAAATGCAGACTTGAAGCAAGAATGCTTATGCTACATTGATTTTAACCAAATGATAGATGTGATATGATGAAAATGATATGAAAAGAAATGAAATAAACTAAGTTAATCCATTAAGCTAAGCTAGATGTGAGTTAGGAAATCTTGAAAGATAAGTAAATCTAACAATTATGCTAATGCTATAGTAATCTAGATGTAAATTGCCATGATAACAATGAATGAAATGATAAAAACTAAGCTAATGGTTTTATCTTGGAAGTGAGGGTATTTATAGGATTTTCCTAAGGGCTTGGGTTAGGAAGGGGAGTTAGGGTCAGATTTAGGGTTAGGGGTAGAGTTTGGGGTATGGTTAGAGGTATGGTCAAGGGGATAAGGGTTAAGGGTTTCTCACACATGTGTGAGAAACACTTGGGATATGTGCTTAGGGAAAAATGGTGGAAGACGATACATAGGCTTCATTAAGAGGTTGTAAGAGCCATTAATAAAGTTGTAAGGGATCATTAATGAGTCTGTAAGGCTCATTAATGAGGTGGTTGACCAGAAGTCAAAGGATGAGTGCTTAGACTAAGAGAGTTAGGAATCATCCTCTAAGTAGGTTTAGGATAGGTTTAGGAAAGGTTAGATAGGTTTAGGGTTTTCTAGAAGTTTCTAGGGTTTTAGGGTTTAAATAAATATTTAATTTATTTAAGGATTGTGACATAATTTATTAAATAATGATTTAATAAATAGGGGGAAATCATTCAAATTTGATTTAAATGTTTTTGGGAGGGATTATTTAATTAATTTTTTTTAATTAAAATAAGAGAGGATAATGGAAGAAAAACTAATTAATTAATTAAATAATAAATGATGATGTCATCAGGTCTTTTTGTAAAATAAAATATTTTTATTTGGCAAAGGGATTTTAGGTGTCTACATTTTGCCCCTCTTTGATGTGATGCCACAAGCGGCGTGGCATCAAAGATAAGAAAATAAGATGCCCCATGCTAGAATAGAAGATAAGGGGTTGTGCCCCCTCGAGAAAATAACGCAAAGAGGAAACATTGTGGAGTTTTCTCCAAAAGAAAATAGAAGGGAAGGGAAAGGAAGACAAGAAGGGGGGATAAATAGATGTCCTTCCAAGAGAAAAGATGGATGAATGCAATATGATGTGGAATGCAAGATGCAGGATGAAGTTATATACAAGGTGTGAGATTAATCTATATGATGCATGATGCTGGATGGGGGATTTGGGGAGCTCATTGTGTTGGATATTTTTGAGAGCACAGCCTAGTTTTATATAGAAATGATAGAGACCTACCAAGGTTATTGGGAAATCAAGGCCTTGTCACCAGTCTTGCATAGGATTGACACAAAAATCAAGAACATAATGGGTTTCCCTAGCATCACACATGAAACCTAGAGGAGGCATGGTGGAAATGATGCTGGAGAAACCACAAATAGATGACTAATGTGCAAGAAGAAAGGTGATCAAAATACCTTGCCCTAGATTGGTTTCACTTGTTGCATACCATGATATAAAGGATCATGGTGACTTTGAGTAGAGGATAATGAGAAGCCATAAAAGATAAACAAGATCCAAAGGACAAAATCCAAGATCATAATGATAACTTCAAAAGACATCCTTTTCCAAGGAGAGAGATTGATGAATTTATGGGGGGAGATTAGGTCTGAACGTTAGGAAGGATACATCCTTCACGAACCCAGTTTTGATTGATGATGGAGGATTAGGTCAAATAGGAGGAATGATACATCCTCAAGAACCTCTTTGATGAGGAGAATGTTATGTTTTTCACTGGAAAATGATGGATCTAGGATAGTCATGAGATCAAGGATAGTCAATAATAAGATGTTGTTAAAGTACAAGGCTGGGTGGGACAAGATATCTGATCAAAAGCTATTGCAGGACTAATGAGGATATGTACAACAAGATGCAATGATGTGTCCAGTGGGTGGGGAGATATGGTAAAATGGATGAGGATAGTTTTACAAGAGTTCTCAAAAGATAAGCAAAGATCCAAAAGAACCAATGAAATAACAAGTATCTCACAAAACCTCTTTCCATAGGTAGGATGATGGAGGATGATTGATTTGATGTGGATGGATTTGATGAGGATTGATGGAGGATTACTAAGTGTTGGGAATGATTTTTTTCTTTCTAATGTAGGATCAAATAGGATTGGATTCTCAACCTAAGATAGACTGTTGATCTTCAGAAATGGGATCTTGCCAGTGTATGCCAATCTCTTCCTCGAGATGATGCAGTCTACAAAGAAAAGTACAAGATGCCCTAGCTAATGCTTAGTCAAAGGGTAGTTCTAGGATGATTCTAATTTAGGATGAGGATTGAGCAACTCAAAATATATGACACAAAGTGGATGGTGGATAACTAGATAAGGATTCTTATGACAAGAGATAGGTAAGACACTCGAACCTCAAAAGGACCAAGGGATGATTACTGAAGCATGTAGTTGGATAGGTTACAATGACTCAAGGGCTAATTGATGAAAATGATGACACCTAAAGACAAATATGTACAAATGAGCTTAGGTGGAGGTAGGATTGACACTAGGGTACAAGACTCTGAATAGGATGTACAAGGAATGGGGATGAAGCTGATGCTACAAACATTTGCAAGATGATGCCCCAGATGGGCTGGAAAGCCAAGATGGACTGATGGTAGATAAGTTGATGATGAATAATGTGTCCTAAACTAACACTGATTTGGGAAGGATTCATCCCAATGATGATGATTGGATTGAGATCAAGGCTTGCCACAAGATAGTGAACAAGAATAAGGATGTGATTGGATGGTTGGCTTGATGTTGGATTTTGGATAGCTAGAGTATGTGGATAGGATTTATAGGTATTGGAAGATTTTTGGGAGATTTAAGATATGGATGGATGGCATTGGATTGTATGGTGATAGCCTATAGCTTAGATACCATTGAAAAGGGAAGTACCAAGTGATGGAAAGATCAAGGAAATGCTGAGGGATGAGGATGAAGGATTGCTAAGAGATTTGGATGGAGGAATGCTTAGGGATTGGATGGAAGATTTCTTAGGGATTGGATAGAGGATTGCTGAGGGATTTGGATGGAGGAATGCTTATGGATTTTCATAGAAGAATTTTTGAGGGATTTGGATAGAGGATTGTTGATGGATTTGGATGGAGGAACTACTGAGAAATTTGGATAGAGGATTTTTGAGGATTAGGATGGAGGAAGATATGGATTAGGATATGGAAGATAAGGATTTGGAGGATGGAAGATAATACGATAAGAGGATGAGGAAGGTAGATGGAATCTTGGATAATTGGTGGATGAAGATTGGTAATGGGGAAATGGATGTAGAAAGGTGGCCAAAAGCATGTATACCGAGTGATTTATGCTTTTGTATCAAGATCCAAAGGAGGATGAAGGATGTGATGAGACAAATGGGATGGAAGAGATGCTAGATAGGATGTGCTAGAAGGGATTTCCCCTAGTTTCAGAGTAGATGGGGGGATTATGCATGACGCATGTTTGCCAAGTTTTCATCACGGTACTTGTCCAAGGTGCTTGAATTGCCAAGTTTTCACTATAGGATGAATCTTTTTCTCTTTTCTTTTTTTTTTTTGATTTTTTTCTTGATTTTTTTGACTTTTTCACTAACTTTCTGATTTGTCACTAACTTTTTGATTTGTTTCTAACTTTTTGATGTGTCTAGATGTTGGTACAACCTTCTTGGGATGCATGAAATATGAAAAGGCATGGATGAGATGGGCTAGATGGGGGATATGTATGGGATGAGGGATATGCTAGTATAAAGTGTATGGATAGGATGAGGAAAAGTGAGCATAATAGGGGGATGTTGTTAGGACCAACATTGGCACATGTTGTGACGAGGGTGGATGAAATTGATTAAAGATGAATGGTATATGTGGATGTGATAGAGGATTCATGCTAGGATATTTTAGGACATAGGGACCCAAAATGGATTTAGGAGATGAAGGAGAGGATGAGTACCTGGTGAATTAGCAACTTTGGATTCCATTATGGATATTTCTTTTGGATGCTTCATATCTTTTTTCTTTGGGATCCACATAATTTTTTATTTTGCTTTGGTGGGCATTTCTGGCTATTGGGATGCATTAGATTTTTCTTTTTCTTTGATGGGCCTTTGTGGCCATTGGGATGCATTGGATTTTACTTTTTCTTTGATGGGCCTTTGAGACCATTGGGATGTATTGGATCTCTTGATTGGATTTTTATTTTCTTGAGCATTTCTTTTAGAGTGGGCATGACAATCTTTGGATCTTTGTGGATAGCTACCTTTATTCTTCCTGGATATTGTATCCAAACTAGCAAGGAGCATTGGAAGGAATATGAGGATGTGTGTGGGATGGAGAAGAGGTGGATGGAGAGATGGAAGGAGATTGGCATATAGGAGATGTGGGAATGTTCCTTTGTTGATCATGACTAGGGATGTTTAGATTTTGGATGAAGGATTGAGTAGGATAAGATGGAAAATGATATTTTGGGATGTCAGGGCCCAAAATTGATTTGGTATGTGAAGGAGATGTGATGGTAGATTTTGGGATATATTTTAGAAAGTAAAGTCCACCAAGATAACTTAGAGAGGAGGGGGTGAATCAGTTATCAGATAGATACAACTTTTATCAACCTCAATAGAATTTAATCATGTAAGCAATGTAATCAATAACCATAGAAATATATACATTCACAATAACACAATGACACAAGATATGTTGACTAGGGAACCTCTTGATCAAAGAGTAAACCCCGGTGGGAATGATGCCCACAAAAGATGCACTATATGAAATTTCCTTGTGAGAGGATGGACTCTATTAGAGTCTTATGAAATACATTCAGTACATATGAGTCCATTTTAGGAGAATTTGAATCCCTATTAAAAGATTCTAACTCTATTAGAAGTTATGGAAGATAGAAGAACCCACTGCCCAAACACCTTCAGGGTAAGATCATTGAACTCACTGTCCAACTGATCATTGTATTACTCAACAAAATAATACCAAAAGATTACTAATTTCAACAATTCAATACTCCTTCTCTGACTGTGCTAAACCCCACCAACTGCTTCTTCAGATCTCAACACCAGATCTCTATACTTCGCATATCCTCTTCCAACAAGTATTGCACACTTTCACAATTCACTTTCAAATTCAATTCACAATTACTACTTCATTTTCATATTAAAACAATGAAAACATTCATTCCTTTATACCACACTCAAGTAATTACAAATGATTTGGCATGAAAATTACAAAATAAAAGTTTCCACATGTTACATAAAAATTACACAAAACTGTCAGCTTCTGATTAAGATAATTCTTCACTCATGTGACCTCAGATCTTGCACTCATGTCCATGTCACTAAAATCATGTATTCAACTACCTCATAACTATGTATGATCATATTCCATCCCAATTAGGAGATATCATCCGATTTCCACAAACTGCTACTCAGGAACACTTCCTTAATACTGCTTCCACTGATTTCTTCATAACTATCATGAATAAATGAATTTCCCAAAGCACTCTTAACCAAAATCTTATAGAACATCATAGATTAATTCCCCAACTCCACATAGCTTCATCTTTAATATCCCAAGTGCACTAACTCAAACACTGTCTGCTTCTCTGATAATCTTCTGTAGATCACTGTGTTGACTTCAATGATAATCATAGTCATGAATGCAAAAATAACTACTACAAAATGGTTGTGAATACTCCCCTATAGGATATATTTAGAATTCATTCCTTACAATCTCCCCCATTGGCATTGATGGCAACATAGATGAAAAAACATCCAAGTTCCATGAATACCAATACTGCAACACTACTGGTCTTAAAATGCTTTCAAGTCCTCTTCATCAATCAAATCTTGCTTTGTTTTCCTATTCATTTCTCTCCAATAGATGATTTTTCATGTATACTTCTCCCCCATTGACATCAATGACATATGTTTCATCATTATGTCAACAACAACTTCAATGTCAAAAGACACCGTTCAGAAAGTGCATTCACTAGAGTTCTCATGACTCAGCTCAGATACACATACTCCCCCATAGAGGAAGTACCACCATCTAGTCCACAAGAAAAATAGGGATCATATACCATTGGACAAATTTAACAATCCACATCACTTCTCAAAAGTAGGTTGGGGCATAACCCCAAGCATACCTCTCAGATACTCAAATGTATCCTTAGGAAGATGTTTTGTAAATATATCTACAATCTTCTCCTTTGTGCTTATGTACTCAAGTCTGACTTCTTTCTCTGCAATTTTCTCTCTCACTACATGATACTTTATCTCTATATGATTTGTCTTAGAGTGTAACATAGGTTTCTTAGACATACTAACTGTGTTGGTGTTATCACAATGTATAAAAATAGGCTCAAAAAATTTTATTCCACTATCCTTCAGCATTTGCTTCATCCAAATTATATGATTACAATTGTTTTCTACCACCACATACTCTACTTTTTTTGTGCTCTGTGAAATATAGTTCTACTTCTTGCTTGGCCAAGAAACCAATCTTCCTCCAAGGAAAAATGCTCCACCACTCGTGCTCTTTTTTTCATCAACACTACCTCCCCAATCAACATCTGTATATGCACATAGCATAAATTCATCAGATGTTTCATACCACAATTCATACTCAACTATGCCTCTTAAGTACCTCAGTATCCTCTTTACTGCTGTATAATGTGATTCTCTAGGTTCAGCTTGAAATCTTGCTACAATTCCAACTGCATGTGATATATCAGGTCTTGTATGAGTCAAATATTGCAATCCTCCAATCATAGATATGTACTTCTTTTGTTCCACTGCAGGACTCTCATATGTGCTAGATAACTTGTGTCCATTTTCCAAAGGTGTTCCAACTAGTTTATAGTTCTCCATTCCAAATATCTTCAATAAATCATTCAATTATTTTTTCTAACTTACAAAGATACCATCATTGTTCTATGTTATCTACAATCCTAAAAAGTGTTAGAGTAGTCATATTATAGCTAATAATTAATTTATTTAATTATTAGTCTATTATACTCTACACTTAAGTTAGACTTAGGCATCTTATTATTCTTTAGGGTTTTCACCTTTAGGGTTTCGGTATCCTTTTATAAGGATTCCCTCTTTGTATTTTATTCATTCACTTATTGGATCATAATGGAAGATTGTTTTCATGTGCATATGATGCCTCTAGCTTTTGGCCTCCATAGCATTTCTCTTCAATAATATCAAACAATAGTCTTAGTTATTTTATTGTAACATCTATAAGTTTTTCTCTTCAATGAATATCCAAGAAATATACCTTCATCACTTATAGGATCAAACTTTCCAATGTCAACATCTCTCTTAATATAAAATTTGTTTCCAAAAATTCTAAAATACTTAACTGATGGTGCATGTCCAAACCATAGTTCATAGGGTGTCTTGTCTATCTCTACTCTAATTTGGACTCTATTCATTGTATACACTGTTGTGTTCATTGCTTCTCTCCAGAATATCTTTGCCAAGTCATTCTCAAATAACATAGCTCTTTTTGCTTCAGTCACTGATCTTTTTCTCCTTTCTACAATACCATTTTGTTCAAGTGTCCTAGGGGCTGAAAAATGCCTCTTAATACCATTCACTTCACAAAAAATGTTAAATTCGTTTGAACTAAATTCTCCACCTCTATCTGGTCTCAAACATTTAATCTTCATTCTAGATTCATTCTCAACTTTGTTCAAAATGATCTTAAACTTATCAAATGCTTCATATTTTTCTTTAAGAAATGCAATCCACACCATTCTTGTAAAATCATCAACAAGAATCATAAAATACCTTTCTCCATAGAATCCTCTAGTCCTTGTGGGACCGCTC
Source organism: Chamaecyparis obtusa (assembly GCA_027943335.1). Taxonomy (NCBI): domain Eukaryota; kingdom Viridiplantae; phylum Streptophyta; class Pinopsida; order Cupressales; family Cupressaceae; genus Chamaecyparis; species Chamaecyparis obtusa. The sequence goes on along the minus strand of BSBK01005652.1, from coordinate 704,289 downwards.
AAATCTATATGAACAATCTCCAACTTCTCTGCTATTGTAAACTTCTTGTTGGGAAATGAGCTTCTATTTTGTTTAGCCATCATACATTCCTTGCAAATCATGTTAGTAAGCTTCATAATTTTAGGTAAATCTATTACTGTAAGTGTAGTACTCACTTTCACAATGTTATCAAAGTTTATATGAAAAAATATTCTATGCCATAACCAATTGTCATCAATCTTAGTAATCAAACATGACATCTCAATAGGATTCAACTTAAATACATTACCTCTAGTTCTAGATCTAGTACCAATCAAATTACCATCCTTATCTTTGATTACAAAAGTTTTCTCAGTAAACTAAACTTGATATCCCTTGTCAAATAGTTGTCCAACACTCAAAAAATTATGTTTCAAACCATCCACAAAGTAAACATCATCAGTATTAGTCTTTCCATCAAGAGTAATAGATCCTATACCTTTAATCAAACAAGGTGCATTGTTTCCAACTCTAACAACTCCTCCATCATAATTGTTAAACTTTATGAACTTTTTCATGTCTCCAGTCATATGATGTGAACAACCACTATCTATAATCCAATCAGCTTTCTTTTCTACTTGAGAAACTAAATCTTTTTCTTCCTTAACTTCTATTTCTGGATTTTCCTCTTTAATTGCCACAAATCCTATATCATCACTCTCAGTTTCACTTTCACTCAAGGATTTCTCGAAACTAGCTTCAAGTTCTTCATCATTTGCATAGTAACATTCTTTAGATCTCCTAGGATTAAATTTCTTTCTATACTTATTAACTCTCTTAGGACATTTAGATGCAAAATGACCAAATTCTTGACAAGTCAAACATTTAAAATTTTTCTTACTATCTGGTTCTCTTTTCACAAGAAAGGCAATACCTTCTTCAATAGTCATGTCTTCTTCATTTCTAGATCTACTGTTGCTAGCATAATCTCTACTCACACTGATGCTTCTTGAAAAATTAGGGTGAACACTAAGAGCACTGAATGTTGTCTCCATTCTAGGTAAATATCTTGATAGCCTCAGGTTCATCTATGGTACTTCCAATCTTCTAAGAAGAGTTTCTCTGGTAAAGTTTTTAGTACAAGGAATAACTTGTTTAATCATCTGTGTTGTCTGCTTAAAAGCAAGAGTCAATGTCCTCAGAATTTTCCATATTACTTCATTCTCTATCTTGATTCCTCCACAAGATTTTATACCTGTAACAATCTCTGACATTCTACCAATATAGCTTCTAATAGATTCATCTTCCATCATTCTTATATCTTCAAATGCACATATCCAATTATGTAATCTGACTTTCTTTGCATGTTCATCACCTTCAAAAGTAGATTGTAAAGCTAACCAAATTTCATGAGATATTTTTAGATATTTTACCTAACTGTACTCATTTTCTAGAAGGGCTGACAAGAGTGCTTCTCTGGAAAGTATGTTACACATGAATAGATCTCTTTCATCATTAGTACAATCTTCAATCTTATCCTCATTAATGATATTCTTCTAATTCTTTGTGATTAACCAATAACCTGGTCCTAGACAAAGTAAATGTGTCTTCATCTTTTCTTTCCAGCTGTCAAAATTTACTCCATCAAGTTTAGGGCTTTCTTTCCTGAAATGATTCTCCATGGATCTCCTTAAGTTGTTAAAATTTTCCTTCAAGGACCTCCTACTCTGATACCAATTGTTAGAAAGTAAAGTCTACAAAGATAACTGAGAGGGGGGAAGGGGTAAATTAGTTATAAGATAAATACAACATTTATCTGTAATACCCCAAAAATGGGTTATAGGTTCATTAACCTCTTACATCAACAAATCGAATGAAATCGACATCAAATTCCTAACCTAAGGCACATCTACACATCAAATCATCAAAACCTAATTGAAATCCTAAATTATGCATCAGAGAACACTAGTACATTTGAGACCTTTTTCTGATGGCCGAATGTCCCAATTTTGACAGTATACTATCGATTGAGTGACACTACCCGATGTCACAATTTTGCAGTCAAAAAAACTGACAGTTTTGTTAGGTGTCATAATTATGACACCCTTAGCTATCGCAAAAAGTGGGTACCAACAAATTGAACTTGTCATCGCACCTATTTGCAGTTGTCCATATTGCGACACCTAATAATCGGAACAAATACAAATGATGGTGACCCGTCAGAATATTCTGACGGGAAGCCATCATTATTAACCTGTTCACCGATGGAAATGCTATTAGTGTAATGGATTTTTGTCACAAGATTATGATGGATGTGCATCGTTTATGGTTTGTAACGATGACTATGTTGTACATATGATGGACATGCATTAGAAATTTATGACGGACATTCATCGTTTATGATTTGTTTCGACAGTGATGTTGTTAATGCGATGGCTATATGTCAGATGTTTGTGATAGATACTTGTCGCTGTTATAATTTCATCGTAGTTATGACAACAATTAGTTTTTTAAAATATATATATATTTGTCAATTCAGAATGGTGTTCTTGCAGATCTGGTTCCTTCTCATGATTTGGTTATGGATCATTTAGACATAACTTTGTAGTAGATTTGGTAGCGGGTCATGGATTATTGACTCGAGTCTAGAGACTTGGATTTTGAATGGATCCTACCGAATCAAGACTTGTGACAATGACGGCTCCAGCACAAGAAGCTAGTGTGGTGATCAGAGATGCATTCTTCCTGATGTGTTCATGGGATATATGTGGACCTGATTGCATTCAAATCTGATTCAAGTGACTTCTTGACTTCTTTGGTCTCAATTTAATGTGCTTTGTTCCTATGGAGTGTAGCAGTGACTTGACTTGGAGTTTGAGTAGACTGTGCATTGATCGGCTTGAAGAAGGAATCAAGCTACTCTTTGCATTGTTGTTGAGATCAGGTTGTGACAGATCACTAGGATCATCTACCATTTTTGCCACAGTTTTGAATGAGTTAGGTGTGATGTCAAGAGAGTGACGTTAAAAACTTGCACATTGGAGATTCGTAGATCACTATGGTGTCCGTGATGACTTGGGAGAAGTCTTCTTCTTGGTCAACCAAGCTAAGAGACTTAGATTACAGAAAGTGGATTGTTTGATGTGCCTTATGAGACAATGAAATGTGGTAGATGTAAATGTGGTTTGATCGACCCCCTGAAAGTATTGACATCTAGTATTTCCCTGACAATAGAAAATGTACATCAGTTCTTCATAAAATGAGTAGTTGTCACAATATTTTAAAACATAAAATATAATTATGAAATATCCAAACCTTTTTCCTATTTGGGAAAACCCAAAATTGACGCCCAGGATTACTTGTTGTGCCTGACATCTTCAACATGCATGGGCCAACACCACATTGACATATAGGCACATTGACCAAAGTCATCGATGCTATTTCGACAAATATTGCATTATCACAAATATTGCATTGTCATTATTTTGTTCATTCATAATAATTATAATTACAATAAAAAGAAACATACTAATGTAGACTTGCACATTTTTTGGCTAAGTCGAAGTCTTTGGTTTAAATCACTAGACACTCAAACAAAATGACAAACCAAAGACAACCATACAATTGTAAAGAAAGCTAATTTTCTTAATCACGTCACTAACTTGTGCATGTCTAAATACTGGTGTCTTTCAAGTGATTTGATTCTTGTCATGCCTGCTACAAATGAGAACACTCTTAACTAGTGAGGTTGTTTAACCATATAGAGATTAAATACACTCTTTTAAAATGAAATTTCTCTTAACAAAAGATCAAAGATAGATATATAAGTAGGACATATAAAATAAGGTGAATAAGAGTAGTACATATAAAACAATCATTAGAACATGCCAAACATATAGCATTATTGTACATTTCATTCATGTCATTGATATTCTTCTTCATCCATCTCATCCATCTCATTGATATTAGGAACATCTCGCATCCATGACTATCGACGACAATATATAGGGACATCAGTAATAAAATAGTACACTTACTGTTTTGAATTTGAGCTCATAAAGATTAACTTTCATAAGAATATGAATGAATGCAAATATACATAAGTGGATGAACATAAATAATGGAGGTACCAAACATTGCCTGAAGTAATGAAGTGTTGACCCAGGCTTCAATCCAGTATGCTCTTGTATGATCCAAAACCTACAAAGAAGGAAAAGATAGGGTTAGATCCAAAGGATCTAAGCAATTTTTGGCACCCTATTACTAATCCTCATCTACAATTATGCATGTGCATAGTCAAGCCATACACTTTTAAAATGAACTATGTTATAGAACATGGGTGTGTGTTAATGTGATTCAAAAGCTATTATGCAAGATTATTTTATTATGCATATATAACAGGACAAGTGATAGATTTTAATGGCAATGGACATATAAATTGCTTTGAAACTCTATAATTTATTATTGTAATTGGACATAGAAATTGTAGTGTAAGGAGTAGGATGATTGTTCATGAGCTCACTATTTAATGTCTGGCCAGGCCATGTAAATGGTACTAGGCCAACCCAATCGGCCCAACATAATGTGTAATGTTTATCTTTGTCAAATACACTTGTTCACCATTTTTTTCTTGTTCTTCACACAAATATTGTATCAAAAGTAATTGTAAACAATGATTCAAAGAAAAAGGAAACAACTACAATAGATCATACCCCAAAAGAATACAATCAACTACAATAGCTCACAGTCTCAATGAACTAAATAGTGTATACAACAATATATGGTGCACAACAGCAGCAAGCATGCAATGACAACAATAACATTGCATGATAAAATTCAATACTCTTAGTTTTTATTCAAATCTATTCGAAACTCCTATCAGCTCATTGTTCAATAGTTAAACTAACCTATGACTTCAAAGGAGGAATTATGAAATATAGTTGTAGGTAGTTATCTCTTCTATAATGATGGAGGAGTCAAAGGTAATGATCTATGAGGTTGTTGCTATTAGATCATACATTAATACACATATAATTTTTTGGATATCTACATTTATGTTTCTCAGCTATTGTGATATCTACATTTATGACTGAGCATCCCTCTGCTCATCTCTTTAGTTTTTGTTTTTGTATATTTCACCATCTGACGCTCCTTTTTGGTAAGAGATGGATGGAAATGTTCATGACTCTTGAAAAAATGGCCTGCAAACTGAATATGGTTAAAATGGAAACATAGTAATGTACCTAACATTCAACACATATTCATTTGAAATTGGAATAACATAAGTAAATCTGAAAATACTTGAAAATCAATTAGGTCAAGATACATACCTCATCATGAAATTGATTCATAAATACCTGTATTCTAAAGTCTGTGTACACTTTTAGAAAAATTTGAAACTTGTCCTAGACTAGAAATGCTGAGATGAAGAAAACCTAGAAATCTTTCACGGAGATGGCTTAGCTCGATTTTGACCCTCATAAAAGGTCAAATACCACATTCTTTATTTGAAGTTTGATTCAAATTCTATTCACAAATCTCAGAAGTTCAATGAAAAGGGTACTCAAATCTGTCCTCTGATCCTCAAAATAGCAACTATAGATATCTGAAAAGGGGAGTTTTGGGGTGGCTATATAGGGTTTAGCCTTAGTCAAACCCCTATTTTGGTGGTCTCCACCTCCATGAATAGCCAATTGAAATAGAATGTGTGTGTGTATATTGAAATTGTAATGCCAAGATCTAATCCTCTAGATCAAAACCCTAGCATGAATATGTATGAAATATCAATGCATAGATTTGAATGAGATAGAAAAGCATACCAAGCCCCCAAGGCTAAAGTACTTCTACCAAAATCACAACCCATAATTGCTACTCCATGATTGAATCCTTGAATGCCTGAAAGTTGATAATGGTGGATCAAAGAAGAAAGGATCTCTCTTGCTCCAATTATGAGTCTACAAAGATGCTTGATGTCAACAATGGCTTGATCTTCTATATCTTCATCTTGCTAACTTTCACCTTCACTATTCCTTCCTTGCTTGAATTCTTTCTTGCACTTGAGAGCTTGCAATTTCTTGGGATGAGATATGAAAACTTGATTGAGAAAACTTGATGTGAAAATGAGAGAGGAAGGCCTCCTTTTATAGTGATCTAGGGAACACTCCTTTAGATGGGCCACCTTGAAGAATTAAATCCCAATTAGTTCCTCACCTATAGAAAATATACCTAGATTAAATGTAATTAAAGGATTTACCATCCCGAAACCCGAAATGGCCAACCTGGAGGTGGGAAAATAAATTTCCCGAAAGCCCGAAGCCTGGAAATTAAAGATTTTGAAAATTTGGAGAAAGGGGTCAATGTTGAGGTTGACCCTGACCTAGTCAGGGTCAACCTAAGACCTTGAGCTAGTTAGGGTTGACCTAAGACCTTGACCTAGTTAGGGTCAACCTAAGACATTGACCTTTTTCCTAGGTTGACCTAGAACGAAGTCAGGAGGTCCCAAGGATGCCCAAAAACCTAAAATTGATACGAGCACAGGACAGAATGTCAAGGATAGACATAAAATCCTATGATTACTAAAATGAAGGCCAGGAGGATCTATTTCTAAATCCTACCTAGAAAATAGAGCCATGGAAGAGGGAAATTTAGGAGAATCCTTAGGATTCTAACCCTAATTTCACCTAGGATGAAGAAGATGAGAGCAAAATGCATCCTAAATGCATGTCTATCATGATAAATGTATTAAGAGAGGGTGCTAAACCTATCAAGATGGAAGTTCTTCCATTTTAAGATGATACATTTAGCCCCCACCTTAGCTTAGTTATGACACTATGTGAATATGCAAGCTAAAGTATGAAAACATCATAGTAAATAAAAAAGATATAGCCAAGTCCTCAATGTAAAGATCCTACAGAAAATTGTTAGAACCTACAACACAAAAGGTTAATGAAAATCTATAAATCACCTAAAGCTTACTATATGATAATTTGAGAAGTGTATAGAGCCCCTTATGCCCCCCTGTTTCGGCTTTCTACTTTGGAAGGGTGAAACAGGGTGATAAGAAAAAACTCTATATACGGGATATGAAGAGTGGTGAAAAGTCCTTTCCTAAACCAATTAGAAGGATTCCTAACCTTCCTAAACTAGTTCAAGGAGTTAGGTATCTGAATCATGATTCCATCACCATTGACGACACTGAAAATGGAGTTACCGAACTTAGGTTATGATAAAAAGAGTGGATGTCTATCTAAATGCATAAGAAAGAAATTTTGAGTTTTTACCCTAAGAAAACCCTAATTTGAACTTATAAAATAGATGAATAGTAATACTTACTCATTCTTACCATTTGTAGATTTGAAACGAGAAAGCATGATGTCGAGAAGAGAAGAACTGCGAGTGACACACCTAGAGTCTCTGAGACACAGCTTAGCTACCGGACGGCCACTACTCGAGGTGAGTTATGCCTTTATCCACCTTTGTGTTTTTCAATTTCTTGTTTTGAGAGGTCAGGTTGATTTTTCCCCCTTTAGGTTGACCCTGACCCATTTAGGTCAACATTGACCCACCTAGGTCAACTTTGACCCATAAAAGTTGACATTGCCCAGGAGGTTTTTGTCATGTTTTGAGATGAGGTTGACCTTGACCCAAAAAGGTCAATCCTGACCTAGTAAAGTTGACATTGACCTAGTAAGGTTGACATTGACCTAGCTAAGGTCAACTTTGACCTAGTTCAGTTAGATTTGTAGATTTGATGATGTAGATTACTGATATGATGTTTGTTTGTGCTTACAGGACCTAGTTTGCTTTCGAGAACATCCTTTTGGGGATTTTCTAGTGAATGTCAAGGAGAGACTATCCAAGCTAGATGATGAGGGGATGTAGTTACTAAGGGATGTGGGACTGTACTAGGTATCAGTCCTTCCATAGATCAGACTACACCAAGCCATGCTGTCAGCTCTGATGGAGCGATCAGATGAGGATACATGCTCCTTCCATCTTCCATGTGGGGAGATCATAGTGACTTTAGAGGATGTATACAGGATTATGCGGCTTCCAGTCTGAGGGGAGACTATCAAACCTAGAGCATAGCATGGTTGTGAGGAGATCCATGCAGACTCAGAGTACTGTATAGGTGTGCATCCACTGATGGGGATCTGATCAGATCAGATCCCACTATCTACCATACTATCAGGCCCTACACCTTTAGTACAGAAGGTGTTGGTGTGCATAGTATCTTCGGTTGTGTTACCCAACTCAAAGGGTACCATATTTTGTTCACCTTAGACACATCTTATACAGAAGATGGAGAGAGAGAGGACCATCTTCTCATGGGGTCGCAGCATGCTAGCACAACTATACCATGAGCTGAGTCAGTTAGTGAGGTATCAGCGAGAGAGTTTATCGATATGCATATTTCTATAGATATGGATCTTTGAGCATTTCATATGTACACATCCATAGGGAGTGTCAATGATGGTAGATGTGAGGATGGCAAGATCTTTTGCATATCCTTTGAGGGATATCTGGCACATAGGGGATACACCGGGATAGTGGAGCCACCAAGGAGGATGAGGATATCGGAGGTGAGGAGGAGCACATCTTCGATGGAGAACCCATGGAGGAGCAGAGAGCAGAGGAGAGAGTAGAGGAGATGCCCCTAGCTGCTGATACTAGTACAGATATACCTATTACACGTGCATCACCATTAAGATCACGATAGCCCCCATGGCCCCACATAGAGACACCACCATCGAGGCCTAGACATAGTGAGCTTGGAGAGAGTAGTCACTCCATTACCCCACCACCCAGGCACTTTAGTGACATCCAGGAGGGAGACCCAGGTATAAATTTGATTGAAAATTGTTGGAACATATGATTTGATGTGACATAGATAGGATACTAGACTGATAGAAGTTTGTCTATCTACAACGAGCATAGTGGAGTGGAGGAGCTTTGTATCTAAGGTTCTCAAGGATAACATTATATCCTACTAACTACCAATCGATGAGCGAGAGTCCTCCATTGGTCACAGGGATCTCGGCAGACATGCTGACATCTTTGTATGTATCCAGCGAGAGCTGAGGATGTGCAGAGAAAGAGAGGAGAAGATGATGGAAAAGATATAGAGTCTTTGTGAGTGCATACAGGGTATGAGCATATCCAGGAGCCACACACAGACACACAAATCTTCATCTTCTTACCACAGGGTAGAGAGATCTGGGAGTCACCGGCCAGCAGATCGTCATAGTGATAGATGTAGTGATAGATAGGGCCATTGGCCTCATATGTATCAAAACTTGAAAAACTAAATTTGTGATGAATGAAAAACTTTTTCTACTGATTAGTTCTATGTTTGATTACTATGCTTTCATCAATATAAAACTTAATAAAAAGAAAGACAGAAAGAAAGTGCATAAATATATTCAATATGTAATTTTTACTAAAACTACATAACCTATAAAAGAAATCTTTATAAGGAATACATGAATGCACATGAAATAAATGAGATTAAGGGTAATAATGTTTAAGATGCATAATATTAATGGGTTCCTTAAAAGAAACACCATCCATATTAGCAAGTTTGTAAGCACCCAAACCAAAGTTTTGAATAACAACAAAAGGTCCAAGCCAATTAGGGCTAAATTTTCCTTTTTCGCCTAGTAAAGCATTCACATTTTGTTGATTCTCGTAAAGAACTAAATCACCAACCACAAATGTTCACTCAATTACCTTATGATTGTATTGTTTCTGAAGAGATTTATGATAAGCTTTGATATGTTCTAATGCATGTATTCGTTGTTCATCCAACATTTCTAATTCTTGTAAGCATTGTTCATGAAAAGTATCTTTATCAATTATCCCATGAAAAAAAATGCGTAAAGAAGGTATTTATAGTTCCAAAGGCATAATAGCATCAATACCATAGACAAGATTATAAGGAGAAGTACCCATGGTGGTACGAACACTAGTCTTATAAGCTGATAAAGCATAAGTCAATTGAGTATGCCAATCTTTGGCATGCTTATTAATTGTTTTTCTCAAGATTTGTTCAATAATTTTATTTGATGCTTCAGCTTGTCCATTAGATTGTGGATAATAAGGAGTTGAAAATCTATGTTGAACTCTATATTTCTCCAAGAATTTCACAACTTCTTTATTTTTAAAAGATGTTCCATTATCTAAAATTATCATCGAAGGGATACCAAATCTTGTTATGATATTATTAAGGATGAAATCACAAATAACATCTATTTTTGTTGATTGAAGAGGGACAACTTCAACCCACTTTGTGAAGTAATCCATAGTGGTGAGAATGTAAGTATGTCCTTGAGAAGAAGTTGGTGAGATTTTTCCAATAAGGTCAAAACCCCAAACGCTAAAAGGCCATGGAGAAACTTGATTACAAAGCTCATGAGCAGGAGCATGAATCAAATTACTATGTTGTTGACATTGAGGACATTTCTTAACAAACATGAAAGAATCATGTTCCATGGTTTGCCAATAATATCTCATTCGAAGCAATTTATTAACCAGGGATTTTCCACCAAAGTGTCCTCCACAAGAACCAAAATGAGCCTCTGCTAAAGCTACAGGAATTTTAGTTCTATTAAGACATCTTAATAATAGTCCTTCATAAGAGCGTTTGTAAAGTGTATCTCCTAAAATGATGTACCATTCTATAAGTTTTTGAATATGATTACGCATATTCCTTATTGTTGATTCAAGAAAAGTACCATCCTTCAAAAAATGAAAAATATGTGAATACCATTCATCCAAATGCAAATTGAAACAGTCAGAGGTGATCTTATTAGAAATTGTGGTGCATTTAAGAGTTTGTATAGTAAATTGAAAGTTTTTTGCATTGTTCTCAAGACAAACCAAGGAAGCTGCACTAGCCATGGCATTTGCATGTCGATTCTCCTTCCTAGGTAAAGTTTCAATCGTATAAGAGGAGAATTGTGAAAGCACATCAAGAGATAAATCTCTATATTGTGTCATTTTAGCATTTTTAGTTTGATATCCTCCTTTAATTTGTTCAACTATCAGTTGCGAATCACCATATATTTGTAAATGTTGAATATTGAGGGATGAAGCTGCTCGTAGTCCAACTATAAGGGCTTCATACTCCACAATGTTATTAGTACAAGGAAAGGTTAATTTATATGATAAAGGGATGGGTTTTTTTGTAGGGGGAATCAAGATGATACCCACACTAGAACCTATTTTACACTTAGACCCATCAAAATATAATTCCCAAATATCATCTTGTTGAATAGCTAGAATATTATCGTTAGGAAATTCCATAGAAGTAGAATTTTCATCTAGACAAGGACTAGGAGCTTCAGCTAAGTAATCTGTCAACGCCTATCCCTTAATAGATTTTTGAGAAATAAAATTAAGATCAAATTCAGTGAGTAACATAACCCATTTTGCTAACCAACCAGAAAGATCAGTTTGTGAGAAAAGATGTTTCAAAGGATCAAACTTGACAATCACATTAACTTCAGCATTTATAAGATAATGCCTGAGTTTCTGACATGCATAAACTACAGCTAGACATTGTCTTTCTAAATCTGTATATCATGTTTCATAATCAATTAAAGTCTGACTAATGTAATACATAGGTTTTTCCTTACCAGTATCATCAATTTGAGCTACCAACACACTTATAGCCCATGGAGTTGCTGAAGTGTATAATTGAAATGGTTTATCAAAATTTGTAGGTTGCAAAATAGGAGGATTTGCAAGATACTCCTTAAATTGCTCAAAAGTTTTTTTACACTCCTCATTCCAAGAGAAAGTGGTATCCTTTCTAAGAAAGGAAGTAAAAGGAATAGTGCGGACAGCTAAATTAGAAATAAAGTAACGAATAGCTTGTATTTTTCCTTGTAAACTTCGTAACTGAGAAATATTCTTAGGAGGAGGCATATTAACAATAGTGTCAATCTTTTTAGTATCTACCTCGATGCCTCACTTAGAGATTATAAATCCTAATAATTTACCAAAGTCAACTCCAAAGACACACTTCTTAGGATTCAATCTCATATTATAACTTTGAATTCTTTCAAATATATGTCGTAAAATAGTAACATGATCTTCTCTATGTATAGATTTTTCCAAGATGTCATCCACATAATCTTCAAGAATCTTATGAATGTAATCGTGAAAAATCAGAGTCATAGCCCGTTGATAAGTTGCTCCCACATTTTTTAATCCAAAAGGCATCATGACCCAACAAAAGGTTCCCCAAGGTGTTATAAATGCAATCTTAAATTGATCTTCAGATGGGATAAAGATTTGATTATATCCTGAAAAACCATCCATAAAAGATAACAAAGCATGACCTGCTGTTGAATCCATAATCATATCAATATTAGGTAGCGGAAAATCATCTTTCAAGGATGCCTTATTTAAATCTCTAAAATCAGTGCACATCATTATCTTATTTTCTCCTTTTGACATAGGCACAATGTTTGAAATCCAATCAGAATAATAAATATAACGGATAAATCTAGAATCCAATAGTTTTTCAATTTCACCTTTAACTAACAAAGCAATTCGTGGATTCATCTTTCGAATTTTTTGTTTCACGGGTTTCATATTTGGTTTTAGAATAATGTTATGAGTAACAATTTTAGAATCGATACCTGGCATATCGGAATATGTCCAAGAAAAGATATCCTTAAATTCAAGCAAAAGGGAAGCCAACTGATCATGTTCATCTTGATTCAAACATTTCTCAATTTTTATCATCCTTTCAAAATCATTTTCATCCACTTGAATATCAATAGTCTCAGTGATTAACAAATCACTTCTTATCGGAGAATCCATTGGTAAAGGGAGAATATCATGTTCTTCATGTTCTCCAAAATAAGCATCTATTTTTAAACAATAAGGCATCCTCATTTGTGATGAAACTTAGGAAGATCCTCATAAACCCCTAAAATTCCATTAAGGATTCATCTTTAGGAAAAATATCCAAAGAAGAATGTTGATTAAGGTCAATAAGCAATGGGTTAACCAATTTCAACTGTCCACTGCAAATATGATTAAAAATTATGAGGAAAGCTGATGGTTGTCTATAAGGATTAAATCCTAATCCATACGTATGATCATAGATGTCATTATCCAGAGGTACTTGTATACCTTGTTCATATTTACCACATCCTTTCCCATTAAACCTTGATTTCTCAAGAAAATGATAACCAGGTCCATCTTGATCAATCATATCAGAAGGAGTCCAAGGAGTGGCATATGTCACAATGTCATAACAATCAGGCTTTATAGTGTCAAGCATTTCATTAATCGAAGCAGCAACAAAATTACTTTTTAATTCTTCAGACAATGCGGAAGAAATAAAAAACTTTTTCTCAAATTCACTCTATTGCTTCATGAATTCTAAATCAGAGACCTTGTATTCTCCAATAAAGGTAGGATTAAAATCCAATGTCCCCCAATCATCCTCAGTCAAGGAAGAAGAAGAAGATGGAGCTTCTTGTTGTTGAATCTCAGGTTGTTTTATCTCAGATTGTTGTATCTCCGCTTGTTTCTGAATCTCCTTGTTAGGTTGAATAGGTTCAGAGTTCTTAGCATATTCTACATTTAAGCAAGGGTTTGGAGCATCATCCTCATGTAATGTATACATTATATTATTATAGATGAACCTAACCTTGCGATGAAGAGTAGAAGGAACTGCATGCATAGTATGTAACCAAGGTCTTCCTAAAAGAAGATTATAGTTGAGAGGTCCAGGCATAACATGGATAGGATTATTTAGAATAATTAGACCTACTTTAATAGGTAAGGTAATAATACCCAAAGTTCTTTTCACAATATTATCAAATCCACGTATAGGAACATTATCAAGTTGAATAGTAGATAAATCAGCCTTAATCGCCTTAAGCATATCCATGCTACAAACATTAACTATGGATCCATTGTCAATTAAGGTTCTATGAATAATACTCTGATTAATAGAGACAACCACCATAAGAGCATCATATTGATTCTGCACCTCTAAGGAAGGTAAATCATTATTAGAAAACACAATAGGAGGTACAGAAGGCATAGTATGCATACAATCCAAAATAGAATGAATGTTTTCTTGATTAGGAGGTGAAGCAGGAAGAGTAGATAGAGCTTTTTGTAATGCCTCATGATATGTCGGGGATGTTTGAAGTAATTCCCATAAAGATATCTTAGCAGGAGTAGCATGTAATTGGTCAACTAAGTTATACTCCTTAAAGGTAGATGGATACCTAGGTGCTTGAGGAAGCATAGGTTGAGAAGGAGGTAAAGAAACTGGAACAGTAGGTTGAGGGTTATTCTGTGTGCGATAAGCATGTGAAATGGAATCAGTGTTGTCAAATAAATCCAAAGGATCTCTAGGTTTACCTTTAATTTTTATATGAGGACATCCTTTTACCGTCATCAAATGTGTAGGATAGATCATTTTAGGTTTATCAATGTTACAAATAGTGGGACATGAAGGTAACCATGCACACACCCTATGGTAAAGGTCAATTGGAGAGGTTGTTGAGGAGAGTGAAACAAGAATAGGATCCATGGAGACCATATTCAAACTATTTTCATCCTCACTACCATGTACCTCATTAGGGATTCTATCCTCTTGTATAATAAAAGCATCATCAAAGTACTCAAAACAATAATCATACATGTTGAATACAAAGAAAGTACTAAAAGCATGAAAAATAGAAATATTTTTGTATTTTTAAAGGAATTTTGCAATTTTTTTATATTTTTGAAATATAAATGCAAGAAAGAAATCTACAAGATTTAAATCTAACACCATAAAAGAAAGAGTTGTCGTAAATGGGTTCACCAAAATGAATATTGAAGGTGAACACACAAGATAAAACAAAGGGACATCTAACCCCAAAAAGAAAGAGAGCAAGTATGTCGGGTTCACCAAAATGAATATGGTTAAAATGGAAACATAGTAATGTACCTAACATTCAACACATATTCATTTGAAATTGGAATAACATAAGTAAATCTGAAAATACTTGAAAATCAATTAGGTCAAGATACATACCTCATCATGAAATTGATTCATAAATACCTGTATTCTGAAGTCTGTGTACACTTTCAGAAAAATCTAAAACCTGTCCTGGACTGGAAATGCTGAGATGAAGAAAACCCATAAATCTTTCACAGAGATGGCTCAGCTCAGGTTTGACCCTCATAAAAGGTCAAATACCACATTCTTTATTTGCAGTCCTATTCAAATTTTGTTCATAGATCCTGAAAGTTCAGTGAAAATGGTACTCAGATCTGTCCTCTGATCCTCAAAATAGCAACTATAGATATCTGAAAAGTGGAGTTTTGGGATGGCTATATAGGGTTTTGCCTTAGTCAAACCCCCATTTTGGTGGTCTCCACCTCCACGAATAGCCGATTGAAATAGAATGTGTGTGTGTATGTATTGAAAGTGTAATGCCAAGATCTAATCCTCTAGATCAAAACCCTAGCATGAATATGTATGAAATATCAATGCATAGATTTGAATGAGATAGAAAAGCATACCAAGCCCCCAAGGCTAAAGTACTTCTACCAAACTCACAATCTGTAATTGCTACTCCGTGATTGAATCCTTGAATGCTTGAAAGTTGATAATGGTGGATCAAAGAAGAAAGGATCTCTCTTGCTCCAATTATGAGTCTACAAAGATGCTTGATGTCAATAATGGCTTGATCTTCTATATCTTCCTCTTGCTAACTTGCACCTTCACTATTCCTTCCTTGCTTGAATTCTTGCTTGCACTTGAGAGCTTTCAATTTCTTAAGATGAGATATGAAAAGTTGATTGTGAAAATGAGAGAGAAAGGCCTCCTTTTATAGTGATCTAGGGCACACTCCTCTAGATGGGCCACCTTGAAGAATTAAATCCCAATTAGGTCCTCACCTTTAGAAAATATACCTAGATTAAATGCAATTAAAGGATTTTCCAGCCTGAAACCTGAAATGGCTGACCCGGAGGTGGGAAAATAAATTTCCCAAAAGCCCAAAGCCCGAAAATTAAAGATTTTGAAAATTTGGAGAAAGGGGTCAATGTTGAGGTTGACCCTAACCTAGTCAAGGGTCTACCTAAGACCTTGACCTAGTCAGGGTTGACCTAAGACCTTGACCTAGTCAGGGTTGACCTAAGACATTGACCTTTTTCCCAGGTTGACCCAGAACCAAGTCAGAAGGTCCCACGGATGACCAGAAACCTAAAATTGATGCAGGAACAGGATAGAATGTTAGGGATAGACATAAAATCCTATGATTACTGAAATGAAGGCCAAGAGGATCTATTTCTAAATCCTACCTAGAAAATAGAGCCATGGAAGAGGGAAATTCAGGAGAATCCTCGGGATTCTAACCCTAATTTCACCTAGTATGAAGAAGATGAGAGCAAAATACATGCTAAATGCATGTCTATCATGATAAATGTATTAAGAGAGGGTGATAAACCTATCAAGATGGAAGTGCTCCCATTTTAAGATGATACACATACAAATAAAAACTTATGGTTATTCAAATGGTAAGTTCAAAGTTTCCCATAATTTGGGAGAAACGAGTTTGGAAAGACTTCAATCTTTCATTGAGGGAAAGGATTTTACTTACATTGAGTAGAAACCTTAGGTTTTTTCACTTCATTTTTAGTGTCTTTTTTTGATTTTAATTTCAACTCAATAGATAATTTTCTATTCATCAAGTGATCAGAACTCGTCGGAATAGCACTTGTGGAAGGATCGGGGCATTTCCTCTATGACTCAAAATCACTCTAGATCTTCTCAAAATGAAAAATAGAAATATCTTTTTCACACCCATCTCTTACTGAAAAGAAATGTCAGATGGTGAAATCTATGAAAAAAAAATGGAAGAGATGAGCAAAGGGATGCGCAGTCATAATGTTTCTAGTAGACATCCTGTTAGCGCAATAGAAAAGAAAATGACCCTAGAGGCTGCTAAGTCTTTTGAATCAGAAAACCCCTTTGGCTTAATAATTAATGAGATTGTTGCTATTAGATCATACATTAATACACTTACTATTTTGAATTTGAGCTCGGGCATCATGTAATGTTATTGTTGTCATTGCATGATTGTTGTTGTTGTGCACAATATATTATTTTATACACATAGAACAATAGATTTGGGGACTTAGACTTATGTTCAATCCTTAGTAATGCTTTGGGGAACTAATTACTAGATGAGTGACTATAGTACCCTAGTTTTCATTATTAGATGATCTTGTTTAATTTGTGTTCATTTCATGCAAAGATACATGTAAAGGAAAAGAAATTTTTGCATCTAAAGATTACATGTATATATATGAAAAATAACTTGTATATACTATAAAAGGAAAATAACTTTGAGAAGAAAATGCAAGAGTATAGGCATACATAAGAGGATGAACATAAATAATAAGGGTGCCAAACATTGCCTGAAGTGATGAATTTTTTACCCGCGTATGAATTTAGTCTGCCCCTGTGTGATCCAGAACCTACAAAGAAAAGACAGATGGGGGTTAGATAAAAAATATCTAAGCAATGAATGGCATCCTATTAGTGATCCTCATCTAAAATTATGCATGTGCATAGTCAAGCCATACACTTCTGAAAGAAAAATCAAGTTCACAGTCTCAATGAAATAAACAGCGTATTAAACAATATATGGTGCACAACAGCAGCAAGCATGCAATGACAACAATCCCTATTTTATTACTGATGTCCCTATTTATATTTTTTCATCAAATGACCCAAAAACATCAAGAATGGTCCTATATGGTCGCTAATAGCCAACTTTCAGAAGAATATAAATGAATGCAAACATACATAAGTGGATGAACATAAATAATGAAGGTCCTATATGGATGGTTCTAATGCTTAGCCATTACAACAATTGAACATTCATCATTTGGTATATGAACATGTGAAAAACATGCAGACATCAAGACATGTGTACTATGAGCTTCCCTGCAACAAATGGACTTGTGATGATTTTCACAATAGTACATGTGTTGGAAGGAAAGCTCACACTACTACTTAGGAAAATATGAATGTTCATCACCTGTGCATATCAGAGTTGATCAGAGAAGGTATATGCACAACAAAACAAATTTTATTACTGATGTCCCTATTTACATATTTTCATCAAATGACCCAAAAACATCAAGAATGGTCATATATGGTCACTAATAGCCAACTTTCAGAAGAATATGAATGATTGCAAACATACATAAGTGGATGAACATAAATAATGAAGGTACCAAACATTTCCTAAAGTAATGAAGTGTTGACCCAGGGTTCAATCCAGTATGCTCTTGTATGATCCAAAATCTGCAAGGAAGGAAAAGATGGGGTTAGTGTTAATCTCTATTGAGAATTTAAGGTTGTCATTAGTATCAAAGGATAGTAAACAGGTCAGTCGGTTACTTATATTGAGTTGGTCGGTAACCAGAAGTAAGACAGAGTAGTTGGTAAATCTTTTACACTGAACATCACATAGTTTACCAAGCACCAGCGACACCAACATCGACGGTCAATAAACATTGAGCATCGTAGTATACACTGAGTAGATTATACAGTGTTTACCGATGATCATAGAAAATGGCATAGTAATCTGAAATGACACATTCTTCTATGCAAATGGTTACAATAGATCATAAAATCATTTACCAAGATCGAGGAGCATTTATTGTAAAAGATACTCATTAAATGTAATGTTTATCTTATTGCAATAGTTGATCTAGGTTAATTTTTCACCGTAGATCTTAGGGTTATGATTATTTTTGTAACCTAATTTTGCTAAGGCAGCAAAAATAAAACACTATATATTTTTTATGTTCGCACCATTTTATGGGGTTGGTGAACTGATATATATGAATCATGGAGCACTTGAAGCCATTGCCTAACTTCAAGTCAATTGGTTTACAAAGCAGAACAGATTACAGAGGAAATCAGATTGAGCAGAATCAAAGAAGGCTACCGAGTAGAACAAAGCAGAGAACCATCATAGATAAGGTGATATTTTGATGAGCACTTATAGATCTATTTCAGACAATTGAGTTGTCAACTAGCAGATAATTGCCTATTACTTTTTGACAATTGTGATAGATTTTTTTGTAAAATCTCTTAACAGAGTAGACTTAACAATCTTATGTAAATCTCTTAACCGAGTACACACTTCATTAGTGTTGTTAAAATCCTATAACTAGATAGATCTAGCTGATCTAATATGTTACTCCTAACATGGTAATATCACTAGAAGTGATCAAAACTTGTAGCCTTAATAGACAAACCTTTTCTATCTGCAGTAGTGAAGAATTTGTGGGTGTCATCCCCACCGCAGTTTTTACCTTCTTACAAGGGTTTTTGCATTACCAAAATACTTGTGTTATGTTATTTTCATATTGATTTCATGTTGTTTACTTTATCAAGTTAACTAGATGATTGATTTATGCAATTATATTCAAGTTGTTTTGATCGGATATCACAGTACACAGTTTTAGATCTGAAAGGTTTTACAAGTAAAGTTCTTGAAGGCACTGATTCACCCCTCCCCTCTCAGTACCTATCTCTCCTAATTCCAACAATTGGTATCAAAGTGCAGTTCTCTTGTTGAATAGTCTAACCACTGAAGGGTAAAGATCTAAGTCATGGAGAGATACAAACTTGACAAGGCTATTGAGAATCAGAAGATACAAATACAGATGTTTGTGGAATAGTATAAACAAGCCAAGGAAGAATTGAAGAAATTATTGGTTGAAAGAAAGAACCTTGCAATTTAACTGAATGAAATCAGCTATCATGAAGAACCTATTGAAGAAATATTTGATCATATTGGATCTAGCTCTGGAAGCATCTCTGACGAATCTAAAAGCATAATCTCTAACTTATCTAAAAAGAATTAGCATCTATCTAAGCAAGTGAAAGCACTTCAAATCGGTCATGAATCTCAGATGGTGAGAATGGTGGAAATCATGAAAAATGCTAAACAAGCTGAACAAGATTGGAATCTGGCTATTGAAGACCGAAGACTGATGACTGAACAACTCCAAGCAAAAGAAAGTGAAATACAGAGACTCATTGATCATCACTTCCAAGTATCAAATCAGATGATGATAGTTAATCAAGAAATGAATCAAGTAAATGGAGAATTATCAAGAAGACTTGAAGATGTTGCAATACTCAGAGAAGATAATGAAAAATTGAGAAATGAAATAAAGATACAAAAGCAACATAATGAAATGATGAAGATAGCTGAGGACAGTTCTAAAAAGATTGATGATTTCCTAACTAATCAAAGGAGATTTGGAAGCAGTGTCGGTATAGGCTACGCAGGTAAAGGAGAATCATTACAACAAGTTGAAAAAGTCAACAACAATCAAAGTCAAAAACCTAAAGTGTTGACTTATTATCACTATGGAAAACCAAGACATACATCTAATGTGTGTAGAAGCAAAGCACAAGGTAAACCTCCTGTCATTCCTAAATTCAATGGATATTGTTATTACTGTGGTAGGTTTGGACATCCAGCCTATAAATGTAGAGCTAAGAAGAATGGCATTGCTAATAATACTACTGAGGAGAAAATATGCTATACTTGTAATAAGCATGGTCACACTGCAAAGGAATGCAAGGCAAAAATGAAACAAGTCTGGACACCTAAAGAGAAACTACAATGAAAACCATATCAACCAAAGAGACAAGGTAACTCATATGTTTGGGATTATAATACATGGACTAGCTATGTTGTATGTGGTTGGTATGGACATATTGCAGAAAATTGATACAGAAAGAGTCAGATTGGATAATCAAGAAATTAGACATATGTAGGAATGGCATGTATACACTATCACAAGGTCGGTCATTTAAGCAAGAACTGCAGAGACCGAGCACCAGATGAAAACCATATATTTGAGAGTGGATATAACATTTCAAAAATTACAAAGTTAAGGAACACAATGTGGAAGAAGGCATCTAATGAGAATGCTGAGTCAAGTAACACTATCGGTGAAACCTCGTCCACTGGATTGGGTGACATCGGTACCTCCACTTAAGATGACAAAGGTATGTATGGAAATGAAATTTTAAATGATCACATTTTACATATAGTTCCTTATATATGATGTACAAATACCAAATTTTCATGAATAAAGATGCACTATGGTTTATGTGTTAAAAGTTTACAAATGTCACATAGTCAATAAAAGAGGAAATGAGAGTTGATTACCCATCGGTAATCACTATACAAGGTTAACTGACAATAGTGAAAACCGATGAAGAAATTATATGTCAACTGAGCAAAGGAAATTGTAGACATTACTGAGCTAACAAGTTGTTTCGTACCAAAAGTTAGGTCATGCATTTAATGCACTAAAGTTTGAGCGGGAATATCAAAAAGTCTATATATATGCACGAAACAGAGTTCATTGTTACATTACGATTTTGAAGAATAGAGATTTTTCAAAGAAGAGTTTGAGCTAAATATTTTTAGAAGAGATTCAAAGTTACTGTAGATCAAACCGACAATAATTCTTTGACTATATCGAGTAACTTCATCTGCCTACCGAACACTGGTTATCTATTGCTTGTCGAAACCCTTGAAATAATTTATGGCATCAACATCGATTGAAAGCAAATCACAAAACATTGAGGAGGAAGTAGAATTAATTGTTAGGGCTACTATCGTAGAGGCCAAATTCAAACCACATCCCAAGGTTGCAGCACAAACGGATGATATGGACACATTCTCTAGTATTCCAGATAGGGTTTTGCTAACAGAAGATGTTAGGGCTTATATTCACTACAAAATTAGAGAAGTATGTGATTTTGAGACCATTTTTTCTTATCAACAAATTTGTGGACCGAATGGAAAGATAAAATCTGAATATAAGAAAATTAGGGAGTTGGGATTATTGTGTTTTACATACTTCCTACAAACATTCCAAAATGACCGGATAAGAATCATGCTAAGCAGATTTCATGATGGAAAATTTTGGTTAGATAAACCTATTGAGGTCACAAAGAAGATTATCAGTAGGGTTACTGGGTACCGTACAACTGACAAAGCCAAAGCCTTTCGAAGTTCATCTCGTCCTGATGTTGAAAAGAACACTAGAGCTCAATGGGACAGTAGGGCACTGAAAATCTCAACCATCAAAGACCCAGTGGTAAAATTTGCAGCTCATGTCATCGGGCACAAGATATTTCAATCTAGCAAACCAAATAGTGTACCCTGCAGCATCGTGGACATGGCATATAAAATTGTGAAGAAAGATCACCAGGTAGATCTTGCCGGACTACTACTACACCAACTGTAATATAATATGAAACAATAAGATCAAAGAAGTCCAACACATGTAAGTATGGATCACTGTTTGTCTATACATTTTTCTATTTGCAAAAATATGTACTTGATATCGGTAAAGTAAACTAGCAATC
This sequence comes from Chamaecyparis obtusa, assembly GCA_027943335.1. Taxonomy (NCBI): domain Eukaryota; kingdom Viridiplantae; phylum Streptophyta; class Pinopsida; order Cupressales; family Cupressaceae; genus Chamaecyparis; species Chamaecyparis obtusa. The sequence goes on along the minus strand of BSBK01005652.1, from coordinate 681,881 downwards.
AGACAAACCGATAACTGCAGAGATTGGTGAAATGATGAAAAGTCTAGGAGATAATTTGAATAAGGAATTTAATGCATATTTCAAAGAATTTTCAACAAAAATGCATCAAAGGAGTAGAATTCCAAGGGAATTAGTGAGTAAATTTGAAGATGACATATGTTTTTTAGTCAGCATAAACCACTCAATGATAAAGGTAGTAGAACTGAGAACAAAATGTTTAGCACCGATGAGATATGAAATGAACCATGATTTTTCTTTGAAATCTATTAATGCATTGCTGGTGTTACTGATAGATATCACCGCCAGGAGGTTTGGTGCATATGAGGAAGCTAAGTCATGAATCACTACAGACATAGAGATCAGAAAAATATCTAGAAGGGCGAAGAAAATGAGAAAAGATCTCACAAAAAAATATGGAAATACATCCAACTCATCTGTGGAGTCACTGGTTAAAGAAACAACTGAAGGTCAGTTACAGTTGACTGACAAGTCCTATGATAGTGAGGAGACCAAGTCAGACAAAGAAAAGGATCACACACCGGTTCCTCCCACCAATGTTGAATAGGAAAGAAGACACATTCATCAACTATAGCTCAACCTACTAAAAAAGAAGTAGAAAAAGTAGAAAAAAAGAGAGCAACTACACCGACACGGAAATATGTTAAGAGAAAGAACAAGAAAATAGCTAAGACACCAAAGAAAAAGAGGAAATACATAAGAAGTAAAGAAGATATAGAGGAGACTAACACTGAACATGATCCTAATCAATTCAAGTTAGTTCATAACAGGGAAAGTACAATAGAAGAAATAATTGAAGATATAATTGAGAATGGAAATCTTACAGATCCAGGCATAGGCAAATTTGACAAAATGTCAATTGAGGACAAGACAAAGCTAGAACATGCTATCATCCAGATGATGATTAAATTCAAGAGAGTACCAATGGAATTTGCATGTCAATTGCCGAAGGAACTTGATGAAAAAATAAATGAGAGATGGGCTATTGCACTAGATATAGAGAAAAGGAAAAGAGAACATTCATTACATCATGCAGCCTCACATTTTAGCTATGTTGTTGTAAGTGAATACATGACAAAGTATCAGGCTATATTTCTAGTCAAGAATAGAGCTATGCAGATAATGGATGAGAATGTGGGTGATATGGATGTCACATGTGATTCTTTGTGGACATCAATTTTGAAAGCAGAAGAGAAAGCTGAATAGGAAGAATTCCTAAAACTATCTAAGAAGAGACACATTTCAAAAGGTAAAGGTATTTTCATCAATGATAACAAAGGAAATAAAATAGAGGACACTGGTATATCAGTTATCGGGATAATTGATATCACCGAACAAAAGGAAGAAATAAGAATTTCACAAGATGCATCAGATCAAGTAAAGATCCACTTGCAGAAGAAAACTGATGATGATGCACTCATTGAGGACATCACTAATGGTGATCCTGATGATGAGGATGATGAAGATGTGACAATTGCACCAAATAAAGATGAAGCACTAGACACTGATAGTGTTCTCACATCTCTACTGGGTGAACTACCTGTACTTGCAGAGGCAATTGAAATACTTTCACAAGTACAACCCGATGTCTCTCATCCTGAGCAAAATAAAGATACAACAGGGACACAAGCACCTGAGCAACCTGCAGATACAAATGAGCCTAATAAAACTGAGGCACAGTCTACAAAAACAAAGGAACCAGAAGAAGCAAAGTCGATCGAGGTGAACCCACCTGACACTACAACTGAGACTCCCACACCATCTATCGAGGAGCAGAAGAAGGAAGATACGGTGTCAATTGGGAAAGATACTCTGAAGAGTGGAGAAAAAGCTATTGTTATTAGTGAGAAGAAGTCACCTCTTGCACAAAAGAAGAAGAAGAAGAAGAAGAAAGCCAAAGGGCCGGTCAACATTGATGAAGTCATAATTATACCAGAATGTGACCCGAGAACCCTAAGCCTCAAGGAACTAAGTAGATATGGGGAGCTATGTTCAAGGAAAGTGGCACAAGAGAAGTTAAGGCAAGAACACAAATGAAAAGAAGTGTTAAATGATGTGAGGGATATTCTACAACAACTATTACCGGAGACAAATATTAATGAGAATACTCCCATCATAGATCAACTTGCTACACTCGCCGACAAAATCAATGCCCCTGATATAGATGCAGACAAAAGAATAGAAGAAAGGGTAGAATCAAAGATTTAGGAAAAATTGGTAGAAATGATTAGCACAGAAGTGGCACTGAAAAAGGTAAAATTATCTGAGGTCATTACCAAGGTAAAATCTATCACCTAGATAATCTGTCAATTTCTAATCAAGCTTTTTACTTCAGACACCTTCACTATAGAAGTCAATGAAAAGATAAAAGGTTTAGAAGTGGAAATAAAGTTGAGTACACAAGTAGCTATCACTGAGCCAACTGCTTTCTTAAAGCATATTCACTGAGTTCAAGAACTTCGGTGGTTGATAGTAGATCTAAGGAAACAAGAAGAGCAAATCATTGATCAGGTTACAGAGTTACAAATAGAACTCACTCCTTACCTGAAAATTTTTGAAGCACATATTGTCAAAGCTAAACAACTTGTCACAACACCAAAGATTTCACTATTAGATAATATCTTTGACATGCATGCACAAGTTGGTCTTGAGCATATTGCTCTTACCAACTTGAAAGAGGAATGGGACAACCTCTTGGAGTCTGTAAAGAAAACCCATCAAAACATATTTGATAAGATGTAAGTATACATTATTTTTTTTGTGTTTGGCATTATTCTCAAAAAGGGGGAAAACATGTATATGCCAAATAAAGTATACTCTGATATGTATTTTACATACTACCGGGAGCATGCACCAAGGGGGAGTACTTTGTACTTAGAAAAAAAAAATTGTTGTGGATATGTATATGGTGGAGACATAAGGAATATATAGAAACATTTTTTCTATATACATTCAAAGTTTTGATACTAATGCCAAAGGGGGAGATTGTTAATCTCTATTAAGCATTTAAGGTAGTCATTAGTATCAAAGGATAGTAAACAGGTCGGTCGGTTACTTATATTGAGTTGTTCGGTAACCAGAAGTAAGACAGAGCAGTCAGTAAAGCTTTTACACCGAACATCACACAGTTTACCAAGCACCAGCGACACCGACACTGATGGTCAGTAAATACCAAGCATTGCAGTATACACTGAGCAGATTATATAGTGTTTACTGATGATCACAGAAAATGGCATAGTAATATGAAATGACACATTCTTCTATGCAAATGGTTACAATAGATCGTACAATGGTTTACCAAGATCAAGGAGCATTTATTGTAAAAGATACTCATTAAATTTAATGTTTATCTTATTGTAATAGTTGATCTAGGTTAATTTTGCACCGTAGATCTTAGGGTTATGATTATTTTTGTAACCTAATTTTGCTAAGGCGGCAAAAATAGAAAACTATATATTTTTTATGTTCACACCATTTTATGGGGTTGGTCAACTGATATATATGAATCACGGAGCACTTGAAGCCATTGCCTAACTTCAAGTCAATCGGTTTACAAAGCAGAACAGAGTACAAAGGATATCAGATTGAGCAGAATCAGAGAAGGCTACCGAGCATAATAGAGTAGAGAACCATCAAAGATAAGGTGATATTTTGATGAGCACTTATAGATCTGTTTCAGACAATTGAGTTGTCAACTAGCAGATAATTGCCTATTACTTTCTAACAATTATGATAGAGTTTTTGGTAAAATCTCTTAATAGAGTAGACTTAATAGTCTCATGTAAATCTCTTAACCGAGTACATACTTCATTAGTGTTGTTAAAATCCTATAACTAGGTAGATCTAGTTGATCTAATATGTTGCTCCTAATAGGGTAAGATCACCAGAAGTGATCAAAACTTGTAGCCTTAATAGGCAAACCTTTTCTATCTGCAGTAGTGAAGAATTTGTGGGTGTCATCCCCACCGTAGTTTTTACCTTCTTACAAGGGTTTCTATGTTACCAAAATACTTGTGTTATGTGATTGTCATATTGATCTCATTTACTTTCTCAAGTTAACTAGATGATTGATTTATGCAATTATATTCAAGTTGTTTTGATTAGTTATCACAGTACACAATTTTAGATCTAAAAGGTTTTACAAGTAAAGTTTTTGAAGGCACTGATTCACCCCTCCCCTCTTAGTACCTATCTCTCCTAATTTCAACACTTAGATCCAAAGGATCTAAGTAATGCCTGACACCCTATTATTGATCCTCATCTACAATTATGCATGTGCATAGTCAAGCCATACACTTCTAAAATGAACTATGCTACAGAACATGGGTGTGTGTTAATGTGATTCAAAAGCTATTATGCAAGATTATTTTATTTATTGAGATAAGGATATCTTAATTCTACAAGAATAAATTTTTTGAGAAATATTTGAATTTAATTTTGACAATAACATGAGTGATATATTTCCATCATTATAGAAGAGATAACCACCTACAAATATATTTCATAATTCCTCCTTTGAAGTCATAGGTTAGTTTAAAATGGAGAAAGTATACAAACTCATCAATTTAATCCCAAAATTCCATAACATTTCATTCTTGTTGTTGTTATGGTGTAGAACAGCAACAAGCATGCAATGACAACAATAGCATTGTATGATGCCTGAGCTCAAATTCAAAATAGTAAGTGTATTATTATATTACTGATGTCCCTATTTTATTATTGTTAAATTTTGGGGTAAAACCTTGCAAGTCTTACATGGACTCAACAACATGGTAGAATTGATCCAATAATAGAAAATCCATTACAAATGCCAAGCTCATGGTCTTAATGAAATAAACATTGTATAAAATAATACATGGTGCACAACAGCAGCAAGCATGCAATGACAACAATAACATTGCATGATGCCTGAGCTCAAATTCAAAATAGTAAGTGTATTAATATATGTATTCATGATGCCAGATATTAAATAGTGAGCTCATGAACAATGTATGATTCCCTAGCTTGCAGCCCGCGAGCCATCAAGAAATTTCCTCATGAAATGATCATAAATGGGGAGTACCACATAGTGAATATCAATAGTAAAAAAAATAAAGAGAGATCAAACACTTCACATAATGCCTTGAAGGTAATAGAAATGATGCCCTAGCTCTAAAAGCTCGCAGGTCATCAAGCATTCCAAATGCTAAGATGTAAACAATGTCACTAAAATTGATTTAATGAGAAGACAAAGCTCGAATGCCTACCTTCCAAATGAAAAGATGTAAACAATTCTAGTATTAACAACGAGCTCATGAACAATGTATGATGCCCTAGCCTGCAGCCCAGGAGCCATCAAGATATTTCCTCATGAAATGATCATAAACAGGGAGTACCACATAGTGAATATCAATAGAAAAACAAATAGAGAGAGATCAAACACTTCACACAATGCCTTGAAGGTAATAGCAATGATGCCCTAGCTCTCAAATCTCACGGGTCATCAAGCATTCCAAATGAAAAGATGTAAACAATGCCAGTATTAAATAGTGAGCTCATAAATAATGTATGATGCCCTAGCTTGCAGCCCGCGAGCCATCAAGACATTTCCTCATGAAATGATCATAAACAAGGAGTACCACATAGTGAATATCAACATCAAAACAAATAAAGAGAGATCAAACACTTCACACAATGCCTTGAAGGTAATAGAAATGATGCCCTAGCTCTCAAAGCTCACGGGTCATTGAGCATTCCAAATGAAAAGATGTAAACAATGCTAGTATTAAACAGTGAGCTCATAAACAATGTATGATGCCCTAGCTTGCAGCCCATGAGCCATCAAGACATTTCCTCATGAAATGATCATAAACAGGGAGTACCACATAGTGAATATCAATAGAAAAATAAATAAATAAAGATCAAACACTTCACACAATGCCTTGAAGGTAATAGAAATGATGCCCTAACTCTCAAAGATCGTGGGTCATTGAGCATTCCAAATGAAAATATGTAAACAATGCCAGTATTAAATAGTGAGTTCATGAACAATGTATGATGCCCTAGCTTGTAGCTTGCGAGCCATCAAGACATTTCCTCATGAAATGATCATAAACAGGGAGTACCACATAGTGAATATCAATAGAAAAACAAATAAAGAGAGATCAAACACTTCACACAATACCTTGAAGGTAATAGAAATGATTCCCTAGCTCTCAAAGCTTGCGAGTCACCGAGCATTCCAAATGAAAAGATGTGAACAATGCTAGAGTTAAATAGTGATCTCATGAATAATGTATGATGCCCTAGCTTGCAGCTCATGAGCCATCAAGACATTTCCTCATCAAATGATCATAAACAGGGAGTACCACATAGTGAATATCAACAGCAAAATAAATAAAGAGAGATCAAACACTTCACACAATGCCTTGAAGGTAATAGAAATGATGCCCTAGCTCTCAAAGCTTGTGGTTCATCGAGAATTCAAAATGAAAAGATGTAAACAATGGCAATATTAAATAGTGAGCTCATGAACAATGTATGATGCCCTAGCTTGCAGCCCACGAGCCATCAAGACATTTCCTCATGAAATGATCATAAACAGGGAGTACCACATTGTGAATATCAATAGAAAAAAAAATAAAGAGAGATCAAACACTTCACACAATGCCTTGAAGGTAATAGAAATGATGCCCTAGCTCTCAAAGCTCGCAGGTCATTGAGTATTCCAAATGAAAAGATGTAAACAATGCCAGTATTAAACAGTGAGCTCATGAACAATGTATGATGCCCTAGCTTGCAACCCGTGAGCCATCAAGGCATTTCCTCATGAAATGATCATAAACAGGGAGTACCAAATAGTGAATATCAATAGCAAAACAAATAAAGAGAGATCAAACACTTCACACAATGCCTTGAAGGTAATAGAAATGATGCCCTAGCTCTCAAAGCTCATGGGTCATCGAGCATTCCAAATGAAAATATGTAAACAATGCCAGTATTAAACAATGAGCTCATGAACAATGTATGATGCCCTAGCTTGCAGCCCGTGAGCCATCAAGACATTTCCTCATGAAATGATCATAAACAAGGAGTACCACATAGTGAATATCAATAGCAAAACAAATAAAGAGAGATCAAACACTTCACACAATGACTTGAACGTAATAGAAATGATGCCCTAGCTCTCAAAGCTTGTGGGTCATCGAGCATTCCAAATGAAAAGATGTAAACAATGTCAGTATTAAACAGTGAGCTCATGACCAGTGTATGATGCCCTAGCTTGCAGTCCACGAGCCATCAAGATATTTCCTCATGAAATGATCATAAATAGGGAGTACCACCTAGTGAATATCAATAGAAAAATAAATAAAGAGATATCAAACACTTCACACAATTCCTTGAAGGTAATATAAATGATGCCCTAGCTCTCAAAGCTTGCAGGTCATCAAGCATTCCAAATGAAAAGATGTAAACAATGTCAATATTAAACAGTGAGCTCATGAACAATGTATGATGCCTTAGCTTGCAGCCCATGAGCCATCAAAATATTTCCTCATGAAATGATGATAAACAAAAGGGAGTACCACATAGTGAATATCAACAACAAAACAAATAAAGAGAGATCAAACACTTCACACAATGCCTTGAAGGTAATAGCAACAATGGCCTAACCCTCACTGCTCGCAGGTCATCGAGCATTCCAAATGCAAAGATGTAAACAATGTCAATATTAACATTCATATTTTTCCATTAAATCAACAAATTCCATCAAAATGAAATTGAGTTAATGAGAAGACAAAGCTCAAATGCCCACCTTTAAGAAACTTTTACATCTTTTCATCAAATGACCCAAAAACATCAAGAATTGTCATATATGGTTGCTAATAGCCAGCTTTTAGAAGAATACGAATGAATGCAAACATACATAAGTGGATGAACATAAATAATGAAGGTACTAGCCATTGCCTGATGTAATGAAGTGTTGACCGGGGTTCAATCCTCTATGCTCTTGTATGATCCAAAACCTGCAAGGAAGGAAAAGATGGGGTTAGATCCATAGGATCTAAGCAATGCTTGGCACACTATTACTAATCTTCATCTACAATTATGCATGTGCATAGTCAAGCCATACACTTCTAAAATGAAATATACTATAGAACATGGGTGTGTGTTAATGTGATTCAAAAGCTATTATGCCAGATTGTTTTATTATTGAGATAAGGATATCTTAATTCTACAAGAATAAATGTTTTGAGAAATATTTGAATTTAATTTTGACAATAACATGAGGAGTGATATATTTCAAGCTTCAGCAAAATTTTGTTAGAATAACTAAGAGGGTGGTGAATTAGTTATCCAGTGTCCCAATTCAAAATGTATAATCCTAAATAATTTCTTCTATTTCTGCTCCTCGGTAAGCAATAATAACTCTTACTATTTTTGCTTTTACCAATTACCAGTCTAATACTTATAACTATTTACCAATCAAATCTAATATGTAACATGAAAAGTATGATAACAAACAAATATCACAATCAACACATAACACAAGAGATTTAACATGGAAACCCTGTAAAGGGAAAAACCACCTGGGACCGGCAACCCAAAATTGTTCAGTCTTCTGAAGTGAGGTCGGTTAAGACCCAACCCTATTAAAGTTTACAAACACACTATCAGGTGTGACCTTGTTAGAGGATTTTAGACTAGAATTTATCATCCAACCAGCATTCACTATGGGGTTGATAGGATAACAATGTTCATTCTATGAATGATACATCATAAGACTTTCAGAGTCCACTCGGTTAAGAGATTTAGACTATATACAATGGTTAAATATGTAAAAGTAAAATGACTTGCCTTAATACAACTTCAATTGTAGATTACAGATCAATATTTAGTCCATCCAAATCCTTCTAATCAATAATTCACTTCAGATTCAATACTGTATCAACTTACTGTTTGTCGGTAACTGCTCTTTGTAGCTCGGTAATTACTCTGCAGCTCGGTTCTCACTAACTAGTATGATTAGAATGCATGAAACCTTATTCACGCGATAATCCTACAACTTCTTCTTCTTCCCGGCATTTTCATAAAGAGATTTTGTTCTCTTATATATATGAGTAAATCATTTTCTTCTCCACCATCAGATTTTGCCGCTTATTCACATTCATAGATTTTGCCACTTAAACTTTCTCGGTACTTGTGTCAATAAAACATTTCAATTTTCTTTGTTAGATCCTCTTTGAATTTTTTCAGTCGTTGATCTGCGTAACAAACATTATCTATTACATTGATGTTATACTCTTGCCAACTCATCAATCTTATCGGCTAAACTAACTATTTAATTCATTCTGTCTTCCTCGGTTAACAAAGAAATACATCGGTGAACACTGCTCGGTTAATATTGCGGTCGGTATACACTACACTCCGTCGGTGTATACTAGAAATGCTTCATTTACCAAAAACACTGCTTTGTGTCTTTCAGCTCTATACTTCATTAAAGATGAATGCAACATAATGAAGTCAATATCATCAAGTCATGGACTCATCAATAAGTTACTCAATGTGTTCCTTATCCTCATCTATCATGTACATCTTTCCTCATGTAGATTTCTCTATTCTTCATCTCTTTTCCACTTTTCTTCAAATGTCTCAGTGTAGTAACTTACAAGATAAGTGTTGTCAAACTAGTTGACATCAATGACAACATAATATTGATTTAATCATATTACATATCTAATCAGCAACTTCTCAGTGATCTTCTAATCATAGATCCTTCAATCAAATTCCAAATCAGTTGTAGTCCAATAGATTTCATACCACGCAGTGTTCATAGATTGCGTTCAATGCATTGTTTACGCTTGTATTGGCAGGAAAACTCTTGAAAATGTGCAAAAGAGATTGAATTCAACCATGTTGTTTACATGACACATGTAGTTTACCTCCAGCCTAAATCAGTGTTGCATACAAATCTACGGATGTTGTGTGGTATGAAGCCTCTCTGAAGCTTGAAAATAATAAGCATTATGATGTTGAGGTATGGTATTGTTTAGGTATAATACTGGCATTGTTTACATCTTTTCATTTGGAATTCTCGATAACCTGCGAGCCTTGAGAGCTAGGGCATCATTTGTATTACCTTCAAGGCATTGTGTGAAGTGTTTGATCTCTCTTTATTTGTTTTATTGTTGATATTCACTATGTGGTACTCCTCATTTATGATCATTTCATGAGGAAATATCTTGATTGCTTGCGGGCTGCAAGCTAGGGTATCATGCATTATTTATGAGCTCACTGTTTGAGTACTGGCCAATCAAATAGGGACATGAGGTGCTCAAATAGTGAGCTCATAAACAATGCATGATGCCCTAGTTGTAGGTAGTTATCTCTTCTATAATGATGGAGGAGTGAAAGGTAAGATCAATGAGGTTGCTGCTATTAGATCATACATTAATATAGTTAATGTTTTGAATTTGAGCTTGGGATCATGCAATATTATTGTTGTCATTGCATGCTTGCTACTATTGTGCACCATATATTGTTTTATACACTATTTATTTCATTGAGACTGTGAGCTATTGTAGTTGACTATGAGCTATAAGCAACATATATTGTGTGAAGTGTTTGATCTCTCTATTTATTTGTTTTGTTGTTGATATTCACTATGTGGTACTCCCCGTTTATGATCAAACAGACAAAGCTTGAATGCCTACCTCAAGTGCCAGTGCCCTCTTCCCACACAGTGCCGGCCTTTTTGGGCATGCCAAACTCAAATGCCCTCTTCACGCCATGCAAAAGTGCAGTGTCATCTTCGTGGCAGCTCTTTGAATTCACAAATTAAAAATGACACTTTCTTTTTCTTTTTTTTTGTTTATAACTAAATGGGTGTCACAATTTATGAGCTCACTATTTGAGCACTAGCCAATCAAATAGGGACATGAGGTGCTCAAACAGTGAGCTCATAAATAATGCATGATGCCCTAGTTGTAGGTAGTTATTTCTTCTATAGTGATGGAGGAGTGAAAGGTAATGATCAATGAGTTTTTTGCTATTAGATCATACATTAATACACTTCTTTGAATTTGAGCTCGGGCATCATGCAATGTTATTGATGTCATTGCATGCTTGTTGTTGTTGTGCACCATATATTATTTTATACACATAGAACAATAGATTTGGGGACTTAGACTTATGTTCAATCCTTAGTAATGGTTTGGGGAACTAATTACTAGATGAGTGAATATAGTACCTTAGTTTGCATTATTAGATGATCTTGTTTAATTTGTGTTCATTTCATGCAAAGATACATGTAAAGGAAAAGAAATTTTTGCATCTAAAGATTACATGTATATATATAAAAAATAACTTGTATATACTATACAAGGAAAATAACTTTTAGAAGAAAATGCAAGAGTACAGGCATACATAAGAGGATGAACATAAATAATAAGGGTATCAAACATTGCCTAAAGTGATGAATTTTTTACCCAGGTATGAATCTAGTCTGCCCCTCTATGATCTAGGACTTGCAAAGAAAAGAGAGATGGGGATTAGATAAAAAATATCTAAGCAGTGAATGGCATCCTATTACTGATCCTCATCTACAATTATGCATGTGCATAGTCAAGCCATACACTTCTGAAAGAAAAACCAAGCTCACAGTCTCAATGAAATAAACAGTGTATAAAATAATATATCATGCACAACAACAGCAAGCATGCAATGACAACAATAACATTGCATGATGCCCAAGCTCAAATTCAAAATATTAAGTGTGTTAATGTATGATCTAATAGTAGCAACCTCATTTATCATTACCTTTCACTCCTCCATCATTATAAAAGAGATAACTACCTACAACTATATTTCATAATTCCTCCTTTGAAGTATATATATATGAACATGAGGTGCTCAAACAGTGAGCTTATAAATAATGCATGATGCCCTAGCTTGCAGCCCACAAGCCATCAAGACATTTCCTCATGAAATGATCATAAATGGGGAGTACCACATAGTGAATATCAACAAAAAAAAAAAAAAGAGATCAAACACTTCACACAAGGCCTTGAAGGTAATAGAAACGATGCTTTAGCTCTCAAAGCTCATAGGTCATCAAGCATTCCAAATGAAAAGATGTAAACAATTCCAGTAATAAACAGTGAGCTCATGAACAATGTATGATGCCCTAGCTTGTAGCCCATGAGCCATCAAGACATTTCCTCATGAAATGATCATAAGCGGGGAGTACCACATAGTGAATATCAAGAGCAAAACAAATAAAGAGAGATCAAGCACTTCACACAATATATGTTGTTTCATAAGATTTTATTGAGACTAAATATATTATTTTATTAAGATTTTATTAAGACAAAGTATTTTGGGCTAGTTTTATGTTGTTTTATAAGATATTTATTAAGACTAAATATATAATGTAAACTCAATATAACAAACAAAGCACCGTCCAATCAAATAGGGACATGAGTTGCTCAAACAGTGAACTTATAAATAATGCATGATACCCTAGCTTGCAGCCCACGAGCCATCAAGACATTTCCTCATGAAATGATCATAAACAGGGAGTACCACATAGTGAATATCAACAGTAAAATGAATAAAAAGAGATCAAACACTTCACACAATGCCTTGAAGGTAATAGAAATGATGTCCTAGCTCTCAAAGCTCGTGAGTAATCCAGTATTCCAAATGCTAAGATGTAAACAATGTCATCTAGACATGTGTACTATGAGCTTTCCTGGAACAAATGGACTTGTGATGATTTTCACAATAGTACATGTGTTGAAGGAAAGCTCAAAGTACTACTTAGGAAAATATGAATGTTCATCACCTGTGCATATCAAAGTTGATCAGAGAAGGTATATGCACAACAAAACAAATAAAGAGAGATCAAATACTTCACACAATGTCTTGAAGGTAATAGAAATGATCAAACACTTCAAAATAGGGACATCAGCCATACACTTATAAAATGAAATATGCTACAGAACATGGGTGTGTGTTAATGTGATTCAAAAGCTATTATGGAAGATTATTTTATTATTGAGATAAGGATATCTTAACTCTACAAGTATAAATATTTTGAGAAATATTTGAATTTAATTTTGACAATAACATGAGGAGTGGATATATTTTAAGCTTCAGCGAGACTTCATACCACGCACTATTTGTAGATTACGTTAAATGTGTTATTTGCGCTTGTATTGGTGGGAAAACTCTTGAAAACATGCAAAAGAGATTGCATTCAACCATGTTGTTTACATGACACATGTAGTTTACCTACAGCCTAAATCAGCATTGCGTACAAATCTATGAATAGTGCGTGGTACGAAGCTTTGCTCAAGCTTAAAAATGATAAGCATTATGATGTTGAGGTATGGTGTGGTAAGCACAAGTATAGTTTCTCGTAAGCTGCTATTGGTATAGTTTTTTTTTTCAATAGTTGCAAAATCTAGCTTCTCCTATACTTACACATATGTATACATTTTGCGCTTGGTTTTAATTTCATGTAAATTTGAGTGAAATGGTAATAATATTTAAGAGCAACAAGTATAGAATTTTAAACAAGTATGCATATACATTATATAACAAGAGTGATATATTTTAATGGAAACACTTAATGAGAAGGATGCCTATATAACAGGAGGAGTGATATATTTTAATGGTAGTGGACATAGAAATTGCAGTGAAACTAATGCAACAGTGGCAAGTGGACATAGAAATTGTAGTGTAAGTAGTAGGATGATTGTAAATGGATATAGAAATTGTAGTAAAACTCTGTAATTTATTATGGCTCAGTGTTGTATATTCATAGTCAATGTCTACTTAAACTTTAGGATGATACTTATATGATGGCTTAAGTAAATTGTTCTTACGTTGAGACTAGTACACCATCGGATTAGAGGATGGTTGTTATAATAGCAACTGTGTGTCTGTGGGATACTTTTATATTTTTTATTAAATGATGATAGATACATATGGGTTTCCTCCTTTTGCAACAGTTTATATTCTAATACTTATATCTTGAATTGTCAAATGCCCAATGAGTGATAATTTCAAAAGTGTATCATAATTAAAGGCATGTGAATTCATATTGCACTTAATCTGAATGCCACTATGTAATTTTTTTACTTACGATATTAATCTTAATATATCCCCATGAAGATATTCCTATTTTATTATTGATGTCCCTACTTACATCTTTTCATCAAATGACCCAAAAACATCAAGAATGGTCCTATATGGTCACTAATAGCCAACTTTCAGAAGAATATGAATGAATGCAAACATACATAAGTGGATGAACATAAATAATGAAGGTACCAGACATTTCCTGAAGTAATGAAGTGTTGACTTGAGGTTCAATCCAGTATGCTCTTGTATGATCCAAAACCTGCAAGGAATGAAAATATGGGGTTAGATCCAAAGGATCTAAGCAATGACTAGCACCATATTACTTATCTTCATCTATAATTATGCATGTACATAGTCAAGCCATACATAGACTCAATAACATGGTATCATTGATCCAATAACAGAAAATACATTACAAATGCCAAGCTCACAGTCTCAATGAAATAAACAGTGTATAAAACAATATATGGTGCACAACAATAGCAAGCATGCAATGGCAGCAATAACATTGCATGATGCCTGAGATCAAATTCAAAATAGTAAGTGTATTAATGTATGTTTGCATGATGCTAGATATTAAATAGTGAGCTCGTGAACAATGCCAGTATTAAACAGTGAGCTCATGAACAGTGTATGATGCCCTAGCTTGCAGTCCGCGAGCCATCAAGACATTTCCTCATGAAATGATCATAAACGGGGAGTACCACATAGTGAATATCAATAGCAAAACAAATAAAGAGAGATCAAACACTTCACACAATGCCTTTAAGGTAATAGAAACAATACCCTAGCTCTCAAAGCTCGCAGGTCATCAAGAATTCCAAATGAAAAGATGTAAACAATGTCAGTATTAAACAGTGAGCTCATGAACAATGTATGATGCCCTAGCCCAGAAATGTGTGTGTGAAAATTGTACCTGATCTATAGACACAACACTTCAGTAAAACATTAGAGGTTAGCTAAAATCAAAATTGTGCAAAATTGAAATCTAATTTAACCAAGCAATTTACTGCCTTCTAGTAGGTGCGAGATTAATGTTCTCAGATTGTTATCGAGATCAGTGACCTAGACGACACCTAAATGAAGGATTTGAATGCAATTGATCTAGATATGAATTGAATGCAATTAATCTATTTTTTTTGCATATCATTCTTAGATAGTTTCATATCAAGTTTTTCATATAGATTAGTTTCATATCAGTTTGACATTTCCTCATGAAATGATCATAAGCGGGGAGTACCACATAGTGAATATCAATAGAAAAAAAAATAAAGAGAGATCAAACACTTCACACAATGTCTTGAAGGTAATAGAAATGATGCCCTAGCTCTCAAAGCACGCAGGTCATCAAGCATTCCAAATGAAAATATGTAAACAATGCCAGTATTAAACAGTGAGCTCATGAACAATGTATGATACCCTAGCTTGCAGCCCGTGAGCCATCAAGACATTTCCTTGTGAAATGATCATAAGCGGGGAGTACCACATAGTGAATATCAATAGCAAAACAAATAAAGAGAGATCAAACACTTCACACAATGCCTTGAAGGTAATAGAAGTGATGCCCTAGCTCTCAAAGCTCACAGGTCATTAGGAATTCCAAATGATAAGATGTAAACAATGCAAGTATTAAATAGTGAGCTCATAAACAATGTATGATGCCCTAGCTTGCAACCCACGAGCCATCAAGACATTTCCTTGTGAAATGATCACAAATAGGGAGTACCACATAGTGAATATCAATAGCAAAACAAATAAAGAGAGATCAAACACTTCACACAATGCCTTGAAGGTAATAGCAATGATGCCCTAGCTCTCAAAGCTCGCGGGTCATCGAGCATTCCAAATGCTAATTAAGATGTAAACAATGCCACTATTAACAATGCTATCAAATAAACAATGCCACTAAAATTGAGTTAATGATAAGAAAAATCTTGAATGCCTACCTCAAGTTCCAGTTCTCTCTTCCCAAATGGTGCCGGCCTCTTTGCTCACGCATGCCAAACTCGCATGCCCTCTTCGCGCCATGCAGAAATGCAATGTCATCTTCGCGGCAGCTCTTCGAATTCACAAATTACAAATGACACTTCCTTTTTCTTTTTTTTCATTTATAACCAAATGGGTGTCACAATTACAACAATAGTGTCGCTATTACGGCACCATCAGGGGCACTTGCAAAAAAAAACACAAAAAACATACACAAATTGTAGTGGCATCACAAATTGGCGTCGAAATTTGACCCCAAATGTTGTAGTGGAATATTCCTTGAATATTCCCTATTTTACCCTAATTATCTTTGATTTAATAATTATTTGGCGATAAATCTTATTTATCGTAAAGTTTGATTAATTGAATATTATAACTATTTAATTAATTAGATTTAATTCTGCCACTTAATTATTTAATTAAATTTAATTCTATTTATTCTTAAATTATGTTACTTAATTTTGACAATAAATCAAAAATCTCATGTCTAATTGATTAAATTCTTATTTAATTAATTAATATCAATTGTTAATATTTAATAATATAGTTTTTGAATAAAAGTTTGATTTAATAATTGATTAACTCATAAATCAATTGTTTTAATTCAAAAATTAGTTAAGTGGAAAATAAATCACTTTATTTATTAAATTAATTCATATTAAATCATGCACGATCAGAAAAGCAGTCAACTAGAAATCAACAACCAATTTTAAATTTAAACTCAACATCTGATGATGAGTTGAAAATTTGATCTAAACTCTATTTTGAGTTAAACACTACTTTTGCATGATTTTTGTGAGTTAATTAACTTTGATTTCTTGATAACTCAAAAATCAACCTGAGTTTATCAAGAGTGATTTATGGCTTTTCTCAATGCATCCTCAAGCCCTAGATTTCTATAAAATCAAGGCTCAGCTCTTCACAATTATCAACACTCAAATTTGCATAATTATTCTGGTGAATTGGCGATTAAAGGATTAAGCATTTGCGACAGGTGATTTGTGAGATCTTTCATTGTTGATCATAGTTTTGCATAGTTTTCATATCATAGCATTCATATTCATTCATATCATTCTTAGATTAAATCTGCATATCATTTTTAATCAATTTCAATTTTATATTAGATTCATATCAATTTTTTCATCTTATTGCATAGAAAATACAAAAACATAGATTAATCTGCATCTATACAATTTTTCAATCTTTTGCATTCAAATCCTTCATTTAGGTGTTGCATTATCATTGATCTCGATTTCAATCTGAGAACATCATACTCGCACCTACTAGAAGGCAGTAAATCACCTGGTTAGCTTAGTTTCAATTATTTAAAGATTTCAATTTTGCTAACCTCTAATGTTTTACTGAAGTGTTGTGTCCATAGCTAGGTATAATTTTCACACACACATTTCTGGCGCCCACCATGGGGCCCTGAAATGGGTTTCCATTTCTTCTATATCACATTTCTACCACTTTTCTATCATTTTCTAGTCAATTATGTGATTTTATTCTCTATCCATACAATTTTCATACAAGTTTTGTCATAAACCCATGCCAGATCCCTCTGAGTTTCGTACGACATTTGGCAATTTTAAGGCTCGTATCATAACTTATAGATTGTCATTTGTAAACTTCTTTATCATTTGAACAGATACCCACTGTTGTACAAGTTTCCAGATAATTGTGCCAGAGGTGACCCACTGTCATATGGGATTTGGATTGTCATATGATAGGTAAACCATTGTCATCCGAGTTTTGGTACTAGGATTGAATTGTCAATTTAGATTTTTAGGCAGTTTGTCAAATTTGATTTTCAGATTTGGACTAACAGCTAACCCTAACAATTAAACTTTGATGTTTATGATGGATCTTTGCTAATTTTGATTGGAAAAGCACAACTAAATTGCTAAAATAGGTAAAATCTACTAAGCACATTGTGAGGAACTCGGGTATTCTTCTCAATCTGATAACAGTTCGATTTGAATATAAAACAAACTCTCATGTGTCAAGCTTGTGTGACTTTTCTTTCTTTCATATCAAAAACTTCAGTTTTTGGGCTATAAAATGAACATAGATTTGCTTTCATCATATCTATTACACATAATAAATAGGCCCTATGAACACTATTTGTGGATGATCTTGAGAGAGTGGGCTTCTTTCTCTTGTTCATGCATACAAAGCTCTTCTTGACGAAGGATCCCCTTGTAGGTAGGGAGGATACTGAGGTTTATCTTGTGTTCTACTGGATTTTTGAGTCTTCATCTTTTGATCGATACATTCTCTCTCCGGAGAGATTGATAGACCATAAGTGGTAAACATCATAGATCTTGGTGAGATAATTTAAGTCTTAGCATGTCGAATTAATCTGTCTGCTTTTTTTTGGTGAAGTGAAGAGGCTAGAGGATTATGCTCTACTTCCTTTTTGGATAGTACCAGAAACCCAGATCCTTAAATCTGATCTAGTCCCCCTGTGGTATCTTTTGTGAGTCACCTTTAGAGAGGGTTAACCATAGTGGACATTCCCTTAATTGGATCAACCACGTGGATAGAACCTCAAGTGGTAATAGCCATTTTTTTCATGGTAGCAACAGTTGTTATATAAATATCTTTGTGGAGGAA
Organism: Chamaecyparis obtusa; assembly: GCA_027943335.1. Taxonomy (NCBI): domain Eukaryota; kingdom Viridiplantae; phylum Streptophyta; class Pinopsida; order Cupressales; family Cupressaceae; genus Chamaecyparis; species Chamaecyparis obtusa. The sequence goes on along the minus strand of BSBK01005652.1, from coordinate 663,131 downwards.
ATATTCACAGGTGTGGTCTCTTGTTGGGCTATCAGATCTCCCTAGAAGCTCCTAATTGATTAAATTCTTAGACTATGTCAAAACCATGGTGCACCTAGATTGGATTTTTTCCTCTTGAGATCACAAAAGTTGCAGAGTCAAACCATTACTACAAACCCTAGTGAGGCCAATTTTTCATTTTCTAGGAATATGTGCGTTATTGAAAAACTTTTTGGAATATACAAAACTAGCACTCTTAAGGATTAGCACATTAAGTCACTATTGTTTGTTCATGCGCAAGGTTGCTTTTTCCCTTGTTCATTGTTTTTAGATGATTGCTTGCTTCCCTTTCTTGTTGTTTTGTGTGCTTGATATCTACTTGGTTATTTGAGATGAACTATTACACAAATCTTCAAAACTGGACAGAAAAAATTTTCAACAATCTGAAACTGAAAATCTAAAAATTGCAAAATTTGAAGCAAAATTCCTTTCTAGAGTCAAAAGTTGTCCCATAGTCTCAAAAAGTCATACGGGTTTTTCCAAGAGTCGTTTCAAAACCCCTGTATTGTCATACGGGGGTCAGTAATATGTCGTACAAGTTTTTTTAGTAGAAATCAAAAGAGAATTATCCTTGGTAGCAACTGTCATACGAGTCCTATCAATTGTCATTTGAGAACATACCCAAAGTCGTACGAGCTTGGAGAAACTCATATCAGGATTTTCAAAAAGTTGTCAGAAACTTGTCAAATTTGTCAAGAATCCAATTTTTATAGCCTATTTCCAGATTTTGTCAAAATATTCACTATGTTAAGAACATAGAAAAAAATAGAAAGAATTCACTCATCCACCTAAAGTGGTCTCTTGAGTCTGATTTAGCCTTCTGATTTATCGATTTGAGTCTTTTTCATCTTGTGTCAAAACCTTGTCAAAATTATCTTCAAATTCAATCTTCATACAAAATGGCTAAGTTTTGTGAGCTCATGTCCACCATCTTTTGGGCATCTACCCATACTACTAGGGCATAGCATCCTTCATTTATGTCCAATCTAATCTTTAATCAATCCAATCTTGACAAGATTGCGTCATTTGATCTTCTTGAATTAGGTCATTCTTCAATTGTCTTCATCTTTCTCTCTTGCTTCACCCAAGGTTAATGGTGGAAACTAGAGCTTCTTCACACAAGAAATACGAGAAGTATCCAAAACCTTACCTTGTCTACTCATGTGGGTCCAACCTTTGAGGAACTCTACAATTAAATTCTTTACAAATATGATGGTCTTGACAATCTTCGATTAAAAACTAGTTACATCCCCCCCCTCCATCAATCCACAGAGGAAATCAACAAACTCTACATCAATCTATCCCAGGGAGTCCTAAAACTCCTAACATGTCTCAAGGAGGGACAAACCATGGGTCTCAAGGACATCACTCTCAACATGGTGCAGATCAAGAACCCACACCTTATGAAATTGCTTGATATCAAAACAATGATGACTTCAAGAAAATGATGAAGCATTTCTTGAAGGAAGACAGAGAAACATACTTCCTAGAGTTAGCTCATCAAGGAGCTAAACTTCCTCCCAACTTTAATGTTGAAGATATCATTAAACATGAGGAAGAAACTCCAATCACCGCTATGATGAAATAGATGCATTCCATGCAAGTCAAACTTAAAAAACTTGAAAAAGAGAAGGAACCTAAAGAGTTCTCCATGGAGGCTCTATGTCCTTTTCCATTTGATAAAGACTTGTACATGCCACCATTCCCTAAAAGAGTGGAGATGCCTAAATATGATAAGTATGATGGAAACTCTGATCCTCAAGATCATGTCAAAGAATTTTGTACTCAATCTATGGAGTTCATGCATGAACCAACCTACTTAATGTGTCTTTTCTCCCTATCACTAGGAGGGTCAACTATTCATTGGTTCTCAAAAATGCCTCCTACTATCAAAACTTTTGAGGAGTTAATAAAAATATTCTATCAACTATACTCCTACAATATCCAACATCCGGTCACTATGATCGATATCTGCAATCTAAAATAGAACTCAAGAGAACCATTCCTGACTTTTCTCAAAAGATGAAGGAAAAAAATTTCTCTATATGCTAGACCTATTCCAAAAACTAAGAAGCTAGAAATTTTCATCAACAATCTTGTTCCAGAACTCAACTACCATTTGCAAATGCAAAATCATACATCCTTTGATAAGATGGTAGAAAATACAATCAAAATTGAGAAAGTACTTGTACAAAAAGGTGACGTATCACTTCAAAAGGACAAGTATGAATCTGGATCTAATTCTAAAGACAAAGGCAAAAATTGGAACTAGAATAAAGGAGTTGTCAGTGGCGGCATTGTTGATACTATTCGTGCCCCATCTAAGACACCTACTTTCAATCTCACTATTGGCACCCAAGCCAAAGCTTCTAAAGCTAAAGCAACATAGTCTAACAAGAAGTCCTCTAAGTATAAACCTTGGGCTACAGATCCTAAACATAAGTTTACTCCTCTTGGAGAGTCCTTGGAATCTGCCATGAAAACTCTGTTGGCTAACAACATCATCTCCTTGCCTGAGATAAAAAAATTTGATCCTGAGCCTAAACCAAAATGGTGGAGAGAGAACAATTTATGTGACTTCCATTGCAATAAGGTTCATAAGACTAATAACTGCATCCGCTTGAAACACATCATACAAGACAAAATTGATAATGGAGAAATCATAATTGACAATCATAAAAGCAATAATGATCATACAGCATTCACGGAACCATTTCTGAAACATAATCAAGGAGATTCATCTTCTCAGCCTAATGTGGGTGCTAAAGTCAATTATGCCTACTCTGGAAACAATGTTGTCATAAATATGGTTCAACCATGCCTATCTAAGCGTTGCAATGTCATCACAATTGTAGGAAAAGATAGAGATAATCAATCAGCAAATGCAGTTACTTGATCACAAGCTCAGACGCATCTACAAGGACAAACTTCTAATTCATCAAATGTCCCTAAGATGCCTTTCAATCTTTCATCTACTTCTAAATAGAGGGCTGCCTCTAAATCATCAAATCCTAAAGACACAAGGCCAACATCATACAATATTGTCCAACAACTCTAGCATACCAATGCTAAAATCTCCATGTTTGAGTTGCTTCGGATATCTCCAGCTCATAGAGCCATTCTAGACAAATCTCTACTCGGATCCAATGTTCATGACAACCTTGATTTAGATAGATTCCAGACTATGGTTGTTCATCTGACATCTCCATAGTATATCTCCTTTTCAAAGGAAGATGATAACTCCTTGAGTCATCCACATAACCAGCCCTTGCACATTGAAGTCTTGATCCAAAACCATTGTGTCAAACATGTGTTGATATATGGAGGCCCTGGTCTCAACATTTGTTCTTACAACTTGATCACACACTTGGGATTATCTAAAACTTCCATTGATCCTAAGAAGAAGATAACTATCAAAGCATACGATGAGCAAGAAAGATCTTCCAAATGAACTATTGGCTTACCTATTAGAATAGGACTTGTTATCAAAGACACCATATGTCAAGTTCTTGATCTGCCTTTGGCTTACAACATCCTTCTGGGAAAACCCTGGATACATGAAATGAGAGCTATTCCTTCCACATACCATCAATGTGTGAAATTCCCTTATGAAGGAGTAGAGGTGATGATTACAGCTGATCTATATACAACTTGCAATGCTTTGAAAGAAAGTGTTGATAAACTTGTTCCTAACAACAAAGAATCTTCCACTAAGAAGCTAGACATTGCTTCAACCTCTAAAATGGAAGACATTGCTAAAGAAGTCAAAATCAAAGATAAGGGCATCAGAGAATACACAATGGAACCTATTTTATCTCCCACATCTCTCCCGTTGTCCCCAAAATCTTATGGACAACCATCTGACAAAGTGAAACCTACAGCTAAAGAATCCCAAGTCATATTCAATGGAAGTTTTGTCACAGAAAAATTATCTAAACAAGATTTTGAGGAAGATGAAGTTGTTCTTGCATGGTTATACAAGGATGAACCTCAATCCTAATCAGTCCAAAAATGTGACTCTACTTCAAGAAAAATTCCTCAGAAGTCATATGGACCAGGGGACAAATTGATCACAAAAATGGGATATACTAGAAAAGGACCTCTAGGATTACAAGGTAAAGGTCTTCTATCACCTCTTGACCATCATGGTCAAACCAACAAGAATACAATAGGACTAGGATATAAGAAGAAGCCTTTCTATCTTAGCAAGAACTCCCCACATGTCTTAGAATTGATTGAACCAACAAAGGAGGGAGCACAACAATCTGACAGTGATGATTCTGACACCACCAACAAGCTCATTCCTTATGAGCATTTTCCTAAAGAAATAAAAGACCTCCTTGAAGCTGAAGATGATCTTGTAAAAATAGTCAATGTAGTAGAAACATAAGAACCTACTATAGAACAAGAAACAGTTGCACCACAAGAACTAGCCAATATTAAAGAAGACCCCATAGACAAGGAGGAAGGTGGAAGCTATTCTAAGATAGATTCTCATGATTATGAATTCAAATTAGAATATGAAGGTAACCCTTCTTGGGGTATCCATCCTAACTTTACACATATTCTCAGATTTCCTAGAGGTATAGATGAGGAATCAAATGACTATGAATGGGGAGCCATTCCAAAAGAAGATGAGCTTATCACAGAAAAACATGTTGATTTTATTCACCAATATGCACCTAAACCCAATGTGAAAAACTTAACGAGTCTGATCCACCAATGGCTGAAGTGGACTCCCACAATGACATTGAGCCTATTCATGAATTGAACATTTTGAGTTGTAATATCACCTTTGAACTTGAGAGTCATGTTAGGACCAATGATGATAGATCCATATCCGTAAACACTATTTCCCAATCTTTCACCACTTTGACTATCCAACATCCTAAACTTCTTGACCAAACCTCCACGAATCCAAGCCAAGGTATCTATACCTTTCCAAATGACTATGCCCTTGCTTTCTAACTCAATGCAGTTGAGCCTATTAGGACTTCCATCAGTGAACTGAGTGTTAGCATGATGGAGTCAGATATCAAGTATCTTAGTCAAAAGAATAAGAATAAAAAGAAAAATAAAAGGAGTTCTGAGGGTGAAAACCACTTTGTGGCAGTCTTAGAACCTACAAAAGTAAAAATAAAAGATGTATCCAAAGGTGAAAACCTCTCTGAGGTGCCTAAGGATGAGATATTTGATGTCCTTTTGAGTCATTTACAGGATAGATCTCCAGTTCTAATTGAGCCCACTCAATCTATCAACTAGGGAACAACAAAAGAACCACAGTTGATTCATGTAGCACAATCCTTATCAGAAGAAGAAAAGAAAAAATTTACTACATTCCTAACAGAAAAGAAGATCAACTTTGCATGGAAATATTCAGATATGCCAATGTTGGATCCTGATCTTATAATGCACCATTTATCTATAGCTCCAGGGGTCAAACTTGTTAAGAAAAAATTGAGAAAGATGCATCCATATGTTGCACTCTTGGTCAAAGATGAATTAGAGAAACTACTAAAAGTTGGATTCATTCATGTTATTAATTATGTTGAATGGATTCAAATATTGTGCCTATATCAAAACCAGACAAATCTATAAGAGTATGCACAGATTTTAGGGATGTGAACAAAGCATGTCTTAAGCATGATTTTCCACTACCTAACATTGATATGATAGTGGACATGACTGCAAGCTTTGAGATGTAATCTTTAATGGATGGTTTTTCTAGATATAACCAAATCAAAATTACTCTAGAAGATCAAGAGAAAAATTCTTTCACATGTGTGTGGGATACCTTTTGTTGGAATGTCATGCCATTTGGGCTTAAGCACGCAGGTGCTACATATCAAAGAGCTATGATGTCTATCTTTCATGACATGATGCATTGAACCATGGAGGATTATGTTGATGATACTTTGGAAAAATATATGATAAGATCTGAACATCTGAATGATTTGTGCAAAATACTAGATCGAATGGAGAAGTTTAGTCTCAGACTAAACCCTAAGAAGTGTGCTTTTGGTGTCACCTTGGGAAAGGTCTTAGGCTACATTGTTTCAAAGAAAGGAATTGAAGTAGATCCATCAAAATTTAAAGCTATCATAGAGATGCAACCTCCCAAGAATATCATTCAAATAAGAACATTACAAGGGAGAGTACAATCTATTAGACACTTCATATCTCAGCTAGCAGACATTTCACAACCTTTCACAAAGACATTACATAAAAGAGTGACCTTTGCATGGAATGAGGAAAGTGAAAAGAGCTTTAATCATATCAAGAAATATCTATCAAATTCTCCTATTTTAATGCCTCCTATTCAAGGGAAGCCTTTCATCTTATATGTCTCCACCATAGATACATCACTAGGGGCATTGCTTGCACAGCATGATGAGAACAAGAAGGAAAGAGCTATATACTATATTAGTAGAACATTGGTAGCATACAAGAAGAACTATTCCATGATTGAGAAAGCTTGTCTAGCTATGATCTTTGCATCACAAAAATTGAGACATTACATGTTGGCTCATACCACACATTTGGTAGCTAAGATTGATCCACTAAAGTATCTACTAAGCAAAGCTGCCCTCACTGGTAGGTTAGCTAAATGGGTGATGTTATTAAGCAAATTTGACATTGAATATGTTGAAATAAAAGCTATCAAGGGCCAAGTTATTTCTGATCAACTGGTTGATGCACCTTTGTTTGATGATACACCAATGCAAATAGAATTTCCAAATTCCTCTATCATGAATCTTTCTTCTAGAGCATGGAAGTTATTCTTTGATGGCTCCTTTGCACAAAATGGATCTCAAGCAGGCATATTGTTCATCACTCCTCAAGGATACTCAATCCCTAAAGCATTCAAAATCAAGTTTCCTTGCACAAACAATATTGTTGAATATGAAGCCCTTCTTAATTGCATGAAGATAGCAATTGAGTGGAGAGTAACAAAACTACACATTCATGGAGACTCACAACTTGTAATACACCAAGTCAATGATGTGTATCAAATGAAAGATGGAAAGCTCATCCCATACAAAAGAATGGTAGATGATCTATTTCATATCTATCACCTTTGAGAAAATACCTAGAATAGAGAACAAAGTTGTTGATGCCATGGCAATGCTATCTACTTTACTACAGCAGCCCAAACATGAGCTACGCTATGAGTTCTTGGTGGAAGCACTATCTTATCCTACATATGATTCCCCTGATACCCACATGATCTGCACTATTGTTGGTCATGATTCATCACAATACAAAAACCTTTTCTCCTATCTCCAAGATCAAATCATTCTCGATACCTTTAACCACCATGAGAAATGATATCTTATCCATAATATGCCCTAGTATGTCATCATTGGTCACGATCTGTACAAATGAGGTCTAGATGGTACACTACTTAGATGTTTATAATGGGAAGAGTCTCAATGTGCATTAGAGGAAGTCCATGAAGGTATATGTGGGTCACACTTGAATGGTTTAACACTAGCTCAAAAACTTATTAGGGCTAGGTACTATTGGCCTAAAATGGAGAAAGAGGCTATCAAGTTTTCTAAGAACTATCAAAAGTGTCGAGTACATGGTAACTTAATTCATGCACTAGGGAGAGATCTAATTCTCTTCACTACACAATGGCCTTTTCACCAATGGGCATTTGATCTTATAGGATCCATACATCCTCATTCTTCTAATGGACATACCCATATAATCACAACTACAAATTATTTCACAAAATGGGTAGAAGCGGTCTCTTTGACTTAGGTGACTAGCAAGCAAATCTCTATGTTCATCCTGAACTACATCATACGTCGGTATGGTATTCCACATTCTATAGTCACAGATAATGTTGGGAAATTCAAGAACAAAGACTTAGATGATCTATGTGCAAAATTCAAGATTACACAACATCGGTCATCAATCTACTATCCTCAAGGGAATGGATAAGAAGAGGCTTCTAACAAGAATTTATTGAAAATCTTACACTGTACAGTTAATAAAATAGGAAGAGACTAGCATCTCATGATCAATCTAGCTCTTTGGGCCTATAGAACAAGTATCAGAATGCCCACTGGGGCTACACCATTCACTTTATTTTATGGGTCTGAAGTGGTACTACCTATTGAGGTTGAAATCCCATCACTAAGAATTAGAATGCATGGTCTAGTAACTGATGAGGACTACAAAGTTCCTAGGTTGCAAGAACTTGAACTAGTAGGTGAGCGTAGACAAGCAGCATATGATCATCTCAGAGTATATTAGAAAAGAATGTCTAGAGGCTACAACAAGAAAGTCAAACACAGAGAATTTCAGGTTGGTGATCTAGTCTTGAGAGAGAATCCTAAAAATCAATCACATAGAGAACGCAAGGGGAAGTTTGAACCCAACTACCTAGGTCCCTTTTTTATCACCACTAATTTGGCTTTGGAGCCTATCAACTCTCAATGATTGAAGGAGAACAACTCTGAGAACCAATCAACATTCTCCATTTGAAGAAATTATACACCTAAGGCATTCAGTCTTTGCAAAATGTCTAGAAAAAAATTATAAAAATCAGAAAAAGTCCTGAAAAACTGAACATCTTGGTGAAAACCTAGCAATAGGCACCTTGATGTATCACAAAAAAATCAAAAAATATCAAAAGTACAAAAAAAAATTAAAAAGAGAAAAAGTACAAAAAAATTCAAAAAATAAAAAATAAAAAAAATAAAAAAAAGAAAAAGTGCCTTGGTGAAAACCTGGAAACAAGCACCTTAGTAGCAAAAATAGAATCTCTACCAAGATGGTGAAAACTTGGCAAATGGGTGCCACTTGTTCAAAATGCTCCATCTTTCAGCACAATCTTGGTCTTTCCTAGCTTTTAGTCTTGCTTTACTTTGTACATATCTCTCTGTTTGTTTATGCATTCCTATTTTCACTAAGTCAGTCTATACACCAATCAGCTCAAGCGTATGTATCCTATCAATGTTCAAACTTGGGGGCAATCAAAGTCATATCCTACAATCCTCAGTATCTCAGACATGTTATATCCAGTTAGAGTCCTTCGAAGCTACATCCGAGTCAGTCCGTCTATCTCCTCTCCAGAAAGGATTTTGCATCTACAACAACGTAATCAAATGATAACACAAACTGAAAACAATCTATGCTTTACATGCTTTTATCTCCTTATATGCTTAGTGATTCACATTGATATTTTTTGCATATTGTGTCCTTTCAAGCTCTTCGATGATGTCCTTTATAGGATTTAGAGAGTGATGACTAAGAGTATAATCTTTTCTATCTTCTACTTGTATGTGAAAATCTAACTTTGGAAATTCTAGATTGAAATGGTGTCCATCTATAAGAGCCTCTATCTCGTATTGGATGGCCATGATTACCTCAACCATTGATACCCAAAAAATTCAAGGAATTCTAATCTAACTATTTTCTATTTTAGTGAATTCTTACTCCTACTATGAAATACGATCTTACCTAAGGATGTGAATGATAAAGGGTCACTACGGGTAATTCACACTGGATTTAGAATGATCTCTTGATTTCTTGATGTGTTTGTAATGCAAAGCACATTCAGTTCATCGTGACATCTATTTTTTCATGCTTATACAAATTGCTATATCAAAATGGACATGATATTCAGGTCATCCTAGCATTTGTGCCTTGGTGTTTATATCTAATTCAACATTCTGAAAACAAAATCAATATTCATATGTCCAAGGTTGTCTTAGCAGTGGGCATTGTATTGATTCTTGTGCATACAAATCAATATTCATATATCTATAGTTTCCTAACTAGTGGATGTTGTATTGATTTATCCTATTGCCTAAAAAGTTCAATGATGAACACAAATCGACACATGATCAGTGACTAGGTCCTAGGTCTTAGGTTTGCATTTCATTTTGCACTTTGCATGATTGCATGATCTCACAAATTGTTGAATACACTTAACACGCTTAAATGATTCTTCTAAACTAAACTTAAACTTGACATGAAGAACTAAATTTCACATGAAGGTTTTCCTCGTAGAACCGCAAGTAGTCACCATCCTGGGTTAAACATCATTTTTGACATAAGACTAAGTACTTGTCTTCATAAATACCTACAAAACATATCATGTGTATCATTGCATTTACATCGCATATTCATGAATCATTACATCTGTTGCATTACATTGCATACATAGCATAATCAAAATCATACATTTCCATAATCAATCACATTTGCATAACATTCATATATTTGAAAGAAATCATTGCATTGCATCAATCCATACATACATTCTACACTACTCATAGCATTTACATCACATGATATCATCATAAATCAAAACATGACAAGTATAAATGAAGTCATAACCAACATCTCGATCTCATATTATATAACTCAAACTAGTCAAGGGTGCACTACTAGCACAAAGTACAAATGAATGAGCTTATGTAAGCTATCAGAAGCCAAAGCAGTAGACATGAACAAAATGACAAAAATATCAGAACATCTAGACAGATCATTTTTCTTCCTGATCCTCTACATCTGGTGGAGGTGGTGGTGGTGCATCAAGCACTACCTCAGCTCAAGGTGCCCTAGATCCCTCTAAGGCTATCATATACTGAGAGTATGTTGCTACTCTCTGACCGATAGGAACAATAGCATAATAAGAAGATACATAGTAAGCAGGTCAAGAGGTCTAATGTGTCACCTCAACCTATAATCTCTTGTTCTCCTCTTGGAGCTTTGATCGCTGTCTATCAGCCTCTGTAAATCACTCCTCAAAATGAGCACTATATACTCTTAGGTCTCTCACCTATAATCTCAATCACCTAATAATCTCCTGGGAGGACAATGATGCACTAGGAACTGCATCTACCATGGGCATCTATGTATCTCTAACTGGCTGATCAATAGCCTCTACCCTCTACACCTTACGGTATCTCACCTCGGCTGCAAGATCAAAATATGTATCATCCTATGTAGGATCAGGACCAGCACCTACATCCTACTATGCACTGAGTACCTCATCTATAATTCCCACACTACCCAATGTACCACTCTCTCCTCTAATATATATCCTCGATGTACCTGCAGGTCTGCCTGTTGTAGAACTAGTAGGATGAGGCGGTCACATATGACCAAATGGTCTCTGTGTAGGTGTCATCACTGTTCTCAGCCTTAGAGGTGTAGGCTGAGGCATTGGAACCTATGCATGTCTCTAACCCTATACCATTAGAGCACCTGTCACATCCATGGCATCCTCCATACTTAGAATCAGCTCTGTGGGATCCGAAAACCTATGAATAGGATGCTCTGCAAGACATGCAATGAAACCATTTGTAACCCTAGCATCTGGAACATCTAGCTGGTAGTCCCAGTCTCTGCCAACATAGACACTATACTCCTGAGTACAAAGAGAATAAGATAATCAAGGGCCCCATCCTAATCCAAGCTCTCTGACTATACGTGCATAAGTAGCATGCTCTTGTGGCGCATCCTGAATGATGCCATACTGCCGCCACACTCTGGTAATAATAAATCACTCGAGCACTATGGTGGATCTCCTAATAAGCACTCAATTATGGAAAAAGTGACTGAACTGCTCTTGAGCAGTAGGCCACGCCTCTATCTGAAGATATGGATGCCAAATCACAAATGTGCTATCATCAAGGCAACGTCTCTAGTACTCTGTGTGGCCCATGCGCACCTATGTAATGTATCCTAAATAAATGTATATCACCAGCTCCTATGGCTGGCGCTGACCTTGACATACTAGTCTACAAACTGGGATATGTTCCCAGGCCCAAATATGAAGAACCAAAGCACCAGAAGCAAAGGACTTGCTCTCCTGATACACATTCTAGTGCATCTCGGAGAATATGTGAGCTAGCATACACTAACCCCAAGCCAACTCAGATGGAGTGGCCATCAACTGTGCAACCATCGGGGCCCAGCCCATCAAGAGACCATTTTGCTGGCGATCAGACATAATAATCCCTCCTATCATTCTGGCTATAATGCACTCTAATCTATGGGTCTCCCCATATCGCTAAACTAAAGTCTCCCAGGAAATAGAAGCAGTAAGTTGGGTATCATCTCCAAATAAACATATGAATGCATGTAATCCTGAGTTCCTGAAACTCACATAATTAGGTCGTGGACCATGAAAAGGAATACAAAGTATCTGATAGACATCCTCTGACGTAACAGTGATCTCTCCTATAGGGAGGTGGAAGGTCTAGGTCTTTGAGTGAAACCTCTCAATCAGTGCAGTCAAAAGTTCATGGTTTACCCTAATCTCAGGCAACCGAATAAGATACTCAAATCCACATGAAGCAAGATGTACCCTCATCGGGTCAAGTAGTGAAATGCATAACCTCTGAGTCTCTAGGTGTGAGATGCACACATGGACATCGGGATAGATGACCTACACAGCATAGAAACAAGGGATCCTATTAGTAACTTGGTTGACAAATAGGCTAAGAGTACAGAAATTAAAAATTTGACTATCTCAAAAGGTACATCAAATGCTCAGGAAGTAGCTTAAGGAATCAAAAAATTCACAATTTTGACCTAAGAAGGTGTTTTTAGCTCGTTGTTATCCATACGACAATGTAGACTGGCATGAAAACTCGTACGAGTTTCAAGAGCTTATCATACGACAAACCATGGTCATACAACAATGTATATCTTATCGTACAACATATGAGGGACTCAGCGAAATGTCGTACGAGTCTTGGGTCCCTCTCATATGAGTTTATAGGGGTTCTAGGACAACACTCTTAATGAAATTGAAAATTCGTACGAGTCATAGTGGACAGTCATACGATTTTCCATGCATGCGAAAATTGAAAAATCCTAACGTATGAAAAAAGTCCTAAAAATGCTAAAAACATGTAAAAATGGAATTTACGAAGAGGCACAGAGGTCCACTTACTGAATGTCCATACTATGGAGGTCTCTGATGATGTCGGTTGCACTCAAAATGGTGGGAAGAGATAGGTACCTTCATCTCGGCCATTTTCCTTTCTTAGAGGGCTCCACAAAGGTTTCAAAAGTCAAATGTGAATAATGAATTGAAAATGACCCCTTTTGGCCCTTATATAGGTTTTTGACCTAATTTTCAAAAGTGCTCCATTTTTGCGAAAATTGCACCCCTAGCTAATTTTGACGTTCTAAACCCATTTTTAGGATCAAAATCAAAATCTAAGATCATTTACTATGTCAAAATCATGATTTAAAATTTTTGGACCTAGGACGGCCGACTGCTTGCATACTCAACCTTCAATCATCACATAAATCTAGAATTCAACTTAACTAATTATCTTACATCAAACTATCAAAATTCCAACTTGGTCACCCATGGTCAACTCATGGTCAAACTTGGTCTCCAGGACCTCTAAACAATGCAGAATGCATTCTTAAATGTGTATAACCACTTCTCAAATCAATAACATGCTTCTAAACTATATAACGCTAACTTTTCTTGTCAGATTTTGATTTTCATCTCGAAGGGGGCATGGTATTGCACATCATTCAAAGTCTGCCAATATAATTCTATCAATCAAATCTTTCTTTCAGTAATCAAGACAACAACCACATCTAGTTGCTGATTCATCTAAAGACCTCGTCATTTGGGGCACATCGCTTGGGGCATATCAGATTCATCGAGATCCATATCAATCTGGTATCCTAATCTATCTTGTAAACTGTATCGGCTTTTCATAACCATCAGTTCATTAGCGTCATTTCCTTGGTTCTTCGTAACTGAAGGATTCAGATGTGATACCAATATGATTCCTTTAGACATTCAGGTCTGGAATTAGGTCACTCACTTCTTATTAATCATAAGGTTCAGAATCAGGAATTTTTTATGCTTTTTCATAATCACCAGTTCATTGTTGCTATAGTTAACATTATCCTTGGTCAATCAGGACCTAAACCTAACATCTTCAAATCTTCCAATCGATTTCTATCTCAGAATCAGTTAATCTTTCAAATTAGTTTCATACATCTACATCAAACATAGACTAATCTTTGAACCACTGCGCTTCGCATAGTAATTCAAAGAGGGGCAAAATGTAATACCCCAAAAATGGGCTATAGGTTCATTAACCTCTTACATCAACAAATCAAACAAAATTGACATCAAAGTCCTAACCTAAGGCACATCTACACATCAAATCATCAAAACCTAATTGATTATCCTAAATTTTGCATCAGAGAATATTCCTTGAATATTCCCTATTTTATCCTAATTATCTTTGATTTAATAATTATTTAGCAATAAATCTTATTTATCCTAAAGTTTGATTAATTAAATATTCTAAATATTTAATTAATTAGATTTAATTTTTCCACTTAATTATTTAATTAGATTTAATTATATTTATTCCTAAATTATGTTATTTAATTTTGACAATAAATCAAAAATCTCATGACTAATTGATTAAATTATTATTTAATTAATTAATGTCAGTTGTCAATATTTAATAATATAGTTTTTCAATAAAAGTTTGATTTAATAATTGATTAACCCATAAATCAATTATTTTAATTCAAAAATCAGTTAAGTGGAAAATAAATCACTTTATTTATTAAATTAATTCATATTAAATCAACTTATTAAATAGAAAATACAAAAATATAGATTAATCTACATCCATACATTTTTTCATTCTTTTGCATTCAAATCCTTCGTTTAGGTGTTGCATTGTCACTGATCTTGATTTCAATCTGAGAACATCATACTCACACCTACTAGAAGGCAGTAAATCATCTGGTTAGCTTAGTTTCAATTATTTGTAGATTTCAATTTCGCTAACCTCTAATGTTTTACTGAAGTGTTGTGTCCACAGCTAGGTACAATTTTCACACACACATTATAAACCTCAATATAATTTAACCATGCAAGAAATGTAATCAACAACAATAGAAAGATATACATGTATAATAACACAATGACATGAGATATGTTGACTAGGGAACTTCTTGATCAAAGAGTAAACCCCGGTGGGAATGATGCCCACAAAAGATGCACTAATATGAAAGTTCCTTGTGAATGGATGGACTTTGTTAGGAGTCTTATGAAATAAATTCAGTACATATGAGTCCCTGTTAGGAGACTTTGAATCCCTGTTAAAAGATTCTAACTCTATTAGGAGTTATGGAAGACAGAAGGACCCACTGCCCAAATAGCTTCGAGGTAAGATCACTAAACTCACTGTCCAACTGATCTTTGTATTACTCAATAGAATAATACCAAAAGATTACTGATCTCAACAATTCAGTACTCCTCTGACTATGCCAAACCACACCAACTACTTCTTCAGATCTCAATACTGGATCTCTATACTTCGCATATCCTCTTCCAATAAGTATTGCACACTTTCACAACTCACTTTCAAGTACAATTCACAATTACTACTTCATGTTCATATTACAACAAGGAAAACATTCCTTCCTTTATACCACACTCAAGTAATTACAAATGAGTAGGCATGAAAATTACAAAATAAAAGTTTCCACACATTACATAAAAATTACACAAAACTGTTGGCTTCCAATTAAGATAATTCTTCACTTGTGCAACCTCATATCTTGTGCTCACATCCACATCACTAACATCATGTCTTGAACTCCCTCATAACTGTGCATGATCAGATTCCATCCTGATTAGGAGATATCATCTAATTTCCACAAACTGCTACTCAGGAACACTGCCTAAATACTACTTCCACTCATTTCCTCATAAATGTCATAAATAAATGACTTTCCCTCGGCACTCTTAACCATGATCTTATAGAACATCATAGAGTAATTCCCCAACTCTACATATCATTATCTTTAATATCCCAAGTGCGCTAACTCAAAAATTGTCTCCTTCTCTGCTAATCTTCAATAGATCACTATGTTGACATCAATGACAATCACAGTCATGAATGCAACAACAACTGCTATAGAATGGCTGTGAATACTCCCCCATAGGATATATTTAGTATTCATTCCTAACAATATAGGGACCTAAAATGGATTTGGAGGATGGAGGAGGAATGTGATAGGTTGTCTTGGGCTACAATGATGGATGAGGAGGAATGGTGTTGTATGCTTTGGAGGGATGACGGGAAGATGTGATGGTGTTTTTGGATGTGTGCTTGAATTGGGCTTTAGTTGTACCAACATTTTTGGAGGAAGTGCCTTTAGATGTGTGACCAATACCATATGATCATGAATGTTTCTTGTCTTGTATGGGCTCAAGATTTCCTTGTTCATGAGTGCCTAGGCCTTTGCCTTGATAATTCCATTTCTTGAGCATTTTGTCCAACAAAGGATATTTCTAAATTGGGGAATAAGCTAAAAATCTAGTTTTAGGTGTCATGGTGGGAGATATGAAATTTATTTCTTCTTCTTTGATTGAGGTTTCCTTGACAAATGTAAATGGACTGAGGGGATAGAGTGATGGTGGTGGGATAGTTGTTAGAGGATCATCAAGTGATAAGGATGAGATGATGGGATCTTGACTAGGATTGGGAGATGGTGATGGATCTCAAGATGGAGGAATTGAGATGGTAAGATCTTGATTTGGAGGAATTAGGATGATAGGATCTTGGATTGGAGGAATTGAGATGATAGGCTCTTGGATTGGAGGAATTGGGATGGTAGGCTCTTGGATTGGAGGAATTCGGATGATAGGATTTTGGATTGGGGGTGATAGAGGGAATGGATCATGAAATTTAGGAAGTGAAGGGATGGAATCTTGACTCAGGTTGATGGATATTTTAACATTCTTTTGGATAAGATCTTGACTTGATGGGATTGGTGTAGATAGAATGATGGGGGATGTATGGATGGAATCTGGTGGAAAAATGGTCAACACTCCCCTCAGGATTTGCGACATCATTTAACATATTCTTGTGTCTTCTATAAGTCTAGTGGTTGTATCAGGCATTAATAGGTCAATCTTTTGGTGCAACAGCAACCACTACATGTAAAAAGTGGTATCAGATCTTGGTCACTGGTTCAAATCCTCTCAAGTAAAGCTGAGGGGGAGATTGTTGGAAAAATTGTCATTCCTCTCCTTTGGATTTGTGACATGGTTTAACAGCCTCATGTGTCTTCTATAAGTCTAGTGGTTGTATCAGGCATTAATAGGTCGATCATTTAGTGCAACAACAACCACTACTTGTAACAGAATCTTCAGATGGAGTGGATGGAAGGATGAGAGATTCTACAATTATGATGGCAGGAAGAAGGGTGAACCTATGAGGCTCATTGGAACTTCTTAGGATAATGCTAGGAGATGGAGACATGGATGGGTATTGGATGGAGTCCACAGATGGAAGGGACTCAATGATGCTAGGAGATGGAAGAGGATCAATAGATGGGATAGATGGAAGAGGATCAATATATGGGATGGATGGAAGAAGGATGGTAGGTGTACGAGTTTGATGGGCATCATTACTGATGGATTCACATGAGGGAGAAAGATGGCATGGCTCTTCAACTTCAGGAGAGGGATTTTTTGTTGGCTTGTTATGAAACTCCTTGGAGACTTTCATAATGGATGAGGTGATAGAGTGGAGTGTGTAGAAGATAAAGAGCTAGGATAGTCAAGACATGAAGGTGGGATAGTATATTGTGAGCTTCATTGAAGGGATGACTGTATAGAAGAAGGTTTAGAAGATGGAATGGCTAGATAGTTAACATAGGTAGGCATAGAGGAAGCTTGTGAACTTGATTGACTATCTGATGGGGTAGGGACGTGATGTGAGTGTTCCAAGGCTTGCTTGCACTACATCCAAGAGACCTAGCTTGTCTCTTCTAGGAACCTAGTCTCCTCTAGGTCTTGATTGGTTTAGATGACTAATTAAGACTAATCCTAACTCTTCTCTAAGAGTTCTTAACCTTTGTGCTTAACCTTGAAAGACTAACACCTTTGAGATAGTACAATCCTTCACCTTCACTTAGAGAGCTCTAAGTACTAACTTCTCACAAACTTCATTCTTCATTGTAGGGGTGTCCGTCCTTATGAAATATTTCATAACTTGGTCCATTTGATCCATTTTAGAAGGATCTTGAATTTTATCCTTATCGGGTTCAATGACTCATCATTTAGAGACCTTAAAATAGGCCTAATCCTTGTAGCCTTTTGCAGAGGCTTTTGTCCTTTCTTTCCAAACTTCTTCAAACAACCTGCAAAACCAATTTGGGATTTGGATACCCTTTTGGCTCTTACTAAATATTCTGCAAGTTTTAGGTCATGGTAGCCTCCATACACCTCCTTCCTACAAACTAGGACAAACAAGGCTAATTGACCTACTTTCTAGGACTGGTTGTATCCTAGTAGAAATCTTGCTCAAAACTTGATGTAAGTGACTGGTATAGAACCAATCCTCATAGTATGTTGAGATATGATTAACACCTTCTAGAAACTATACATGTTCCGTATAGTACCTTTCTAACCTACAAGAAATCTTCAAACTTTCATTCCTAGACCTCTAACCAAGCTCTGTCTGCTCGCCTAGGGCCTAATGGTAAAAATAGCTCTCCAAACTTTGACAACTCCTAATCCTAAACATATGTACACTAATGACTCCCCTAGAATTTCCATCTATCCTTAAGTTTTTCTAATGGCTATATTTCATGGGGGAGCCATGAAAGCACCGACTGGTCAAAACAAGACCAGTGAGAACTCTAAAATAAAATCAATTTAACCGACATAATATATCTACTCAAAAAAACTTTCTCTTCAAATTAAAATGTATTAGAACAATATATAAAACACTAAACAACCACTGGATTTAGACTTTCAATCCATTTCAATATATTGTCAACACAAAAACTCAAGATATTCACTGTAACACTATTGCAGAGCTCTATTATCAAATTCAAAACTATTACAATGCTTCACTAACTTTGAGATTTGAGTCTTGGATAATAGTAGATGCCATCTCCATGTTTTTAGGGCCTATTGGCAGATCTCCACCTCCTATACTCAAGGGAATCCAAGGATAACCGAGTTGCATGCAACATTTGCAATAATTGCAAGTGTTGTCATGACAACTTCTCAACAACATTTGGCAGCTTTCTCTATGCCTTGATCCTATTTCTTAGGACCTCTATCCTTTCTATATTCTAAGGAACCAACTCATTTACTGACCCTATAGCATCTCTATAACATTCATTAACATCATTTATGTGCCTAAGACACATTGAAGACTCTATCCCAAACTACTAACTCTAAGAATTAAAGACTACTAACATTGGCTATTTGTGTGACCTTAGTCCTAGTGACTAACTCACTTAGCCTACACTAAAAATGACCTTCTAAGGTCTTAAAACAAACACACTACTCTTCTTGACTTGGCTACAGTCAAGTACAAGCCAAAATAACTCTAACATGGAGGTTAGCCTAGGTGTGCTCCTGCACCATCCTCCCCAAAACAAAAAGTTCAATCCACCCTTCGATTGAGGATGCTTGGATCAATTCCCATATTTTTGAACTCTGACTCCTTTATCCATACTACATCAACATCCATTTTCCCATGCTTCTTTATCAAGCTTTCCTTGTATGCTTTGGTTCTAGTTTGTTTGTAGACTCTTGTATCCAACACACTGTCAACTCCTGTGACTATAGTAGTAGGTAGTTGTAGATCTTCCACATCTCTGATCACTTCATGAATACTTTGATCCATGTCTTTTTGTGGTCCTTTGTAATGGACTAAGTCTAAAATGTTGAAGATAGGAGATAGTCCACTATCTTCTATCAGCTCAACTCTGAATGCATTATCCCCATACTTAGCCAAAATAGGATAGGGACCTATCCTCCTCATATGCAACTTGTGAGGGACTCCCTTTTGCAGTCTTGACTTGTTAAGATGCACCATAACCAAGTCACCCACATTAAACTAAACTATCTTTCTACTTTCATCCACCTTGGCTTTGTGTTTCATGGTGTTCTCTGTCAAGGTCTTCCTCATTGTTTCATGTATCTCTTGCATAGTATATGCAAAGTCATCAGCATATCCACTTCCTTTCACTCCATCCTTCAAATCTCTCAACTCATAAACACCTCTAGGATGTAGTCCATAGACTATTTCAAAGGGACTCTTCCCTATGGATCTATTTATAGTATCAGTGTAGGCATATTCAGCTTGTCCAATCAACTGATCCCATTGTTGACCATACTCCTTGGTCAAGCACCTTAGTAGATTTCCAAGGCTTCTATTGACAACCTCAGTCTGACCATCAATTTGGGGATGGTAGGCCGATCCAAAGGACAATTTAGTGCCTAATCTTTTCCAAAGAGTCTTCCAAAAATGACTCATGAATTTAGTGTCTCTATCTGACACAATGTTGATAGGTAACCCATGGATTCTCACTATTTCTTTGAAGAAAAGAGAGGCTATTTGACTAGCATCATTAGTGGTCTTGCATGGCACAAAGTAAGCCATCTTGCTAAATCTATCCACAACCACATAAATACTATCCATGCCTTGTCTTGTATTGGGTAACCCAACTATAAAATCCATACTCAAGCATTCCCATGGCCTAGTAGGAATAGGTAGTGGTTGATAAAGACCTTCATTTGTAAAAGTTCCCTTGGCCTTTTGACATACCACACAACTTTCCACATACCTCCTAACATCAAGATTCATCATTGGCCAATAGTAGAACCTTTGAACTAGTTCTTGAGTCTTAGTGATCCCAAAATGACCACTCAAAGCACCATTATGCTTTTCTTGAATCAAGTTCTCTCAATTATAGCCTCTAGGAACACATAGTTGATTCCCCTTAAACAAGAGATCACTTTGCAAAGTATACTCAGCATATCTACTATGAAAATGATTCTTGTATTCAGCACATACCTTGTAAGTGTCTGCAAAATCTTCATCATCAACATATAGATCCTTCAAGTGATCTATTCCCATGCTCTTCAACTAAATTTATTGAATTGTGAGAGCCCTTCTAGATAATGCATCTACCACTTTATTGAGGATACATTTCTTGTGCTTTATATTGAAGGTGTAACCTTGTAGGTACTTATCCCAATTCATGTTCTTGTGACTCAACTTCTCTTGTGAATTCAAGAGACTAAGTGCTTGATCATCTAAATACACAATGAACTCTTTAGGAATCAAGTAGTGCCTCCACTTCCTTAGAGCTTGGACCAATGCATACATCTCAAGGTCACATGAAGAGTATTTCCTCTTGGCCTCACTCAACTTCTCTGAATGGAAACCCACTGGTCTACCTTCTTGTCTTAGAATAGCCCCAATTTCCACATTGCTAGCATCACACTCAATGGTGAAAAGCTTCTCAAAGCTTGGCAACACTAAAATAGGTTGGGTAGCTATCTTCTCCTTCAGCAACTCAAAGCTTCTGTTAGCATGCTCATTCCATATAAACTTATTTTTCATTCCTCCCTTGATTGTGTCTAACATAGGATCACAAATTGCACTAAATTGCCTTATGAATTTCCTATAATATTGTGCAAGGCCATGAAAACTCCTTACCTTGGTTGTTGTCCTTGGAGTAGGACAATTCATGATAGCCTCCACTTTTCTCTTGTCCATTTTTAGATTTCCATGTGATAGACAAATCCAAGGTACACTATCTCTATTTTGATGAACTCACACTTCTCTAAGTTGATCATCAACTTCTCCTCATGTAGCTTCTTGAAAAAAATATCAAGATGTTCTAGGTGCTCACTCCTTGTCTTGCTAAAAATTAGTATATCATCCAGATATACCACTACAAACTTGCCTATGTATTCTTTGAGAAATTCATTCATGAGCCTCATGAATGTGGAGGGGGAATTTGATAATCCAAATGACATGAAAAGCCATTCATATATCCCTTCATTGGTCTTGAAGGCTATTTTCCACTCATCTCCTTCATGTATTCTTATTTGGTGATAGCCACTCTTCAATTCTATCTTGCTATAGTACTTAGCTTCACCTAGACAATCCATTAAATCTTCAATCCTAGGGATAGGGAACCTATACCTTATAGTTATCCTATTGATAGCCCTTGAATTAGTAAAAAGCCTCTAAGTTCCTCCTTTCTTAGGTGCAAGTACAGTGGGTATGGCACATGGACTAATGTTGTTTCTAATTTGGCCTTGGTTTAGGAGTTCTTGTATTTGTCTTGCTATTTCCTCATTTTTTTGAGGGATCATCTTGTAAGCTACTTTTTTAGGAAGGGTAGCTCCTAGGATAAGTTCTATCCTATAAATTATGGCTCTTTCAGGGGATAAGGTTGATGGTTGTCCATCACTTACAATACCTTGGTAAGTCTGCAACATGCCTTGAATCTCCTTTGGTAACTCTGTCTTCTTAGTCACCTTGTCTTCATCTCCCTCTCTTGGTCTTAACACCAATGCATAGCCAACTCCTTCACTCTCTTCCATGGCTTGTATGAACTCCTTTTCACCCACCATAAGTACATTTGGACATGTTGTCTTTACCTCAACATCTTCCAACGGTGACTATATTTTGAAGGTTACATTGTCCTTCTTGAAATAATAAGAATTATTTCCTCCATCATGTATGGCTTGGCAGTCAAATTGCCATGCTCTACCTAGGAGAAAATGGCATGCATCCATAGGCAAAACATCACACAAAAATTTGTCTTTGTATCTACCAATGGATAACTCCACCCATGCTTGTTCATTCACTAACACATGTTGGCCTTTATTGAGCCAAGTGACCTTGTAAGGATTGGTGTGGGGTATCCTTGTCAACTTTAGCTTGCTAACTGCTTCCTCTAACACAATATTGTTAGTAGAGCCTAAATCAATGATGACCCTACATACTTTCCCCATCATCTTACACTTTATCCTAAACAAAGACCTCCTTTGGCTTGTCTCTTCCTTCACCAGCTCCTTTATCAAAGTTCTCCTCATCATAAGATTTTCTCCTTCCTCTGAATTCAATGGTACTTTAGCATGCTTGTCTACTGCATTAGACTCATCATGAACTAGGTTAGTTCTCTTGTCACCTCCTTATGATGAACTACCTTTCTCTGGACATCAATAGGCAGGGTGTCCCATTTGATTGCAATGGTAGCACTTCATATTGGCAAAGTAGTTGTCTCTTCCTCCTTGTCCACCATTCCTTCCTCTAAAGCTAGAGTTAGAACTCCTTCCTCTACCACCTCTACTTGAGCTTCCTTCTAGATGCTCACTAAATTTCATAACTCCTTGAGTTCTTGATTCAGAACTTCTTCCACCATAGCCACCTCTTTGTCCTCTACTATCCTTGCCTTCACCTTTACCTTTAGAGGTTTGTTCTTGCTTTCTCTTTCTTTTCTCTTCTATCTTCAAGGCCATTTGATAGCATTTGTGAATGGTTTTGAAGTTAACTAGAATCATGTCTTCTTGAATAGACCATTTGAGGCCATTCAAGTACCTTGCAAGCTTAATGCTTTCATCTTCTACTACCTTTGATCTCAAACATAGCTTTTGAAACTCCTTGGTGTAGGCTTGGACATCTATATCTTTTTGTCTTAGATTGTGTCTCCTTCTATGCATTTGGACTTCATAATCATCAGGAAGGTAGGTTTTCTTCACTTTGGTCACCATGCCCTTCCATGTCACTATAGGACCTTTTCCATCCTTTTCCCTCTCAGTTTGCACAAACTTACAACAAGTAAGAGCTAAACCTCTTAATATAGACTTGGCCACCATAAATTTTTGTGCCTCAAAGATACCATCACATTAAAAATGGTTCTCAATGTTGTCTATCTAATCCACAACTGAATCTGGATCCATTTGTCCACTAAATAGTAGCACACCTTCCAAAGCTTTGCCACTCAATGCATTTAGTTCTTTTAAGAATGGCTCTTCAAGAAGAATAGGATCAGGTGTTGGAGCTTCTTCCTCCAATTCTAATTCATTCTCCCTTGCTTCTTTTTCTTCCTTTTGGTCAACTTTCTCTTTGACCTTATCTAGTTTGTCTTGGACTTCACCCAAGAGCTGCTCTATTTGAGCTAGTCTTTCTCTTAGCAACTTGTTATCTTCTTCTTGTTCCTCAACCTTCTTGGATAACTCAATAGTAATCACCATGGTTTTGTCTTCCACTGATCCACTTGGTGTATTCTTTCCCATTGATTCAGTAGGCTGCAACATCCACCACAAGCCTGATCAATTCAAGCTTTGATACCAATATGATGTGAGTGTTCCAAGGCTTGCTTGCACTACATCCAAGAGACCTAGCTTGTCTCTTCTAGGAAACTAGTCTCCTCTAGGTCCTAATTGGTTTAGATGATTAACTAAGACCAATCATAACTCTTCTCTAAGAGTTCTTAACCTTTGTCCTTAACCTTGAAAGACTAATACCTTAAAGTTAGTACAATCCTTCACCTTCACTTCGAGAGCTCTAAGTGCTAACTTATCACAAACTTCATTCTTCATTGTAGGGGTGTCCATCCTTATGAAATATTTCATAACTTGGTCCATTTGATCCATTTTAGAAGGATCTTTAATTGTATCCTTACCGGGTTCAATGACTCATCATTTAGAGACCTTAAAATAGGCCTAATCCTTGTAGCCTTTTGCAGAGGCTTTTGTCCTTTCTTTCCAAACTTCTTTGAACAACCTACAAAAAAAATTTGGGATTTGGATACCCTTTTTTATCTTACTAAATATTCTACAATTTTTAGGTCCCGATAGCCTTCATACACCTCCTTCTTACAAACTAGGAAAAATAGGGCTAATTGACCTACTTTTTAGGACTAACTGTATCCTAGTAGAAATCTTGCTCAAAACTTGATGTAAGTGATTGGTATAGACCCAATCCTCATACTATGTTGAGAAATGATGAAAAACTTCTATAAATTGTACCTATTTCATGTAGTACCTTCCTAACCTGCAAGAAATCTTCAAACTTTCCTTCCTAGACCTCTAACTGAGCTCTGTCTGCTCACCTAGGGCCTAATGGTAAAAATAGCTCTCCAAAATTTTACAACTCCTAATCCTAAAAATAGGTACACTAATGACTCCCCTAGCATTTCCATCTATCCTTAGCTATTTCCCATGGCTAGATTTCATGGGGGAGCCATGAAAGCACCGACTGGTCAAAACAGGACCAGTGAGAACTCTAAAACAAAATCAATTTAACCGACACAATATATCTTCTCAAAACAACTTTCTCTTCAAATGAAAAAGTCTTAGAAAAGTCTATATAACACCAAAAAACAACTAGATTTATACTTTCAATCCATTTCAATGCACTATCACCACAAAAACTTGAGATATTCACTGTAACACTGTTGTAGAGCTCTATTATCAAACTCAAAACTATTACAATGCTTCACTAACTTTGAGATTCGAGTCTTGGCTAATAGTAGATGCCACCTCCATGTTTTAAGGGCCTTTTGGATGATCTCCACCTCCTATACTCAAGGGGATCCAAGGATAACCAAGATGACTCTGCTAACTTAGGATATGAGGGGAAAACTAGATGGGGAAGACATGGGATGAAAGGATGACCATGATTAGGAAACTAGGATGACAAGATTCTGAAAGCTTGGATGACTTCTAGATTTGGATTGATTAGTTTTGACATGGAAAAAGGATTTGGCATGTAGAACTCTTCATTTGTGTATGTTCAATAGATATTTTACACTAAGTTTGTAACTTAGAAAACACATCAAGAAAGAACTACTTAGAAGACAAGCTAGTATCAAAATCTTTTCCCACGGCCTGATATCCCAAAAAGGAATACAGATGGTGAGTAATCTTAAGGTTATCTAGGAAACCACTAGGATCGATCCTTGCACAAATATTTTGATATCAAGAGTGGATTGAGAAGCCTCTAATTTAACAAGTGTCTAATTTGGTATGTGGTTTCCTCCCAATCATTTTGTACATGTGACTCACTTAAGAGCATAGTTTACCATGCCTAAATAGTAGGGATATTCACCTACCTTAGGCTACCATCAACATGCATTGCCCAAGCTTCAGGGGATGAAGTAAGAGTTTTATCAATGCTTTAGTTCTATACTAGTCGGGGAAGTATCATTTTGAGGTCATTCTCCAAAGAGGAAGTGCTTTTCTCTCTATACATGCCTCTCTAGAAGTAGAAAAAATGAACTTTTCCAACTTCAATTCATTTTACATCATTTAGTCTAACAAGATTTGCAGAATTGAAAGAATCTCTTAGAAGTACACCATGAAGAGTCTTTTTTCCAATTGATTAAGTGTCTTGTAATGAAGACTTGTATATGCATATGCTTAATATTTTGATTTATTCATTCTTTGAAAATAAGAAATGTTTTTGAAGGATTTTTGCAAGTTTTTTACCTTTTTGCATTCAAGATTGTGTTTGCCTTTGAGGATCCCGATTTGAACTTTGAAGATAAAATGAGAATTGCTTTGCTTTCACTTTATTCACCCAAGATTATGTTTTCTTTAGGAATTAAAGGAAATGACTTTTTATTTTTTATTTTGATCCATTTCTTTAAGGTCATTCAAGATTTTTTGCTTTCGAATTCAATTTTAAGCCAAAAAAAGAGGTGTTCCTAGATTGCCTTAGGAATGCATAAAACTTTGAAAACACTCAAGATTTTGCAAATGAAGTTTTTTTTAGCCAAGAACATTGCATAAATATTGATTTAGGAACATTTAGGATGGATTAGGATTTATTAGGAACTGATTAGGAATGATATGCAAATTTAGTCCTTTTCAAGCCCTCAAATCTTGAAGTGTTCCTAGTTTGCATGAAAAAATCGTAAAACACTTAGATTTGAATGAATGAAGTTATTTTTATTAAAAATAAATACATTATGAGTGATTTGGATTTCTTTAGGATTTATTAGAAATTATTAGGATTGTTTAGGATTGATTAGGAAACGTTTAGGAATGATATGTAGTTTAGTCCATTTAAGGCATTCAAGAGTGAATAGATGTTAGTTTTAAGCCCAATAAATGAAGGTTTTTATTTCCTAAAAATGCAAGGAGGTTTTTGAGCCTTAATTATTTTGATGTTTTAGTGATTAAATTGGCTTCCAATAGGTACCTTCAAGAGCATGGGGTTAGAACTTACAAGTTTGAAGCTTAGGGTCACTAGGATCCCCAAACATACCCTAAAAGTAAGTAAAAATCAAGTTTAGGACTTCATACAAGCCCTTTGTTTCCCATATGAAAATAAATACCATTAATTTTTTCAAGTTTCATTTTTTTACGACATTACATAAGCACCCATACAATAATACATGAGTACCCATACGATATTTGAGCTAGAAAGTGTGAAAAAAGCCCAAAATACATGCAAAATGGCTCAAATGACAATACATATGAACCCATATGACACTTGGGGGGTTCCCATACAACACTTCATGCCAATAAAGGAATTTCATACAACACTGCAGTAAAACATTTGTGGGATGCTTCAAAAAGTGAGTTTTTTGCTCAAAAGCCCCTAAAAATGTAGTTTTGAAGGCATGTGGAGTCCCGTCCCATCGAGCATGCCAAAAACGTGATCAGTGAAAACCTAACCTATTTGTAAAAAGTTTATAAATTAAAACATTAGATTAAGTATAATATTCTTAACATATAGTAAAAACTATTCGCAAGATACCTCAGATAGAGTTTAAACGAGAGCACCCTGTCACTATTTGATTTTCTCTTGGATTAGGGATGTGGGTGTGCTCTCAAAACACTAGGAGTATATCCCAAATCCATATTAGGAAGGTTTATAATCCATTAGGGACCAAGTATACCCCATGGTGGAATAGAATCAAGTATGGTGCACCTAATTTGCCCCTAGAGCCCCAAGGAACCTAGTGAAGCTAAAATGCAGATTTGATGCAAGAATGCTTATGCCAGATTGATTTTAACCAAATGATAGATGTGATATGATGAAAATGATATGAAAATAAATTAAATAAACTAAGTTAATAAATTAAGCTAAGATAGGATGTGAGTTAGGAAAGCTTGAAAGATAAGTAAATCTAACAATTATGCTAATGCTAGAGTAATCTAGATGTAAATTGCCATGATAATAATGCATGAAATGATAAAAAATAAGCCAATGGTTTTCTCTTGGAAGTGAGGGTATCTATAGGAATTTCCTAAGGACTTGGGTTAGGAAGGGGATTTAGGGTTAGGGGTAGAGTTTGGGGTATGGTTATAGGTATAGTCAAGGGGATAAGGGTTAAGGGTTGCTCACACATGTGTGAGAAACACTTGGGATGTGTGCTTAGTGAACAATAGTAGAAGAGGAGACATAGGCCACATTATGAGGCTATAAGAGCTATTAATAAAGTTTTAAGGGGCCATTAATGATTCTATAAGGCTCATTAATGAGGGGGTTGACCAGAAGTCAAAAGATGATGCTTTAGACTAAGAGGGTTAGGAATTACCCTCTAAGTAGGTTTAGGAAAGGTTGTTAGGAATGGGAACACTGAGAGGGGGGGTGAATCAATGTTCACTATATTTTATCTTTTTACTTTATGCTTAAATTGAACTTGAATGCTTAAGTACTAAAATGAACATTAACATAAAGAACACAACACATAACACCAATGTGGTTATGGGGAAACCCAAATAGGTAAAAACCCCAGTGGGAATTGACACCCACTAATATTTTGTACTAGTGTTTTATGATCCTTGTTAGAAGATCCTTAACCCTATTAGGAGTTCCTTTACAATATGATTAGTATAGTGACTTGGTTAAGGGTCAGACCCTGTTAGGATTCTTTTACAATAAACCCTATTAGGGGTGTGGACTCACTGTCCTAGAGCTCACTGCTCAAGTGGTGAAGGCTACAACCTTCTAATCTCAGATACACACTATATCTACTAGATGAACTGTCACTATGAAACTGCTTGTCTGATTAGTTCCTTTGATGTGCTGATGCTTTGACCTCTTCCAAAGCTCTAATACATCTTATAAACTCTTCACATACTTCTTCTTTGTTGGAAATATTCAGGAATTAACCGAGTTACTGAGAGGGGAGGGGTGAATCAGTAACTCCAAATTTTCTTTCAATTACAGATGTATTAACATGTAATTTACTTTAACCTTTGCATACAGAAAGCATGAAACTTAAAAGCATTCACAATAATGACACATAGATTTGGTTACCCAGAAACCTTCCAAAAAGAAAGTAAAACTGGGGTGGGGATGAAACCCATAAAGCTTTAATACTGCAGAATAAAGTTGGCTGATTAAGGCTTACAATTTGATCACTTCTGATGATCTGCCCTGTTAGGAGCAATAAGGATTGCTAAATCCACCCTGTTAAAGGATTTACAAACATACAATGAAGTATGCACTCGGTAAAGAGATTTTACAAAAGACTGTTAAGTCTACCCGGTTAAAGGATTTTAGTACTGATTCACCTGTTAGGATGAAACAGTAGATCTCTTGCTTTGCAACTAGATTGCTGATTGAGATTCGCTGATGTACTAATCACCTTCTGTGATGAATTTGTCTTTGCTGTTCCTTATACTGCTGAAGCCCTTTGTAATTCGCTTATCTCTGCCTTTCTTTCTTTTTCACATACATGCTTATTACATACATCTTGACATTTTTACAACATTGTTTATATACAAGTCTTAAAAAATTAATTACAATTATAATTACAAAGTCGGCTTGACAAAAAAACATAAGTGCTACTAAGTCGGCCCAAGTATGGTTACACGGTTCCTGCAAACTAACTCAGTGACTTTCTGATACTCGGCGTCCACTACATTACTCAGCATCGTCATGCACTCGGTAGAAGTGAAGGCACGGTTCATACTGACCACTCGGTAGGTTTTGAACTCGGTAAATACTGGTGACTCGGTAGACATGATGTTACTCGGTTTACACTGTCCTGCTCGGTTTGTACTAACTTGCTTGATTTGCACTATTTTGCTCAGTTTGCACTATTTGCTCAGTTTGCACTGTCTGCTCGGTTTGCACTATCTGCTCGGTTTGCACTGTCTGCTCGGTTTGCACTGTCTGCTCGGTTTGCACTGTCTGCTCAGTTTGCACCCAAAATGCAAATAAGTGTTGTCACTAGTGGCAATTCTGCTTAATGCCAACACTTCTCTACTTATCTCAACTATATATCAACTCTCATGCATATTACAATGGGCGCATGTAGTATTTATATGCGCATACAAAACAAATAACTAGGTTGACCCTTTAACTGATTACATACAACCCTTCCAATTGAATTGGCTCAAGAATGTTTAAAAAAAAACATAATTAGATGTCAGCAACCTAATTACAATGGGCACATAGCCTTTACAACATAATAATATAATCACAAACCAAAATACCACCAGTCGGCTGCTTTCTTTGTTCTTCTCTGTCATTCACTGTCTGTGCAACTTGAAGTCTATGTATCTTCTTCATACTAAATCTTTTGATCATGCACTCTTATACTTAGCATGACTATGATGTTACCACCTTAACTTCTAGGGTGCATACCATAATTATGTTATATGCATGTGCGTTGATGCTCTCATCTTCAGATACTCTGTATATTGTCTAGTCTTCAACACTTAGCCAATTTCTGATCTTCTCATCAAGTGCGATGACTCCAAAATACTATATGACTTTATTTCCATAATGACAACACTATATAATGTCATATACACTAGTATAGACAACTTTCCAACAATCTCCCCCTTTGTCATTGATGGAAACAAAGGAATATGGTACAATTGCTAACTGATCTCTTATACAAAAAATTTTGTTATACTCTATCTTATATCTCCCTTATATTCTTTACTATACATATTCATTATATATCTATAACTCCATATTCTATACATACTCCCCCTTTGACATCAATGACAAAGTTTCTTCAAAACTGTATCTATAAATACTTACAGTGAGAGAACATCCAGATATACTATCTGTAAGTTTTGGATCTCTTTCTTCCATAATGTGATCAATGAATTAACAATCTGAAGATGGGCACATAGAGCATACTGTAGCTTCTCCATCTTCTCCAAGTCTATGCTAGGACCTTGATCATATGTCACCATGGTGGCATCAATCTCCTTGATATTCTGATTAAGTATATCTAGTGAGGGCGCAAGAGCATTTCTAAGTTGAGTCTACCTAGCCCTTATTTTTGACATCTCCTTTTCTGCCTTCTCAATTTTTTCAATTTGTCCTTGATATACATTATCGCACATATTTACATCAGTGGATGGGTCTTTCATTGATTTCTTAACTTGCTCTATCATAGCTTCTACCTCTTGTATCTTCTTGAAGTGGTTATCGATTAACTTGTGTTGATCCATACAATTTGCAATGATCTTCCTTCCATTTGCTACAAACTCCTTCAAATATGCTTGACCAAATTTTAGAGAACTTAGGTCAAGTTCAAATTTACTGACTAGTTCACTCAGTCTCTTCTTCCGTTAATTTTCTTCTGCAACTTGAGATGCTGACTCTTCCAAGGTAGAAAAAAAAAATTTGAAGACTGTGAGGATGTTGCTAATATCATCAACTGAATGTACCTTAGACACTTTATTGTCTGAAAGTAATAGACTATTCAATGTGTTGACTGATTCAACAAATAGTGGGTTTTTCATTACCTATTTCTCTTTGGCTTTCTCCATTGCTAAGACAGTGATCTTGATTAGGTTTTATTCTCCCCATGAATCCAAACTGGTTGTGTTAGGTGTCAAACTTGACAACAATGCTACTGATGGTAGTGGAGTGATAAGAGTACTATCCATTACTTCCTCTTTGACTCTTATTTCAATAGATGACTTATCTATTGGTTCATTTTCTTTTATCTCTATTTCTCCTTTTTGTTTTTCTTCTTCCTTTTCTTTTTCTTCTTCTTTCTTTCATGTTATATCCTCAATCAGTACTTCTTGTTGACTAGGAGGAGTGTTGCTACATAGATTTTCAGCCTCTTGAATGCTTACAAAGGCTTCTTCAAACTTTTCCAAATTAGTATCTGAGGCCGCCATTGCAATCTCAACATTGTCAATGAAATTTTTTCATCCTTGTGTGCTTCTGACATGGGCGCAGACTTCTTTGCCTCTGTGGATGCCTCAACTACATGCACTGAATCCTATGGACCTAAAGATGGTATATTAATGGTCTTTAACTCTTTTGCAACCTTTGTGGGTAATTGAGTTGTGGGCGGAGTAGCTGGATACATGTGTCTATTCATGAAGACCTTCTCAAATGCTTTCTCTATTTCCTTTGCAACCAATTCATAATTTTTGTCCATTATATGTAAAGTCCTTGACTTGGTTCTAAGATGTGGCTTTACCAGATCTAACAATAAATTCTTCTCTTATAGCTCTCATACTAGAAGGGTTTCATCTAAGGTCTTTTCCCTTATCCTTAGGTCCTCTTTAATTGCATGTCTCTTTTGGAATTATAGGATGTTTCACACATTATCTGGAATCATAGTTTTTAGTTCTAAGACTATCTTTTTGAACTTCAACATATGTTTGACAATCATTCCATGAATTTCTAACTTGTCAATTTCACTATACTTTTCATATAACTTCCCTACTTGATCTATCTTGCCTTCATCAATGATCCTTGTACTCAACACACTTAGAATGGGTTCAAAGCTTACTTTTGGGGTTGCTTGAGTGTTCTTCATGTTTCTTATTACTTGCGAGGATGGATGACCAGTGCTAATCTCTTTCTTCCTCTTAGGCATTGCCTTATAATCAAGAGGAGTAGTAAGGTCAATGGTTTCCTTGGGCGCGGAAGTAGTAACATCAGTTTTATCCTTCTAAACATTAGATTTCTTAATTTTCACCTTCTTCATCTTTGGGTCATCTGATTATGTGTTTTCTATAGCTCTGCTCTCTAATTCCAAAGAAATCTTCTCTTGCCTTGCTTTGTCTAGGTCTTCTTGAGACACTCCATGAATTCTCAAAATCTCTGAAGTCACCTTGGCAACCTTCCTTTTTGTGGTTGCATTGTTCAAAACTACATCAACTTCTCTTGTTTTCTCTTCATAGGTTCCCCATCTTGGCTCATTAGGGTCTTTAGGGGCTGATAGCAATACTTGTGCATATGCTTATAAGACTTGTTCAGCAACCTCATATCCAAGTGGAAGGATCCAATTTTTTCTCGATTCAATAGCCTCCATGCATGTTGTATCAGTCTCAACCATGAAACAAATACTATCTTTGTATTTCTCTACAATACTCTCTGGTATTCTATATCTCATTTGCATCTTAACTTGAATGTCTTCAATTTTAGTGTTATATAATTCCTTACTGGACTCTTAGTAGTTACCTTGAAAGATATCTGTGGCATGGTAGGAATAGTCTTGTCTAGGTATAAATTTGACACCTTTCCAAGAATGAGGAAGTACATGTATATGATTAAAGACCCAAATTTGAATATCTTGGTCTTGTCATGTTTAATAGCTCTTATGTTTTCTATCAATTGTGCATGCAAGATCTCACATAGATTAAACTCTCCTTTCTCTCTCACCAATCTTATTGCTACTAGAATGGTGGCCATTGACATACTATTTACTCTGTTGGTGTGTTGGAACCTGTATCCTAGTATCATGGACATCAATTTGATGTCTTTCTCCTCTATAGGCTCAAATTTCATTCCACGCCTATCACTTCTTGATTTGCAAGCCTATTCTACAAGTTTTCTGGTGTCCTTGCCCACTGGAAGAATGGTGCTTGTTCTTGAGATTCCTATCATCTCATGAATTAAGTCTCCTATTATCTTCACCAATACTTCCCTATCCAAAATAGGTCATCATGGATCTTTCTGAGTAGGATCTTGATCCATTCCAACTCATAGAACTTATATGTTGTAGCATATTCCACTATAGAATGATTATTCCACTGTCCATACTCATCTATGAAGGTTTTATCAGGTTTCATCATTGTTTCTGTATACACTTAAAAATGGCTTCATTAATTAATTAAATATTTATTATTTAATTGATATTGACTTGATGAATAAATTAAATATTTATTATTTAATTAATATTCATTTCCTCTATTTATTAAATAGATTATTCAATTTATTTAGTAAATTCACTATAATTTATTCCTCTATCCTAAGTCTTCTAATTAGTCTTATTAAAGTGATTTTAATTAAATACACAATCACCTAAATATGACTAAGTCCCCTAGTCCACCTCACCTACCTAGTCACCTGACACATCACTTTGGCTAAGATAAATAATTATTATTAATTATTTATTGATAATTATCCTCACCCACACATGTCCTATTCTTAAGGGCTATGTGGCTTCATAGGACTTGGTCTCATGACCACATATAATCTCTCAAACCAAGTCAAGAGACATTCCCTATTCCTAAGGGGCTTCTCAAGCCACCTCTAAGGGTCAAAGGTGACTCATGGGACACTTGTACCAAGACTCCTATTAAGGAAAATGTCTCTCCCTCTTCCTCTCTTTGGTCTTTGTGAGACACTTGACATGTGTCTTTCCCTTCCACCTTCTTCTCTCCCATGTCAATGTGAGAGGAACATCATCCCTATTCTTCCTCTCACATTCCAATTACATCCCCCTTTCTCTCAACTCCTTCAACCAAGTCAATCCTAGCCCTAGGATCTTCCACCTTTCATTCTCCACCATAGGATTGTGCCACCTAGGCTTAGATCCTCCAAAATTCTCTAAAAGGAGCCTCATTTTCCCTTTGTGAGCTAATAGTGAATAGGAAATCAAGCATACAAGCATTCAAGAAATCAAGCAATCAAGCATTTCAAGAGAAATCAAGCAATCAAGCCATTTTCATATCACTTGCATCTCATTCACCATATTTGCATAATTAAGCTTTAGTTTTGCATACAATTCACTCAATCTCCACACTTTGGCGTCATCTTGGGAAAGGAGCTTCAAATTGGAAATCTGAGAGCTCAACACATCCAAGAAGTTAGAGCTAGGAGGGAAATGGAGACAAGCTACATGGTAGGTGAAGGTAAAACCTTGTTTTAGCTTCATTTTTGGTGTATTCTTCATTGTTGTTTGCTAATTAGTTTGATTTATTAATCCTAGAATAGTTAATTTATCATTTAGAATAGTTAGACATCTAATTTGCATACATTTTTGGTGCCCACCGTGGGGCCACCCATGTTTTTAATACTCTATTTTTAGTTTTTTGTGCGCAAATTTTTCTACAGGTCGCTTTTGCGTATTCATACCCGATTGTTGCACATACATCAATTTTTGTTGCGTATACATTTTCTGTACCACAACTGCCAGTTTCTTTTCTATTTTCATTTTTCTGATTAAAACCTACACATTTACCTCACTGTTATACGCTTTTATCATTTCCTACTGTGCATTTGTACTTCCTGTGCATTTACACCATCGCACTACGCATCTATTGCTTCATGTTGTGCATACATCATTTCTACACATTTGTTATGTCTTGTTGCACATTTGCTCACTGTTTCTACGCATTTGTTATTTATAGTAGTTTAATTCAGTTTTCTAGTTGCTTTGATTTTTAGCTAATCTTTTAACAAGTTTATGTTCGTTCTGGTAGTCTTTTAGGCTGTTTTGCAGGACGTTATTTTGAAGACCCCATTGCCAAAAAATTTAACAGTTTCTTTGCAGATTTCTAAGGGTTTGCAAAATAAACCACAATCTTGTTCGGATTTTAAAATATGACATGTTTTTGAATTTCGTGTGTCTTCTTTAGTATAGCAAAGTGTCTATTGTGTTTTTCTTAATAGCTATCTGTAATCCCAAAATTATAACAATGTATCCTCTCCCCTCCCCATTCGTGGATCTTGGGTGTAAGAGAAATTGTTATAATTTTTAGAGGGTTGTCTTTGGTGGGAAAAGAGGTACTTGGACCCAACCGGTAACAGGCTAAAGCCAAGCCCTTCCAAACTAGTATATAAAAAATGCTAGTGTGATTAGTCTCACATTAGATAGATGTGAATTCATTGTGGCAACCAAAATCTCCTCCAGTACCCCAGTGGTGCGTTAAAGTCCTACATTGTAGAGGTGAAAGTCTTCCTTTGAAAGGATTGGGAGAGCCCCTTTAATTGGGAAAATGACTTGATCACAACCACCTGAATGAATGTCCTTAATAAAATCTTTTGTATAGTGGCCAAAATTCTTCTATTTGTTGGCTCAAGGGATCACCCAAGCTCGTGAAGACACCCCACATTACTCACGGTTCATAGTAGAGATAGCAGTTCTTTGGGAAGTAATGACCCACTAAATTTGGAACTTGGTGTGCCTGAGAAGTGAGTGCATTGTAAGGAGGAGCCCATGCCTCCAAGTTCCTAGGTTGTTCGCTATGGATTTGTGTGGCTAGATTTTATTATCCTAATGGGGATTCAGTAGATACTGTCCTTGCCAATCTTAGGATTGTAAGAGTGTTTTTGCATTCATACTAGAACAATTAGATTAAAATCATTTCTATCTTGCGTGTGTGTGTTTATGCATTTTACTTTTCCAAAAGCCAAACAATCAGAAAACCAAAAAAAATTCACAATCTTCAAGCTGAAATCATTTAAAAACAAGAACCTACACATTTATCCATTCTTGTTGTGCATTTATCAATTTTGTTGCGCATTTGTATCATTCTATAGTGCATTGGTTAAACTGTCATGTGCATATGTTACTGATATCATGCATCGGTCTAAAATGTCTGTGCATTTGTTTCATCTTATTGCGCATTTATTCAACCGTCTTGCGCATTTGTTGTTGTGCATTTGTTTTATCCATTTTCAACACTTTTTCAATCTCTTTTTTATATCTTTTTTATCAAACACTCTTTCCATATCTTTTCATCAAAAATCTTCCATCCCACCATCATCTTTCACATTTTTATGGTTCAAACTTGATCTCAAAAACTCAAACAAACTGCTAATCCAGAATTTGTAGACAAGATGGATGGAAACAAAGACAATGAGGAAAATCTTTGGTCTAGAATTCCTAAGAAAACTTCACTTTTTACATCAAATGAGGAACCCACAGATCAATAACTTAGAGAGATGGAGAGATGTATTTCCTCATGCTTGCTCAACAAGGAGCCAAACTACCAAGTGATTTTGATATCTCCCATCTTAGAGAACCACCTATCATAACCAATCAAGAAATTTTGAGTAGTTCTCAAGATATGCATACTCATGGAGCAAAGGAAACCAATCAGCAATCCAATGCTTCTTGAAATGACCAATAAAACAATGCTTCCCAAAACAATCAGCAATCCAATGCTTCTCAAAATACTCAACAACATAATGTTCCCCAAAACACTCAAGGAAACACATTATCTTTGGATCTCATTGTACAACAAATCCAGATGCTTCAACAACAAATTTGTGATATCCAAACTGGATCATCAACTAAGAAGTATTCTTTGGATGATATATGTCCTTATCCTTTTGATAAGAATTTAGCAATGATTCCATTCCCTCCTCATTTAGAGGCACCAAAATTTGACAAATACAAAGGGAACTCGGATCCACAAGACCACATTCATGAGTTTTGTGCTGCTTGTATTGAAGTTGCTCACAATGACACTTATCTTATGTGACTATTTCCATGAAGTTTAGGAGGACAAGCCATGGAATGGTTCTCCAAAATACCTCCAGGCATCAAATCTTTCAATGAGCTTAATGACAAGTTTGTGACTCATTACTCATATAATATCAAGCATGAAGTCACTATGCTTGATCTTTGCAATGCACATCAAAAGAATGGAGAACCCTTCCTTAATTTTTTGCAAAGATGGCGTCAATTGTTTGCCAAGTATCCATGAATGATTCTTGAACAAGAAAAGATGGATATCTTTGTGCATAACCTTACACCAGAAATGAGTTATAGGTTACAATTGCAATGTCCACCAAACTTCAATAAGCTCATAAAAAATGGTATCAAGATTGAGGAAGCCATGGTCATAAAAGGTGAGATAAAAATTTATTCCAAGGACAATGCTGAATCTTCAAGTTCATATTCCAACAACAATAACAATGATAAATCCAAATTCTGGAATAAAAACAAAAACATTGTCAATGATGGGAGTGTTGATAATCGCAATGTTAAACCAACACAACCCCTTTTAAATCTCACAAGTAAGGCCAATGCTACTCAAGCTACTTACAGCAATCAATCTACAAATCAAAAAACCAACAAAGATTCATCTAAACCAAGATTTCCTTTTATGTCACCTCAAAGAAATTTTATTCCTTTTGGGGAATCTCTCAAATTATAATTATGGAAGTTAATCACAAAGAAACTCATTACGCTTCCTGAAACTAAAGATTTTGAACCTAGAGTGAAACCTTCTTGGTGGAATGGGAATGATTATTGTGAATTTCATAGAGGAAAGGGTCACAAAACCAATGACTACCAAAGGCTTAAAAATGTAATTCAAGACTTAATTGAAAATGGAGAAATTAGTGTTGATGGACATACCTCGAATGAGTCACATACGACCTGTAAAGATCCACTTCCTAAACATGAAAAAGAAAGTTCTTCCCATGCTAAAGGTGAAAACCAAGCCAATTATAATGCTATATCTTATAAGTATGTTGGTAATATCTCTGAATGTCATCCTTCTAAGTACTATGCCAATGTGATTACCATAAAATCTAAGAGTCAACTAGTCCATGTTACTACTCGTGCTCAATCCAAGGTTACTCTCCAAGGAGTCCCATCTAAACCAAGCACCTCTCAAAATAAGTCTGTTTATATCCCAAAGTCTATACCAAATACTTCCAACCAGTACAATCTTTTGGAACAACTCAATAAAACACCGGCCTAGATATCCATCTTAGAGCTTTTGCGTATGTCCCCATCTCACAAAGATATCCTTGAGAAAGCTCTCTTAGAGACCCAAGTCCCCACAAATCTTGATCATGATCAATTTCAAGCTATGGTGGGACACTTAACAACCCCACATTATCTATCCTTCACTAAAAATGATGATTTATCTATTACCCAACCTCATAATGCTCCGCTACATATTGAAGTCCTTGTACAGAGTCACAAAATCAAGAGAGTACTAATAGATGGAGGAGCTAGCTTGAATATATGCACTTTAAAATTAGTCCTTGCATTGGGATTTTCTAAAAATGTCGTAGATCCAAAGAAGAAAATCACAATCAAAGCTTATGATGAAGAAGAGAGGTCATCCAAGGGATCTGTTGTTCTTCCTATCAGAGTAGGTCTTGTAGTCAAAGATGTACCTCACCAAGTTCTTAACATGGATCTCGCTTATAACATTCTCTTGGGAAGACCATGGATTCATTCCATGCAAGCTATGCCATCAACTTATCATCAGTGTTTGAAATTCCCTTAATATGGTCAAGAGATCACTATCAAAGGAGATCCTAATCCTTTCTAGTATTGTAGCACTGTGAAGATGTCTGATTCTTTGGTACCTTATAATCGTACTAGACCTTCTGCAACTACACCCATTGATCCTAGTGATATAGAATCAACTTCTAAATCTAATGGGATCAAGAAAGACATAAAAGAATGAAGTATGGGAGAATACACTTTAGGTAAAGCTCTTTGCATCATAGAGTTACCTTTATCTCCTAGATCATATGGTAGATCTTTGATCACTAAACAACAATTAGAACCCCCTTCCACACTAGTTTATGACACATTTATAAGTGGGGGCACTACATCAAAAGAAGTAGCTGAACGTAATGCTAATCATTTGCTTAAGTCACAAAAGAATGAAGAGGATATCAAACATGAATATATATCACCTGATGTCTATGGTAAAGGGTATACTTTGCTACAAAAGATGGGATACCAAGGCATTGGACCTATAGGGCTACAAGGAGAGAGTGTTATAAAACCAATTTTGCAAAATCCAAATTATCAAAGAGATACCATAGGATTAGGATACAAAGGAGAAGGACCAAAAGAACCAAAAGGAAAAGAGAAGATCACACCTTTTCATGACACATCTAAAGCTCTTGCCTTGCAGTTCTGAAAACATGGTATGTATGTAGATCCAAAGAAACAAAGGATAGCATAGAGAATCATTGATAGACTTGGGGATAATGATGATTCTGACTCAAATGATTATGAATGGGATTCATTATCTGATTGTACTGAAGAAATAGGAGTTGATGTTGTCCATCACTATAGTAATGATTACCATGAGGGAGAGATTTCAAGGACTGAATCACTAGGACTAGTCCCACGTGATACTACTCTTGTCGATTGCGAGGAAGTGAGCTTTATCTTGTGATAGATGAATCGGATGAGAGTATGGAAATAGACCTCACTAATACCATCATAAACCTTGAAAACTTCTCTATCAATACCATCTCTACCTTGAAACTGACCCGAATGATCCAATGCCCCTTGTACATCCTGAACTTATAGTTTGGGATTCTCCCAATAACCCAAAACTTGATGTCTTTCATAATGATGACACAATCATTGATTATCTCAGAATCAGAGATCATTTACCACCAGGGGATCACAAGTTAGGATTTTTGTTAGAACTCAATGACATGGCTTACTTTGGAGAGAGTACCAATCCTCTTAGTCATAAAAATATAAAAATAATCAACAGATCTAATGGTGAAAACCACTTAATGGCAATATTAGATCCAAAAATAGTAAAAAGAAAAGACGCATCTAACGGTGAAAACCTCTCTGAGGTTCCTGATGATGGAAGCATTGACACTCTTCCCAATTATCTATATCAAGAGCAATCTGCCATCCTTATAGAACCAATAGTACCTCCATTGGAATAGAAGAATCTCCGTGCATTCTCAAAGTAGCAGCATCCTTGACAGAATCAGAGAAAGAAGCTTTTGCAAAGTTTTTCAAAGAGAGACAAATCAACTTTGCTTGGTCCTATGCTAATATTCCTAGGCTGGACCCTAATCTCATTATGCACCATTTATCTATTGCACCAGGTGTTAAACCAGTTAAGCAGAAGCTCAGCAAGATGCACCCGCACATTGCACTAATGGTTAAAGTAGAATTGAAGAAGCTCTTAGATGTTGGATTCATCGTGCTATTGATTATGCTGAATGGATTTGAAATATTGTCCCAGTCTCAAAAGCAGACAAGTCTATCCGGATTTGTATAGACTTTTGAGATCTCAATAAAGCTTGTCCAAAACATGATTTTCCTCTGCCAAATATTGACATTATTGTTGATCTGATAGCTAGGCATGAGACGTTATCATTAATGGATGGTTTTTCTGGCTATAACCTGATCAAGATTACGCTAGAAGACCAGGAAAAGACTACTTTTACTTGTCTGTGGGGTACATACTATTGGAATGTGATGTCATTTGGGCTCAAAAATGTTGGAGTGACTTATCAAAGAGCTATGACCATAATCTTTCATGATATTATGCATACCATTATGGAAGATTATATTGATGACATTTTAGAAAAATCCAAAAATAGAGAAGGTCATTTGAGAGTGTTGGATAGAATATTCACCTGAATGGAAAAGTATCAAATTAGACTCAATCCAAACAAATGTGCATTTGGGGTCACATCAGGTAAACTGTTAGGGTACATTGTCTCAGCCAAAGGAATTGAGGTTGATCCAAAAAAGGTTAAAGAAATTATGGAGATGGCTTCCCCCACTAACATCAGTCAATTACAATCTTTGCAGGGATGTCTCCAATCCATCTGAAGATTTGTTTCTCAACTAGCAGATCGAAGTCATCCCTTTCACCATTTGTTGCATAAAAACATCTTATTCAAATGGGATGATAAATGTAAGGAAGCCTTCAATAAAATCAAGGAATGTCTAGAAAATCCTCCAACTCTAATGTCACCAATTCCAGGCAAGCCACTCTTGCTCTACATTTTAGCTATAGCAGTCTCACAAGGTGCTCTTCTAGCCCAACAAGACCATGAAGGAAAAGAAAAAGCTATATACTATATTAGTCACACACTGGTGGGATATGAATTAAACTATTCTCCAATCGAAAGAGCATGTCTAGCTATTGTCTTTGCTTCACAAAAGTGGTGACATTACATGTTGTCACATTCAATCAAGCTCATTGCAAAAATTGATCCTTTAAAGTATCTATTAAGCAAGACAGTGTTAATAGGCAGATTGGCTAAGTGGGTCATGCTACTTAGTGAATTTGACATTGAGTATGTGGACAGGAAGGCTATCAAAATCCAAGTGATAGCAGATCAACTAGTTGAAGCCCCATTAACAAATGACCAACCTATACACACAGAGTTTCCTAATGCACACATCTTGGCCTTATCTACACAAACATGGAATGTACTCAACAGGATTCAGGAGCTAGTATTCTCTTTGTCACGCCGCAAGGATATACAATTCCAAAGTCTTATAAGTTGATTTTTCCTTGTGCAAATAATGTGGCTGAATATAAATCTTTGATGATTGGGCTAAAGATAGCTCTACAGTGGAAAATTGTTGAACTGAATGTCTACGGAGATTCTCAGTTGATTATAAACCAAGTTAATGATGATTATCAGAATAAGGATGATAAGTTATTACCATATAAATGTATGGTTGATGACTTCAAACAATATTTCTCAATCATCACTTTTGAGTAGATTCCATAGCACGATAACAAGTTCGTCAATGCAATGGCTACGATTGCTTCTCTGTTTGATGTAGACGATACCAAAGCCCATTTTGAGTTCTTGGTGGAATGCCTAACGTGTCCTGCATATGATGATCTTGATACAAGTATTATATGTCATCTTATTGGACATGACTCCCTAATTTATGGAAAAATCTATTCTTATCTGAAAAATGACATCTTACCCCCTGACCTATCCTAGAATCAAAAAAGAACTTTTCTCTGCCAAGCCTCCCGCTATGTCCTAATATCCAACACCCTCTATCAGTGAGGTCTTGAAGGTACTCTCCTATGATGTCTTGAGCCTGATGAAGCTCAAACTACCTTGGGAGATGTACATGAGGGTATTTTTGGGACACCTTCTGATCTCAGATACACACTATATATGTTGGATGAACTATCTCTGTGACACTACTTGTCTAATTAGTTCCTTTGATATACTGATGCTTTGACCTCCTCCAAAGCTCTAATACATCTTATCAACTCTTTGCACACTTCTTCTCTACTTATCTCAACTATATATCAACTCTCATGCATATTACAATGGGCGCATCTAATATTTATATGCGCATACACAATAAATAACCAAGTTGGCCCTTTAACTAATTACATAAAATGCTTCCAATTGAATTGGCTCAAGCGTGT
This sequence comes from Chamaecyparis obtusa, assembly GCA_027943335.1. Classification (NCBI taxonomy): domain Eukaryota; kingdom Viridiplantae; phylum Streptophyta; class Pinopsida; order Cupressales; family Cupressaceae; genus Chamaecyparis; species Chamaecyparis obtusa. The sequence goes on along the minus strand of BSBK01005652.1, from coordinate 619,954 downwards.
TTACAAAAAAACATAATTACATGTCAAAAACCTAATTACAATAGGCACATAGCCTTTACAACATAATAATATAATCGCAAACCAAAATACCAACAGTCAGTTGCTTGCTCTGTTCTTCTTTGTCATTCACTGTCTGTGCAACTTGAACTCTTTGTATCTTCTTCATATTGAATCTTCTAATCATGTGCTCTTAGACTTAGCATGACTATGATGTTACCACCTTAAATTCTAGGGTGCACACCATAATTCTATTATATGCACGTGCACTGATGCTCTAATCTTCAGGTACTCTGTTTACTGTCCAGTCTTCAACACTTAGCCAATTTTTTATCTTCTCATCAAGTGCGCTGACTCCAAAACACTATATGACTTTGTTGCCATAATAAAAAAACTATATAAAGTCAAATACACTAGTATAGACAACATTCTAACAAAGGTTAGATAGGTTTAGGGTTTTCTATAATTTTCTAGGGTTTTAGGGTTTAAATAAATAAATTTAATTTATTTAAAGATTGTGACACAATTTATTAATTAATGATTTAATAAATAGGGGGAAATCATTCAAATTTTATTTAAATGCTTTTGGGAGGGATTCTTTAATTAAATATTTTTAATTAAAATAGGAGAGGATAATGGCATAAAAACTAATTAATTAATTAATAAATGATGATGTCATCAGGTCTTTTTGTAAAATAAAATATTTGTATTTGGCAAACAGATTTTAGGTATCTACAGTGTCAAAAAATATCCTTCATGCAAAAATTGACCAAGTCCAAAACTGAACACTTGTCGCTAGGAAGGATTTTGGGATGTGTCTTTCGGAGTCTCTCTATTATCTCTTGGACTTCTTCAAAATCGGCCATTTGGATACTTCCAAGGCATTGTTTTTGCTTCTCTTTTAAGGTAGCCAATTTAGCAGGAAAATATTGTATTTCATCCTCTCAGGCTAACATCTTTTGCATATCCTCCTTCTGATAGAACATATGTTAGACATCATCCTTTGTCCTTACACCATTCAAAATATCCATGAATTGATGTACGATGTATTTTATAGGGTACATGGTTTGGCTATCATCATCATCATCATACAAATCTAGATCTAGACCTTCTAAGAATTTATGCAATTCCCCAACCCAAATCTTTCCTTCATCTCTCTTTTTATTGATCTGGCTTAAGAATTTTCTGATAGATATGCAGTGCTTTAGTTATATCTTTGATCCATACCTCAAAATTTTCTATCTTAGAACCTTCATAAATATTTGCCAAAATTTTGAAGCATTTCTTCCTTATTATCTTAAGGTCATCCAAGATTTTCAGCCATTTCTCTATGTGTGCCTCTAATCCTTCCTCGACGCTGATCATATCCACCAATTTGGTGATCTCCCAAAGAATTCCTCTGAAACATCTCACAATTGTCCTTAAGGAAGCCCTTACAAACTCCTTAAAATCAGCCTTCCAATATAAGAAAACATGAACAAAATAATGTGGTATATCCACTGGAATTTCAGGAGCAGCCCTCTTTTCCAAAACAACCTTTAATGAGGCCTCTAGGTTGCTAAGGTCAATGGGACCTGTCATTTTAAGAATGAATCTTTTCATTGCCTCATTTTTCTCTATTAAAAAATTTATCTTCTCCTCATCCTTATCTATAAATCCTAGAGCATGTTTTAATCCCAAAGTGGCCAATGTTTTACTCCCTTCCCTCATAGGCTTGCCTAGATCCACTTCTTCAAAGATATAGTCTTCAGGAGTTATGTCTTCCATACTAGTGTCAATTGTTGGCAGTGCCACTTGATCTTTCCACCTACCCCTATTATCTTGAATAACATATGAAATCATCCTTTCCCAAGAAGTCGATTCTCCTTGTTGGAAAGATTGGCCTAGCACTACCATATCAGTGTCCTCCTCATCCTTATATACCCTTACCCTTGGTTTTATTTCTTTAGTGAACTAGGTAGGTTTGGTGAAGGTATTTATTGGCTCATACAGTGCTATGAAAACTAAGCTCACCTATTCTTGTTATTTCTCATCCTCTTGTTCTTTTGGTGCCTCTTCTCTTACTTCCTCCTTTTCTTCTTCTCCTTTTGACTATTCATTAACCTCATTCTCGTGAGGAAGGCTACTCTCTTCTTCTCCTATCTCCTTTTCCTACTCTTGTGCTTCTTTTTGGGTTAACTCAGAAGAAGGTATGTAATGGGATGGTGGATGAGTGGGAGAAGTAAGTGGAGGATTAGGCATAGGTGTTGGAGGAATAGGAATTTGGGGTTCTAGTTGAGAAGAAATGGGAGCCTTAACTGAAGGTGGAGTTGGAGCAAGATAAGGAAGAGTAGGTTAAGAGAAAGATGGCAGAGTTGTGGGCATATCCAGAGGAGGGGTTGGAGAAGGGATTTGGATCGGTCGATTCTGGAGTGGAGGTTGAAGTGGAGGAGTTGGTAGTGGATAAGTTGGAAGTGTAGGATAGATTCAACATCCTTTTCCAAGGGTAATTTGACTAAATGTTCTTGGCTTCATTCATTCTCTAGCTCTGTCAACTCACCATGTGGTAGCTCAACATCTATCTCCATTTTCTCTTCTTTTTTGCCCTGATGTATTTACTAAGCTAGTTGATCCTCCAATGTTGACTCATCTACTATCTTTTCTAGAGTTGAAGAAGTGAATTTAGTTGGAGGGGGAGAAAATGAAAAAGGCAATTTTTTTTCAAAATAAGGTCATGCATAAGGCATTTTTTGTTCTAACATTTTCTCTTTAAACCCATAAAGACCCTCAAAATAAAATATGTAGAACTCATCATCTCCCAAGGCATCTCATGGATTTATCTCTTCCTCTTGGGTCTTTGTATCAACATCAATTTGAACCTCTTCTTCCTGGAAATTTCTTTTCTTCAAGAAGGCACCCGATCGAGTCCTTTAGGCTAGGGGAACATCATCTTCTTCTTCCTCTACATCTTCCTCTTCTAGAATGGTCTCCAAGAGTGGGGATGTAGATGAAATCTTTCTTTTATAAACTTTCCCCTTCTCTAAAAGGATAGCCTTGGGTCTCATAATCTTCACTCTTGGTGACCTCTTTGGAATAGCATCTTGATCTTGACTGTGGAAAGACTGAGCATTACGTGGAGCAATACTCCCTGTGATAATCCATATATTTTTGACCACCCATGCATGTACACTATCTCTAGCCTTTTTGGAGGAGCTCCCTTGAATTGAGGCATAAGTACCTTTTCTACCCTCTTCTTTTTTCTTTGGAAGGTGGGGCAATATTTTTCTTCATCAGTACTAGATCCACCTTGAGAGGTCTAGTGACCCAAGATTTTTTTTCTTTATAACATGCTAAGCTTTTAATTTTATATCATCATTCTCCTCTTTGTCTACTTTGGCATTTAAAATGGCCCTAGTATAGATTTTATCTTGGTTATACAACAGGTCCATGATGTCCTTAGTACCTGTATCCCATACTTTTGGTGGAATGTGAAGGAGTAAGGCATTGTTTGCTAGCTCTAGGGACATCCAAAAATAATCATGGATCCTAACTTCATATTTATTTGTACAATTCATCCAATGATCCTCAAAATAGGGCTCATGAATGTAACGGATTCCCATAATATGGTTTTAAGTGCCTATGGGGTCAAATCTAGTCCTTATCAAGTTAAAATGTTGGAGAGGGCATTCATCCCATTCATATGCCAAGGACTTACAAACCTTCATGTATTGTAGGGAGTGAGGGCCGATTGAAATGGGGAAATCTTAGTAGTGCTTCTTCTTGTTCTTAATGTGCTCATATCCATCAAAGAGTTGTCTGGCCATTTCTAGCAAGATAATCCTATCTGATGGGTACCTTGATCATTTATTTGGAGTCAAAGTACTCTCGATCACCCTTATGTATGTGAAGGTTTTAAACTGAATATAATAAGACCCTAGAGCCTTCACCTTCACTACAGCTTCCTTTGAAAGCCTCTTAGCATAATCACCCTCAATGGAATGGATGATCACAAAGATGAATTGATGCAAGGGAGGATATAGAGAGGAGCCAAAGGCATGCTCTAACTAGATCCACCTTGAAGAAGAACACACACGGAAACAACAATAACAGTGAGAGAGATAACGCAGATTTTTTTCATATATTTACTTCAAATTGATTCATACATGTCGGGTTGTAAGGCCTTCCTGGTTTAGGCCAAATATTGAAATCAAGTATAGAAGTCCTCCAACATGTGAGGATCTACCAACAATCTCTAATCTTCTATCTTCTATCTTCTATACAAAAACTTACTCCCCTATTGTCTACTAAAATCTAACCAAACAACTACATTTATACAAGAGGAAACCGAGCCAAGTCAACCTTCAGATCCACAATCAATGGAAGGGATGACTAGATCTAGGTCCACATGCTTCCCAACTATGGATACCAGCATTAAATCTATGACCATAATTAAATGCACAAGTCGGCCTCAAAAGAAATCTAAAAATAAACAATCAGCAAGCAAGGACACCAAGTGCCAGGGAATTAACAGAGTGCTAGAGAGATAACTAACCAACTCAGTCAACAAAGGAAACTAAGCAACACCGAACCAACTCAGTCAAAATGGGAACCAAGCAACACAGACAAACTTCAAATATTTTTTGCTGACACAGGATTGCCAAGGACCTGAGATGATCCTGCATCAGACACTTGGGGTTATTTGAAATGATTCTCTAAATCATGAAACATGTATGATCCAAGCTGCATCCAACTTAGACTATGAAATCCATGAATTGTCTTCAATCAGTCTATTCTTCCACTTTACCTGATATTCCATATACTATTTTCCTCTTGTACTTATGCCAATTCTTTGCTCCAAAATATGCTCAACTTCTTCCATCTGCTTCTTAGGATAATCCATCGATACTGTCATTTCTTCATCAAGTTCATCATACTCATACAAATTAGTAATTTTGAAAATAGGTGATATTTCCATGTCATCAGGTAACTCAATTTCATATGCATTTCCACTGTCATTTTTTCTCAAAATCTTGCAAGGTCCAAACTTATTCATTTTCAACTTCCCATATGTTCCAACAGGAAATCTACCTTTCTTCAAATGAACCATCACTTCATTACCAACACCAAAATTCTTATGTCTTCTTGATCTATCAAGTCTTTCTTTGTATTTTTTATTACTCTTTTCTAGCTTATGCTTCACATCTGCATGTAATGTCTTCATGTACTCAACAAACTTCACTCCTTCAGCACTCCTCTTTCTTTCATCAGCAATATCCCTCAAATCAGATATACCTCTCAGTTGTATACCATTTACAATCTAAAAAGGTGTTTTTCCAGTACTTCTATTCATTGAATTATTGTATGCAAACTCTGCTTGTGCCAACACAGAATCCCAATTACTCAGTGTGTCTCCAACTAAACATCTCAAAAGATTTCCCAAACTTATATTCACAACTTCTGTCTGTCCAACGGTTTGTGGGTGAAATGTAGAACTATATTTCAACTCAGTGCCAAAGTTTCTCCAAAGAGTCTTCCAAAAGTATATAACAAATTTACTATCTCATCAGAGATAATGCTCCTCGGTAATCCATGCAATCTGAAAATTTCCTTAAAGAAAAGATCTATTGTATGTACTGCACCTTATGTCTTTCTACAAGGTATAAAATGTGCCATTTTAGAAAATCTATCCACAACAACAAATATAGAATCACTACCTCTTACTGTCTTCGGTAAGCCAAGAACAAAATCCATACTGATGTCAATCCAAGGTTTCTCAGGAACAGAAATCAGTGTATACAATCCATTTTTTTGACTCACTCCTTTTTCAACTTGACAAACTCCACAACTTCTCACAAATTTCTAAAACATCTTTATATAACGGTGGCCAAAAGTATTTCTCCTTAAGAAAATTCAATTTCTTATCAACACCAAAATGTCCAACCAAACCACTACTATGTTTCTCCTTTATCAAATTAGTTCTCATTGCTCCTCTCAATATACACAACTGAATACATTTAAACAGCATACCTCCTTGCATAAAATATTCATCCCATTTAGTACTTGGTTGATCTTGAATAGGTGTTCTGCACTTTCTCCCCGGCTCTGAAAAATTAGGATCAAATTCATAAGAATCTCTCATGTCATCAAAGCCAAGAACTTCAATTTTCATCTCGGTCATCAAAGATCTCCTTCTACTCAATGCATCTGCAACTCGGTTAGTGACTCCACTTGTATGCTTTATCACAAATGTATAACTCTACAAATACTCAACCCATTTCATATGTCTCTAATTCAACTTATTCTAACTACTCAAATATTGTAAAGCCTTATGATCGGTATACAACACAAATTCACACAGTATCAAATAATGTCTCCATTTCTTTAGTTCTTGAACAATAGCATAGAATTCTTGATCATACACAAAATATTTCCTTTTTGCATCATTCAACTTTTCACTAAAGAAAGCAACAGGTTTACCTTCTTGACTCAATGCAGCTCCTATTGCACTTCCACTTGCATCACTTTCCACTTGAAATACCTTATTGAAATCAGGTAATGCCAAAACAGGCAATTCAACAACCTTCTATTTCAAAGTCTCAAAACTTTTATCAACTCCATGTGTCCACTTGAATTCTCTTTTGTCTCCTCTCATAGTCGTAGTCATAGCATTACAAATTGAACTAAAATTCCTAATGAACTTTCAGTAAAAACTTTCCAAACCATGAAATAATCTTACCTCACTAGCATTCTCAGGTGTAGGCCAATTCAAAATAGCTTCAACCTTTTCATGATCCATTTTCAAACCATCAACTGAAATCACAAATCCCAAATATACAATCTCCTCTTTCATGAATGAACACTTTTTCAGATTTATAAGAAACTTTTATTCTTTCAAGCTCTGCAAAACTTGTCTAACATGCAACAAATTTTCATCTCTAGTCTTACTGAATATCAGAATATCATCAAGATATACAATTAAAAACTTACCCAAGAATTTCTTCAAAACTTCATTCATCACTCTCATAAAAGTACTCGGTGCATTAGTTAAACCAAAAGGCATAACCAACCACTCATACAAACCTTATTTTGTCTTGAAAGAAATCTTCTATTCATCACCTTCTCTGATTTTGATCTGATGATACCCATTTTTCAGATCAATTTTTTTAAAATACTTTGCTCCAGTCAAACTGTCCATTATATCATCCATTCTATGTATAGGAAACCTATATTTCACTATTATCTTATTCATTTCTCTGGAATCATTACACATTCACCATTCTCCATTCTTCTTAGGTGCCAATACAATAGGTACTATACAAGGACTCAAACTTTCTCTGATCAAACCTTTCTCCAACAATTCTTGATTCTTGGTAGGTGTCAACTGATGTGGTGCCATATTTGGTAAACTAGATCCAGGGATTAAATCCATACAATGATCAATGCTTCTCTTTGGTGGAAAACCATCAGGTACATTATCAAAAATGATCTCACTTTACTCAGTGAGTAACTTATCAATCTCCTCAGGGACATTATCCTATGTTTTCCTACTTGGTTTGTTAGGAATCACAACAAAACATACATCATTCCTCTTCAAATCCTTAAAAAAATTTATTCCTTCCATCAAGAAAACTTCCGCAAATGTGAAAACATTACTAATAGGTTCTTCAATCAATGGTAACAAGATTTGTCTTCTCCCATCAGCCCAAATAGTATATTTATGCAATCTCCCATCATATATAGCATGTCTATCATATTGCCAAGCTCTACCCAATAAAATATGACAACTATCCATAGGCATGATATCACATAACACCTTATCATAGTACTTTCCAATTTTCAAATTCACATAACATTGTTCACTTACCAAGAGTGTATGCTCATCTTTGATCCATGAAATCTGATAGGGCTTCGGATGTTCCAATATTTTCAACTGCAACTTTGTGACCATTTCCTCAGATGCCATATTCTCCAAGCTACCACTGCCAATGATTACATTCCAAACTTTGTCAAAAACAATACATCTAGTCTTGAACAAAATTTTCCTTACCAGATCTTCCTTTTTACTTTCATTCCAAAGTGTTCTCCTGACCATCAAGTTATTTTCCTTCTCAAATTCATTCAGTGACTCTTCTTGCACCAAAGTATTTCTACTACTACCAACCTTCTTACTTGCATGTGTGCACTCAAATGATCTATGTCCTTCTCCACAATAGTAACAATTTCCTCAAAAACCACCTCGGTAGTTACAGCCTCTACCGTTAGATGAACTTTCACCTTTCCACTTGGTCTTGCCTTTATCTAGATTTGTCTTTTCAGCTTTAGATCTACTATTTTAACCATGAGATCTACCTCTTCCTCCAGGGAATCTACCACCTCTACCTCTTTATCTTTTCTCATGTCTCTTGTTCAATATCTCCTCAACTTTCAATGCAAATTGATAAGCCTCTTCAATGTTCTTCAATTTGACTAAATTGATTTCTTCTTGGATGGAAACTCTCAAACCATTCAGGTATCTAGCAATTTTTTCCACAGATTCTTCATCATGTCCAGATCTAATATCTAGTCTATGGAATTCCTAAGTATATTCTTTTACTGAGCTATCTTTTTGCCTCAAACTTTACATTTGCCTAACTAGGTTAATCTGATAATCACAAGGTAAGAACTTTCCTTTCAACTTATTCACCATTTTACTCCATACCTTGATTTTGTCTTTGCCTTTCCTCTTTTTGTCCAACTGCATATGTTCCCACCACAAGGATGCATGACTTTTCAACTTTGTGGTTGCAATTTTTACCTTCTTTTTCTTAGGTACATTTTCATATTAAAATTATGTTTCCATCTCAGTGATCTAATCCACCAATTAATCAGAATCCAATTTTCCACTATACTCAAGAGGACTAAAGTGTGGTGTAGACTTCAGACTTGTCAAAGCCTTCAAGAATCTTTCCTCACCCTGATCCATCTCAGGTGTAGGCTCTACATCACCTTGTTCTACCTCAATTTCATCATCACTAACATCTTCAAGATGTCTTTCTCTTCTTTGGGCTATTTCAACAGCTTCTAATCTAGCAGCAAGTTGTCCCAACATGTCTGCCAATCCTGGATCTGCATCTTGCCTCCCACAAACCATCTTGAAAACCCTCTATAATTGCAAGCCAGATCACAATATGCTACCCCATAACAATTAAACTAGGGCTTCACAAGAAAGAACCTTCAAACCTAGATTTGCAAACCTAGATCTAGATTTCACCTTGCTCTGATACCACCTGACGTAAGGGAGGATATAGAGAGGGGTAAAAGGCATGCCCTAACTAGATCCACCTTGTAGAACAACACACACAAAAGAAACAACAACACTAAGAGAGAGAATGCAAAGTTTATTTCATATATTTACTTCAAATTGATTCATACATGCCGGGTTGTAAGGCCTTCCCAGTTCAAGCTAGATATTACTTTCAAGTATAGAAGTCCTCCAACATGTGAGGATCTACCAAAAATCTCTAATCTTCTATATTTTATCTTCTATGCCAAAACTTACTCCCCTACTGTCTACTAAACTCTAACCAAACAACTACATTTATACAAGAGGCAACCAAGCCAAGTCAACCTTCAGATCCATAATAAACAGAAGGGACAACTAGATCTAGGTCCATATGCTTCCCAATGATGGATACCAGCATTAAATCTATGACCATAATTAAATGCACAAGTCAGCCTCAAAAGAAATCCAAAAATAAACAACTTGACAAGCAAGGAAACCGGGCACTAGATAAGCATTGTTGAGTGCTAGGGAATTAACCGAGCACCAGAGAGATAACCAACCAACTCGGTCAACAAAGGAAATCGAGCAACACCAAACCAACTTGGTCAAAGCAGGAACTGAGCAACACAGACAAACTTCAAATATGTTTTTGGAGACATAGGATTGCCAAGGACCTGAGATGCTCTTGCATCATGAATGCATCATTAACGATTTTGTATTCAGAGCTATCCTCCCCAAGGTGCTCATTTCTTACGAGATGGGGGTATATAGTGAATGACTAAGCATTGGGCTGACCCATGGCTCCTACTCTAACAAGTCATGGATACAATTCCTTGGCGGCAAGAAAGTACATGACATATGAAGTCATGTAAAAATGTGGGTCATTCTTTACTGCAGTTAATTGTATATCCAAGTTGTCACTAAGGATAGTGGCCCAATCAAACCTAGTTTTTCTCCCTGTAATATTTTCAATCAGTAGGATCATCCGGGGCTCAAGCTAGATGGACTTGTGTAAACCATAACTCTATTTATAATGGTGACAATAGCTTGGATGTCTTCTTTTAGGTACCTTCTCCTCATATGTAGCTTCACCAACTTATTCTTGGGAAGAGATTGCATTAGGTATTCTTTATTAACAATCTCATATGATAATTGGGTGTCTAAGTTGAAGAAACACATGCCTTTATCTATGGAGAAAGCATAAAAATTATCTACTCCTTTGGAAAATTGAATTATATCTTCAATGTTATTCAACCTCAAATCTAGGACTACTTCTGCCAAGGTGTTCTTTACCAATATCTCTTCTAGTACATAGTGTAATACCCCAAAAATGGGCTATAGGTTCATTAACCTCTTACATCAACAATTTGATCGAAATCGACATCAAAGTCCTAACCTAAGGCACATCTGCACATCAGTTTATTAAAAATCCAATTGATTATCTTAATTCTACATTGGGGAATATTCCTTGAATATTCCTAATTTATCATAATTATCTTTAATTGAATATTATTTGGCAGTAAATGTCATTATTTATCCTAAAGTTGATTAATTGAATATGATGAATATTTAATTAATTAATTTAATTCTGCCACTTAATTATTTAATTAAATTTAATTGCATTTATTCCTAATTAATATTATTTTTATTTTGACAATAAATCAAAAATTAATATTGTTTTTATTTTGACAATAAATCAAAATTCCTACAAACAATCAATTGAATATTTATTTAATTGATTTAAAATCAAAGTTGTCAAATTTAATGATTTAATTGGAATAAAGTTTGATTAAATAATTGATTAACCCATAAATCAATTGTTTTAATTCAAAATCAGTTAAGTGGAAAATAAATCACTTTATTTATTAAATTAATTCATATTAAATCATGCACAACAAGATAAGTAGTTAACTTTAAATCAATTTTCAATTTCAATTTGTTAACTTTCTAAACTCAACATCTGATAATGAGTTTAAAAAGAGAACTAAACTCTATTTTGAGATAAAAACTACTTTTGCATGATTTTATGAGTTATTTATTCTTAATTTTTTGTTAACTCAAAAATCAACCTGAGTTTATCAAGAGTGATTTATGGTTTTTCTTATGCATCCTCAAACCCTAGATATCTATAAAAACAAGGCTCAACTCTTCATAATATATCCCTCGAATGTACATACTTACTCTAGTGAATTGACATCTAAAGAATCAAGCTCTTGCACACAAGGCGATTGTGAGATTTTTGTTATTGTTTTTGAGGGTTCATAGCATTCATTTATAGCATATCATTGTTAGATTAATTTGCATATCATTCCAAATCATTCTAGATTAGTTTCATATCAAGTTTTTCATCTTATTGCATTCAAAATCCAAAAAAAAATTAGATTAATCTGCATTTCATCTTAATTGCTTTCAATCATTCAAATCCTTCGTTTAGGTTTGGCATTGTCACTGATCTTGGTCTAATATGAGAATACCATACTCGCACCTACTAGAAATCAGTAAATTGCCTAGTTAGATTAGTTTCATTTATTTATAGATTTCTTTGATTCGCTAACCTCTAATGTTTTACTGAAGTGTTGTGTCCACAACTAGGTACAATTTTCACACACACATTTATGGCGCCCACCATGGGGCAACCCACTTTACATGCTGGTTTTGGTTGTTTTTTGGAGTTAACCCCTTGTGTAGATTTGTTTGGAGACTAAAACCCTAAATTTTCAAACATTTGATTATATCTCCCAAACGGCTTGGATTTTTGTCTGAAATGTTTTCTGCAAGTTGGCAACTTATCAGGGAAGCTTCACTAAAAGATTCAGAATTTTCCAAGATATTGTGAATTTTTAATAACTTTTTCTTTATTTTTCATAAAAACTTAATTATCAGCACAAATCAGCATATTTTTTAGAAATTTTAACATTTTCAGAAAGCTCTTTAAATTCTACAGGGGATCCATTCTTTGTGTTTAAATTTGGATGCAATATCATAGCTCAAATAGTCAATTTACAAAAACTAGTCTATTTTGGTAAAATGGGTCTCTAGGGCACAAATGAAGATATTTTTCTAAACATTTTACATTTTTGGAAAGCTCTTTGTTTTTTAGCAGGGGTCTTTGTTTTGCATTTCTATTTTTGTGGCCAAAATCATATCAAAAAAATTAGATCTTGTTGACTAGGTCAAATGCAAAAAAAATAAAATTTTCTGATGGGTATGCACTTATTTTTCATATGATTCAATGCATGATATGAGTTGTCATTTGGATTATTTCCTGGTTATTATTGCTCCTAATGATTGGTTTTCAAATCTAACCCTAGGGTTTGCATAAGTTGAATATACGTTGCATATCTTGTTTTCTTGTTTGTTTGTTTGCTTATTTGCTTGTTTGCTTGTTGGAGAGTTCGTGGCTTGCTTGCGCAGGATTGTTCAAAAATGCTAAAAATAAAGTAAAAATCTACTAAGCGTGTTGCATGGGAATTTAGGTATTCTACTATGATCTAATAACATTTCAATTTGGACATAAAATGAACATCTCAGGTGTCTAGCTTGAGTGCCTTTCCAGCTTTCATAAATCACACTTCAGTTTTGGGCTATAAAATGAGCATAGAGTTTCTTTTTGCAAATCTGTTACACATAGTAAATAGGCCCTATGAACACTATTTGTGGATTTCTTGAGAGATTGGGCTTCATTCGCTAGCTTTTCATGTGAAGTCCTTCTTGACGATAGATCCCCTTGTAGGTAGGGAAGGATACTATTATTATCTCACATTCTACTTGGTTTGGTCCTCAACTTTGATCGGTATGTTCTCTCTTGGTCCCACTTAGAGAGCTTGATAGACATCATTGTTAACATCACAAATCTTGGTGAGGTGATTTCAGTCTTAGCGTGTCAAAGAATTTGTCTTCTGTGTTTGGGTAAAAGTGAAAAGGCTAGAGGATTATGCTCTACTCCTTTTTTGGGTAGTATCAGAAACTCAGATCCTTGAATCTAGACCAAGTCCCCATGTAATATATTTTGTGAGTCACCTTTAGAGAGGGTTAATCATAGTGGACATTCTCTTTATTGGGTCAACCACGTGGATGGAACCTTAAGCGATAATAGCCATTTTTGCCATGGTAGCAACAGCCGCTATATAAATTTCTTTGTGGAAGAAATCTTCATGAGTGTGGTCTCATGTTGGGCTGTCAGATCTCCCTAGAATCTCCTGATTGATTAAATTCTCTGACTATGTCAAAAACCTGATGTGCCTGGATTGGAGTTCACCCTCTTGAGATCACAAAAGTTGCAGAGCCGGACCATTACTAAAAACCCTAGCGAGGCCAAATTTTTCATTTTCTAGGACTATGTGCGTTATTAAAAAACTTTTTTGAGAACATACACAAATAGCATTCTTAGGGATTAGAACAATAAGTCACTTGATTGTTCATGTGCAAGGTTGCTTTGACCCTTGCTCATTGTTTTTAGATGTGCTTGAATTCTCTTGCTTGATGTTATGTGTGCTTGTTATCTACTTAGTTACTAGAAACGAATGAACCCGAGATGAACTATTACACAAATCTTCAAACCTGGACAGAAAAATTTGCAAACAATCTAATACTGAAAAACTTAAAAATTGCAAATCTAAAGGAAAAATCCTTTCTGGAATCAAAATTCATCCTACAGTCTCATAAAGTCATACAAGTTTTCCCAAAAGTCATACCAGAACCCCTAGATTGTTGTACGGGAAGCAGTATATTTTTATATGAGTTTTGTCTCAAAAGTCAAGAAAAAACAAACCCTGGTGTCAATTGTCATACGAATCTTGTCAACTGTCATGCCAGAGCCAACCCAGACTCATACAAGCCTGGAGAAACTCATATCAAAATTTTCAAAAGTTGTTAGCAAACTCCAAAATTTGTCAGAAATCTAGTTTTTATAGCCAACTTCCTGATTCTGTCAAAATATTCATTGTGTCAAGAATAGAGTAGAACAATTAGAGAAATCTAATCTATTTGCCTAAAAGTGGTCTCTTGAGTTTGATCCAGTCTTCTGATCTTTCGATTTGAATCACGTTCATCTAGTGTCAAAACCTTGTCAAAATCATCTTCAATTTAATCTTCAACAAAATGGCTAAGTGTTGTGAGCTTGTGTCTACCATCTTTTGGGCATCTACCCATACTACTAGGGCACATTATACTTCATTTACATCCACACTAGTCTTCAATCAATCCAATCTTGATAAGGTTGCATCATTCGATCTTCTTGAACCAAGTCATTCTTCAGTTGTCTTAATCTTGCTTTTTTTCTTCACCCAAGGTTAATGGTGGAAACTAGAGCTTCATCATAGAGAAAACAAGGAGAACAACTCAAATTCTCTTCAGCAGCCTCTTCTGTGATCCTTGAAACCTTTCATCGACCCTACGACACTACTAAATTTGGAGAAGACACTCTTGGCAATCTATTCTTAAAAGGTGGTTACGTCACTACTCCTGTATCAACTCACGCAAGTAATCAACTAACCCCACATCAATAAATCCTCAACAGTCCTCAAAATAGCACTATGTCTCAAGGTGGAGCAAACCAAGGCTCCCAAGGTCATCACTCCAATCATGGCAGAGATCCCAAACCAACACCCTCTAAAATTGCCCAATATCAGAATGACAAAAACTTTGAGAGAATGATGAGACACTTCTTGAGGGAAGATAAAGAGGCATGCTTTCTAGAGTTAGCTAATCAAGGAGCTAAACTTCCTCCAAACTTTAATGTCGAAGATATCGTTACTCAAGAGGAAGAAACTCCTATCACGGCTATGATGAAACAAATGCATGGCATGCAATTCAAGCTCAAAAAAGTCAAAAAAGAGAAGGAACCTAAGGAGTTCTCCATGGAGGCCCTATGCCCTTTTCCATTTGATAAAGACTTGTACATGCCACCATTCCCAAAAAGAGTGGAAATGCCCAAATATGACAAATACAATAGAAACTCTGATCCCCAAGATCATGTTAGAGAATTATGTACTCAATCCATGGAGTTCATGTATGAACCAACCTACTTAATGCATCTTTTCCCATGATCTCTGGGAGGAGCGGCCATTCATTGGTTCTCAAAAATTCCTCCAACAATCAAAACTTTTGAGGAGTTCATCAAGCTATTCTATCAACAATACTCCTACAACATCCAACATCCGGTCACTATGATCGACATTTGTAATCTGAAACATAACTTAGGAGAATCATTCATGACTTTCCTCAAATGATGGAGGAAAATTTTTTCTCTATATGCTAGACCCATTCCAGAAACTAAGAAGCTAGAAATTTTCATCAGCAATCTTGTTCCAGAAATCATCTACCATTTGAAAATTCAAGATCATACATCCTTTGATAAAATGGTAGAAAATGCAATCAAAATTGAGAAAGTAATTGTACAAAAAGGAGACATATCAATTCAAAAGGACAAGTATGAATCTGGATCTAGTTCCAAAGACAAAGGCAAAAACTGGAACAAGAATAAAGGCATTGTCATAGATGGCGTTGTTGATAATATTTGTGCCCCATCTAAGGTACCCGCTTTTAATCTCACTATTGGTACCCAAGCCATCAAAGCTTCAAAAATCAAAGCAGCAAAATCAAACAAGAAGCCATCTGACTACAAACCTTGAGCCACACATCCTAAATGCAAGTTTACTCCTCTTGGAGAGTCCTTGGAATCTGCCATGAAAACTCTATTGGCCAAAAAAATCATCACATTGCCTGAGATCCGACCATTTGATCTTGAACCTAAACAAAAATGGTGGAAAGAGAATGATTTATGTGACTTCCATCGAAACAAGGGTCATAAAACCAATAACTGCATATGCTTGAAGCATCTCATACAAGACAAAATTGATAATGGAGAAATTGTAATTGACAATCATAAAATCAATAATGATCATACAACATTCACAAAACCATTTCCGAAACATGGTCAAGGAGATTCATCTTCTCAACCTAACATGGGTGCTAAAGTCAATTACGCCTACTCTGGGAACAATGTTGTCATAAACATGGTTGAACCTTTCTTATCTGAACATTGCAATGTCATCACCATTATAAGAAAAGATAGAGATAATCAATCAGAAAATGTAGTTACTCGATCACAAGCTCAAGCACATCTACAAGGACAAATCTCAAATTCATCAAATATCCCTAAGATTCCTTTCAATCTTTCATCTACTTCTAAATAGAGGGCTGCCTCAAAATCATCAAATCCTAAAGAGACTAGGCCTACATAATACAGTATTGTCCAACAACTCCAACATACCAATGCAAAAAAATCCATGTTTGAGTTGCTTTGGATATCTCCCGCTCATCGAGCTATTCTAGATAAAGCTCTGCTCAGTTCCAATGTTCCTGACAATTTTGATCTAGATAGATTTCAGACTATGGTTGGTCATCTGACATCACCCCAGTATATCTCCTTTTCAAAGGAAAATGACAATTCTTTGAGTCATCCGCATAACCAGCCCTTGCACATTGAAGTCTTGATCCAAAACCATAGAGTCAAACACATGTTGATAGATGGAGGCATTGGTCTAAACATCTATTCTTACAACTTGATTACACAACTTGGATTATAAAAAGCTTCCATTGATCCTAAAATGAAGATAACTATCAAATCATATGATGAGAAAGAAAGATCTTCCAAAGGAACAATTGTCTTGCCTATCAGAACAGGGCCAGTTATCAGAGACGTCACATGTCAATTTCTTGATCTACCTTTGGCTTACAACATTCTCCTAGGGAGACCCTGGATACATGAAATGTGAGCTATTCCTCCCACATACCATCAGTGTTTGAAATTTCCTTATGAGGGAGTAGAGGTAACCATTCCAGCTGACATATCTACAACTTGCAATGCATTGAAAGAGAGTGTTGACAAACTTGTTCTGAATAACAGAGAATCTTCCACTAAGAAAACAGACATGGCATCTACATCCAAGATGGAAGAAATTGCAAAGGAAGTCAAAATCAAAGACAAAGGCATGGGAGAATATACTATGGAACTAGTCCTATCTCTGACATCTCTCCCCATCTCACCTAAATCTTATGGACAGTCTTTAAAATAGACAAAACAAGAATCTAAGGAACCTCTTACTACCTATAAAGGGATTTTTGTTGCAGAACAAGTGTCCAAACAAGAAATTGAAGAGGATGAAGTTGTACTCGCATGGCTATACAAAGATGAGTCTCAATCCCAAACTATTCAAGCATGTGACTCTAAAACATTGAAGGTTCCTTCAAATTCATATGGGCCAAGGGATAAACTGATAGGTAAAATGGGATATCCTAGCAAAGGACCCCTAGGAGTGAGAGAAAAAGGTCTCACAACACCCATTGCACATGTGGGTTGACCTAACAAAGATACCACAGGCCTAGGCTATAGAAAGAAACCCTTCTATCTCAAGGGTAACTCTTCTCATGTAATAGAATAGATAGAGCTAGAAGAGCACAACAATGAAGTAGAGGAAAACAAACAGGGCCATAGTGATGATTCTGATACTATAGATTTTTTTCCCTATGAACATGTTTCTAAAGACATCCAAAACATGCTCGAAGATGAAGATGAGCCAATAAAAAGGATCAATGTAGTAGAATACAAGAACCTACTACTGCACAATTGACAGTCACCACACAAGAACCAGCTGATCTTGAATCTAACCAAGAGGAACACACCAGCAATTCTAAGATAGACTCTTATGAGTATGAATTCAAATTAGAATCTAAAGGAAACCTAGCTTGGGGAATCCATCCAAATTTCACACATGTTCTTACATTTCCTAGAGGTCCAGAATCAGAAGATGAATCCAATGATTATGAATGGGGATTCATTCCAGAAGAAGATGAACTTATCACTGAGAAACACATTTATGTCATTCACTAATATTCACCTAAATCCAAAGTGATTCTAGAGACAAATAATGAGCTTGACGAGTCTGATCCACCTATGGCTGAAGTGGAATCCAATAATGATGTTGGGATAATTCATGAACTGAATATTCTGAGTAGTGGTATCACCTTTGAATTTGAGAGTTGGGTTAAGACCATTAATGACAACACCATATGTGTAAACACCTTTTCCCAATCCTCCCCTACATTGACTATCCAACATCCAGAGCTTATTGACCAAATGTCTATGGATCCGAGCCAAGATATCCATACCTTTCAAAATGACTATGCCCTTTCTTGCTACCTCAATGTATTGGAACCTATGATGACTTCCATCAGTGAACCTAGCATTAGCATGAAAGAGTCGAATATCAAATATATTAGTCAAAAGAACAAGAATAAAAAGAAAAGGAGTCTGGAGGGTGAAAAACACTTTGTGGTAGTCTCAAAACCTAAAATAGTAAAAACAAAAGACGTATCCAAAGGTGAAAACCTATCTAGAGTAATCTTTAAGAAACCCCCCTCTTAAAAAAGATATAAAATCTTAGCGAATCTTTCATTTTCTTGAAAAAAAAATTAATTTCTTTTGGCGAATCTCTCAATTTTTTGAAAAAAAAAAATTCTTATTGGCGATTATTTTTGAATAACAATTTTTTTTGTAGAAAATATTCGTGAATCTCAAACAATAAAAATTAATTAATTAATCACCATGATGAATATTTCTATTTAAAAAAATAGAATTCTTATAGAAAATTATTTGGCTTAATGTGGAAATCTTTGATGGGTTTAAGGAATAGACTCTGTAATAATTACTTGCTACCATTTATTTAAAATATAATCTAATAACCTCATTGTATTGTGTGAGACAAATGTATTGATATTTTTAAATACTAATGGGGCCCAAAATTTCTTCAAGAACGTTGATTTATATTGAGATCAACAATCGATTCGAAAGAAATTTTAGCTCCCATAAGCATTACAAACCAAATAGTAACATTTTAACCGCAGAATATAATGAGGGTCACTAGATTATACTTTAAGTCAGTAATGGAAACTAAAAGTTGGTGATAGATCCCTACAGTAACTAATAATCATGATATATTATTGGAGAATTAATTTAAGTTTCTACAATAACTTATAAAATTATGACGAATCAAATCTAATCATTTATCGAATATTGTGGTGAATTTTCAAGTTCAAGTTTTTTATAAAATAAATTATTTTGCGATTTAAATATTTCTAAATCAAAATTTTGTAAAAATGTGGTGATTCAGGTTTCCTTAAATCTTGAATTATTAGCCAAATTTTGATTCTCAAATTTCCAAAATTAGCCAATTGGCGAATATTAGCCACTAAAAATTACTATGAACCTATCTAAGGCACCTACAGATGAGATATTTAATGTCCTTCTGAGTCATTTATAGGATATATCTCTCATACTGATAGAACCAACTCAGTCTATTAATTTGGGTACACCAGAGGAACCCCAGATGATTCATGTAACACAATCATTATCAGAGGAAGAAAAGAAAGCATTCACTAAATTCTTAACAGAAAAGAAGATCAACTTTGCATGGAAGTATTTGGATATGTCAGGGTTAGATCCAAATCTGATAATGCATCATCTTTCTATTGCTGCAGGAGTCAAACCTTTTAAATAGAAATTGCGAAAGATGCATCCACGTGTTGCAATGCTAGTCAAAGCTAAATTAGAGAAGCTACTAAAAGATAGATTTATCCGAGTTATTGATTATGCTAAGTGGATCTCCAACATTGTTCCTATTTCAAAACCAGACAAATCTATAAGAGTATGAATAGATTTCAGAGATGTGAACAAAGCATGCCCTAAGGATGATTTCCCATTACCAAACATCAATATGATAGTGGACATGATTGTAGGCTTTGAGATGTATTCTTTAATGGATGGTTTTTCTAGATACAACCAAATCAAAATAGCTCTAGAGGATCAAGAGAAAATAGCTTTTACATGTGCATGGGGTACTTTTTGTTGGAATGTCATGCCATTTGGGATTAAGAATGCTGGTGCTGCATATCAAATAGCTATGACATGTATCTTTCATGACATGATGCATCGAACTATGGAAGACTATGTTGATGACACCTTAGCTAAATCAAGGATAAGATCAGAATATTTGACTGATTTGAGTAAAATACTAGATAGAATGGAGAAGTTTAGTCTCAGACTGAACCCTAAAAAGTGTTCTTCTGGTGTCACTTCTAGAAAGCTCTTAGGCTACATTGTTTCAAAGAAGGGTATTGAAGTTGATCCAGCTAAGGTCAAAGATATCATGGAGATGCAACCTCCTAAAAATATCAGTCAGATGAGAAATTTACAAGGAAGAGTGCAATCAATCAGACGCTTCATATCTCAACTAGAAAACATATCACAACCTTTCACAAAGACATTACAGAAAGGTGTGAATTTTGCATGGAACGAGGAATGTGAAAAGAATTTTAATCATATCAATCAATATTTATCAAATCCTCCTATCTTGATGCCTCCTATACAAGGGAATCCATTGATCCTATATGTATCCACCACAGATACATCATTGGGGGCATTACTAGCACAACATGATGAGAATAAGAAGGAAAGAGTTATTTATTATATCAGCAGAACATTTGTAGCTTATGAGAAGAACTATTCCATGATAGAAAAGGCATGTCTAGTTGTCATCTTTGCATCACAGAAACTGAGACATTACATGTTATCTCATACAACACAATTGGTAGCTAAGATCAATCCACTAAAGTACCTACTAAGAAAAGCTGCCCTCACAGGTAGATTAGCTAAATGGGTGATGCTATTGAGTGAGTTTGACATGGAATATGTTAAAAGGAAAGCTATCAAAGGACAAGTCATTGTAGATCAATTGGCTAAAGCACCATTGTTTGATGATACACCATAACAGATGGAATTTCTTAACTCATCCATCATGCACATATCTTATAGGACTTGGAAACTTTTCTTTGATGGATCTTACACACAGAATGGATCTCGAGCAGGCATACTATTTATAACACCACAAGGTTACTCCATACCTAATGCATTCAGAATCAAGTTTCTGTGCATAAACAATATTGCTAAATATGAAGCTCTACTTAATGGTATGAAGATAGCAATTGAGTGGTGAGTGATAGAATTTCACATTCATGGAGACTCACAGCTTGTAATACACCAAGTCAATGATGTGTACCAAACCAAAGATGAAAAAATAGTTCCATACAAGCACATGGTTGATGACCTTAAGAAATATTTCATCTTAGTCACTTTTAAACAAATTCCTAGAATAGAGAACAAGTCTTTTGATGCTATGGCAATGCTATCATCTTTACTATAGCAGCCCAAACATGAGCTACACTACGAGTTCCTGGGGGAAGCATTTTCATTCCCTACATATGATTCCCCTAAAACCTGCATGATCTACACTTTTGTTGGTCATGATTCTTCCAGATACAAAAACCTATACTACTACCTTAAAGACCAAATCATCCCTGACACCTTCAACCACCATGAGAAATGATACCTTATCCAAAGTGCATCCTGGTATGCCATCATTGGTAATGACCTATACAAACGGAGTCTAGATGTTACCCTTCTTAGGTGTTTAGAACACGAAGAGTCTCAATGTGCATTAGAAGAAGTCCACGAAGGTATATGTGGATCACATTCCAATGGTTTAACACTAGCTTGAAAACTTATCAGGGCTAGGTACTATTGGTCTGAAATGGAAAAAGAGGCTATCAAGTATGCAAATAATTGTCAAAAGTGTCAAGTACATGGAAACTTGATTCATGCACCAGGGAGAGATCTTATCTCCTTTACTACACAATGGCCTTTTCAACAATGGGCATTTGATCTTATAGGAGCCATACATCCTCATTCTTCTAATGGAGATACCCATATTATTATAGCTATAGACTATTTCACAAAATGGGTAGAAGTAGTCCCTTTGACTCAAGCAACCGGAAAGAAAATCTCTATGTTCATTCTGAACTACATCATATGTTGGTATGGTATTCCACATTCAATAGTCATAGATAATGGTGGCCAATTCAAGAAAAAGGACCTAGATTACTTATGCTCAAAGTTCAAGATTACACAACATTGGTCGTCCATATACTATCCTCAAGGGAATGGGAAAACAGAGGCATCTAACAAGAATTTGTTGAAAATCTTGCATCAAATAGTTAATAAAACATGAAGAGACTGGCATCTCATGATCAATCCAACTCTCTAGGCTTATAGAACAAGTATTAGAATGCCCATTGGGGCTACACCATTCACTTTAGTTTATGGGTCTGAAGTGATACTGCCTATTGAGGTTGAAATCCCATCACTAAGAATCAGAATGCATGGTCTAGTAGTTGATGATGACTACAGAGTGTCTAGGTTGCAAGAACTTGAACTACTAGATGAGCGCAGACAAGAAACATATGATCATCTCAGAGTATATTAGAAAAAATGTCTAGAGGCTACAACAAGAAAGTCCGACATAGAGAATTTTAGGTTGACGATCTAGTCTTGAGAGAGAATCCTAAAAATCAATCACATAGAGAACGCAAGGGGAAGTTTGAACCCAATTGGCTAGGTCCCTTTGTTATCACTACTACTTTTGGCTCTAGGGCCTATAAATTCTCAATGAATGAAGGAGAACAGCTCCGAGAACCAATCAATGTTCTCCATCTGAAGAAATTATATGCCTAAGGCATTCAATCTTTGCAAAATGTCCTGAAAAAATCATAACAATTGTAAAAAGTCCTGAAAAAATGAAAATCTTGGTGAAAACCTAGCAATAGGCACCTTGATGATTCACAAAAAAATTGTAAATTTTGCAAAATATCAAAAAAATAAAAAAAATACAAAAATACAAAAAAAATTGAAAAGATAAAAATACAAATAAATGAGAAAAAGAAAAAGTGCCTTGGTGAAAACCTAGAAACAAGTGCCTTGGTAGAAAAAATAGAATCTCTGCCAAGATGGTGAAAACCCAGAAAATGGGTGCCACTTGTTTCAAAATGCTCCATCTATCAGCACAATCTTGGTATTTCCCAGCTTTCAGTTTTCTTTAGTCTGTATATATCCTTATTTCAATAAAGTCGGTCTGTACACCAATCGGTACAAGCGTCTGTATCCTATCAATGTTTGAAACTTGAGGGCAATAAATGTCATATCCTATGGTCTCCAGTATACCTTAGATGATTCATATCCAGTTAGAGTCCCTTGAAGCTACATCCAAGTCAATCAGTTAGTCTCCTCTCCAAAAAGGATTTTGCATCTACAATAATGCAAACAAACATCAACAACAAACTGAAAATAATCTCTGCTTCACATGTTTTTATCTCCTTGTATGCTTATTGATTCGCATTGATATTTTTTCATATTGTATCCTTTCAAGCTCTTCGATGATGTCCTTTACAGGATTTAGAGAGTGATGACTGGGGGCATCATCTTTTCTTTTCTTTCTTCTTTGAGTGAAAATCTAATAACTTTGGAAATTCTGAATTGAAATGGTGTCCATCTATAAGAGCCTCCATCACGTGTTGGATGGCCTTGAGTACCTCGACCATTGATACTCAGAAAATTAAAAGAATTTTGATCTATCTTACATATTGTTGAATGATTTCTCAATCCTACTATGATTGGCTATTATCCAAGGATGTGAACGATAAAGGGTCACTGCGGGTAATTCACATTGGAGACAAGAATGAATTCTGCAAACTGTTTGGCGTGTTTGTTTTGCAAGGCGTATTCAGGTCATCAGGAAATTTATTTTTTGATGCTTATACCAATTGCTATATCAAAATGGACATGATATTTAGGTCATCCTGGCATTTGTGCCTTGGTGCTTATATCTAATTTGACATTCCGAAAACAAAATCAATATTCACATGTCCATGGTTGTCTAGCCAATGGGCATTGTATTGACTTTGGCACAAAAATCAATATTCATATATTCATAGTTTCCTAACTAGTGGATGTTGTATTGATTTATCTGGTTACCTAATAAAAATTCAATGATGAAAATGACCGACACATGATCAGTGACTAGGTCCTAGGTCTTAGGTTTGCATTTCATTTTGTACTTTGCATGATTGCATTTATCTCACAATTGCCCAAGTCAGCTTGATGCTTAATGATTCTCTAAAATCTATGCTAAACATATCATAAAGACTGAGTATCACATGAAGGTCTTCTTAACATATCACTAAGTAGGTACCCCTGGCTAATTTTGATGTTCTGAACCTATTTTCAGGATCAAAATCAAAATCTACGATCGTTTATATTGTCAACTGCTTGCATATTCGACCTTCTAAACATGAAAAGAATCCAGAATTCAACTTCACTAATTATCTTACATCAAACTATTGAAATTTCAACTTGGTCAACCATGGTCAACTCATGGTCAAACCTAGTCAAACTTGGTCTCCAGGACATCTTAACGATGCAAAACACATTTCTAGATGTGTATAACCACTTCTCAAATCAATTAACATGCTTCTAAACCATTCAACGCTGACTTTTCTTGTCAGATTTTGATTTTCATCCCAAAGAGGGCACGATATTGCACATCATTAACTAAGTCTGTAAATCAAATCTTTCCTTAGTAATCAAGACAACAACCATGTCTAGTTGTTGATTCATCAAAATACCTCATCTCTTGGGGCACATTGCTTGGGGCATATCAGATTCATCGAGATCCATATCAATCTGGTATCCTAATCAATCTTGTAAATTGTATCAGCTTTTTGTAACCATCGGTTCATTAGTGTTATTTCATTGGTTCTTCATAACTGAAGGGTTTAGACATGATACCATTTCGATTCCTTTGGACAATCAGGTCTGGAATCAGGTCACTCACTTCTTCGTAATCATAAAGTTTAGAATCAGGCATTTTCATACTTTTTCGTAATCACCAATTCATTGTTGCTATAGTTGACATCATCACGATTCTTGGTCAACCAGGACTTGAATCAGCTTTTCCAATCTTTCAATCGGTTTATGTCTCAGAATTGGTTTATCTCTCAAATCAGTTTCAACATAAAAAATAGACTAATCTTTGAACCACTACGCTTCACACAGTGATTCAAAGAGGAGAAAAATGTAATACCCCAAAACTGGGCTATAGGTTCATTAACCTCTTACATCAACAATTCAATCGAAATCGACATCAAAGTCCTAACCTAAGGCACATCTTCACATCAATTTATCAAAAACCTAATTGATAATCTTAATTCTACATCAGGGAATATTCCTTGAATATTCCTAATTTATCATAATTATCTTTAATTGAATATTATTTGGCGATAAATGTCATTATTTATCCTAAAGTTGATTAATTGAATATGATGAATATTTAATTAATTAATTTAATTCTGCCACTTAATTATTTAATTAGATTTAATTATATTTATTCCTAATTAATATTATTTTTATTTTGACAATAAATCAAAATTCCTACAAACAATCAATTGAATATTTATTTAATTGATTCAAAATCAAAGTTGTCAAATTTAATGATTTAATTGGAAGAAAGTTTGATTAAATAATTGATTAACCCATAAATCAATTATTTTAATTCAAATTCAGTTAAGTGGAAAATAAATCTTTTTATTTATTAAATTAATTCATATTAAATCATGCACAATCAGATAAGAAGTTAACTTTAAATAATTTTCAATTTCAATTTGTTAACTTTTTAAACTCAACATCTGATGATGAGTTGAAAAAGAGAACTAAACTCTATTTTGAGATAAAAATTGCTTTTGCATGATTTTATGAGTTATTTATTCTTAATTAACTCAAAAATCAACCTGAGTTTATCAAGAGTGATTTATGGTTTTTCTTATGCATCCTCAAACCCTGGATTTCTATAAAAACAAAGCTCAGCTCTTCATAATGTATCCCTCAAATTTGCATACTTACTTTGGCGAATTGACATCTGAAGAATCAACTCTTGTACACAAGGTGATTGTGAGATTTTTCTTATTGTTTTTGAGGGTTCATATCATTCATTCATAGCATATAATTGTTAGATTAATTTTCATATCATTCCAAATCAATCTAGATTAGTTTCATATAAAGTTTTTTTATCTTATTGCTTTCAAAATCCAAAAAAAAATAGATTAATCTACATTTCATCTTCATTTATTTCAATCATTTAAATCCTTCATTTAGGTGTTGCATTGTCACTGATCTTGGTCTAATCTGACAATACGATACTCACACCTACTAGAAGGTAGTAAATCACCTGGTTAGCTTAGTTTCATTTATTTACAAATTTCTTTGATTTTCTAACCTCTAATGTTTTACTGAAGTGTTGTGTCCACAGCTAGGTACAATTTTCACACACACACACATAGTGTTGTGCCAGGGTGATGATCAAATCAAAGGATAGAATTAACACAAGAAGTGTCACTGTGTTTACTAGGATGGATTAAACTAATGAAGTGCAGTCCTCTGACCTGCCTGCTGGCTAGGCGTAGTTTACCAGGAATTAATTCCAGTTGACAATTTCAATATCCATGTCTGTTATCTCTCTATGGAGATTTCCCACCTTAGAAGGAGCATGGTATCCCTTAAACTAGAAATTCATGGCTAGGGATATGATCTTCTCTGACATTATGCAAAGAAATGGACATGAATCAATAAAGGTTGTGAGAAGAAATCATCCAATGTTGAGCAATAAAAAACACAAAACCTTGAATTAAACAAACCTAGAAGTCTAAGGCACTAAAAAGCTCAAAAATAAGATTTTAGGGTTTCATAGGTTCAGACTCTGAAAGAATCCCCATCCTTTGACAAGCCAAAACAATGAAAAGGGACCAAACATTTCCATAATAGTTATTTTGGGAGTTCAAAGTTTCATATTTTTAGAGTTTCAGAGGTGTATGCTTAGTTGATAATGTTGAAACTCTGAAATCCAAAATGTTGATGTCAAATTTTAGACATCGAAGGTTTGAAACTCTGAAAGAAGTTGGTTGGATTTGGTTGAGGGGCTTTCTTCGGTGTTTCAAAGGGTGAAAATTTTGCATGTTTATTGAGTCCTGAAACTCCAAAATTGCAAAGTTGAAGTTCAAGAACGGCCAAGTTTGGGGAAGGTTTCAGAGATTTCAGAGTCTGAAACTCCAAAAATCTCAAGAAAAAGTTAGTGAAGAGAGCCAAGAGGATAAAACCCTCCTGCACTCTAAAACTTGGTTTCAAGGCAAGCTCAAGCATGATCCCACCAAAAAGACCTCAAAGAATTCCTCAAAAAACCCTGGTCAAGGGTGAGGTGACATGAAAACAAACCCAAAGGACAATCAAACCCTAGCTAGACCACGAAAAAATAAAATCCTAACCCTACCAATGAAGAAAAATGAAGGGAAATATAAACCCTAGCCTAAGATTGTAAGAAAAAAGTGCCAAAAGTCCCTACCTCAAGGGTGAAGCAAGGAGGAGGCACGAACAAATAGTTGAAATGAAGATCAAAGCACATAGACAGCACTAAAGACAAACACTTGCCAATCTCTCTGAAAATTCAAGAAGATCAATCGCAGAAGTGACACAAAAAAACAAATGACGGGACTTATATAGGCTTCTGGCGAAGCTGATGTCAATCAGCTTTACGAACCCTCAAAGTTTCAGCCTTTCTAAATTTCAGAGGTCCAAAAAACACAAGACCTCTGACACACCAAAAGTGTGAAATTCTGAACCCCTTTTGACCTAGGTCAGACTTTCAGACTTTTGGAGGTCTGAATTTCTAACAAGGCTAAATGACCAAACAAATTAAGAATCTTCTTAAGAAATGGGGCTTCAAGATTTCACTCTTTCAAAGTTATAAGAACACTAAAAGTGCAAAAACCTGGGGTTTCTTCTGAAAAGAAGGCTTCTAGCAAAGAAAAAACAAATAGACAAACAACAAAGAAAAAGACAAAAGGGCCAAAGGGGCACTAAACAAATAAAAGAAGAAGAAAAAAGAAAGGGGGGGGCCCTAGGAAAGCAGCCAATGGGGAGTGTGGTTATGGAATGCACAAAAAATAGGATATGACTTACCTAGTTGCTCCTTGATTTCATTCAGTTGGTCAGGAAAGAAAATCTTTCTCCATAAGTCATCAGTTTTCTTTTGTACTTCTTCTAGTTTACCAACCATAATCCTTAGTGATCTGCTCTTGACTAGAAATATATTTGAATATTCCTTGAATGCTTCATTAATCCCTTGTACTAAAAACTTAGGTATAGTGATAGCTAGTGTTCTTTCCCTCATTTGTTTCTCATATGCCATAGAATGTTTCCATCTTGCATCAATATTTTTGTATAACTCATATGGTACTCAGTTGGCCATCTCAACTAGACTTGTTATAAATTTGTGTAGAGTAAAGACAATTTGTTCCTTAATCTTTTCTTTTTCTTGTTCAGTTTTGGTTTCATATTTAGCATATTTTAATCTAGAAAGACTTCCATACTTCTTAATATTTTCAAGAAACTCATCTAAGTTTCTCAGATTATAAGGTTTGTTCTGTACAACTTTGAATTGGCTCAAATGTTCTAATTTAGTTTTGTTGTCTTCTTATAGCTTTATCTTTCTCCTTGATCTACAAGAAGTATTCTTTTCTCTCATATATGTTTTAGGCTTTGATTGTTCTACCTCTAGGGGAACAATACAAGCACTTATCTTGCTTAGATAGTTCCAGTTATAGCTCTGCCCCCTACTGATCTTGCATCTGACTTCTGCTATACTTTTCACAAAACTTATTATCCATACTTTTCTTTCACAAGAGCAATCTATATTTATTCAAAATTAGCCTTCTAGTCGGCTCCACAAATGTCATACAAAACATAATAGAAACTTGTGTAGATGATATGTATGGAGTCAGTGCTCTTATATTATGAAAGAGTCAGCACTATACTTTATTTACATGACTTAGCACATTATCATATCCATTATGCTTTCCTTAATCTTTGCAATTTTTCATGTACCCTAATATACTATTTTACTATCTTTGCATACCTTCCGAACATTGTATCTCATAGACCAGCTATCCAAAACTCATGCGATCTTAACTGAAGCATGTACATATCCCAAAATACCTTCACTTAACTTCACAAGCCATAATTCCTTGTATGCCTTCATTTCTATCCAAAATTGTGGCACTATACCCTATCTTCCTGATTCTGGACTTATTCATTTTCATGACCATGAGTCCAGTGGCAATCTCCACAACATGCAATCATACTATCATAAGTGTTGCCATAAATGACAACCCTTAGAAGATCTTGAGTACTCCAAAACATCACATGCCAACAATCTCTCCCTTTGGCATTGATGGCAACACTTAGAAAAATGACTAAGTGTCATAGAGCACTTCTCTTCTTTTCCTTCTCTTTTTCTTCCTCTCCCTTTGACATCAATGGAAAAGGTTATTCTCAAATTTTAAAAATTAAAGCATAGGTGGTCTAGTTTTTGCTTACCATATTTAAGACATCATGGAAAGATGTTTCCAAGGTTTTAATCTCCTCAGCCCATGAACTTATCAGTAGTTCATTGACTTGGATTAACCCATTCAGTGCATGTGATGATGTCTCTGCTACTTTAAGCTTAGTGAGAGTAGATAATGTCATTGAACTTTCAACCTTTATCATCTCAGAGAGATGAGTCTCCAATATTGGGAGCTTGGGAGTTAATAGGTGTCTTAGCAAACCAAATCTTTCAACAACTCTCCCTTTCTCTATTTCTAGTATCCTTATTTTCTCTAGTAATCTGGATGTATCCTTGTCAATTTCTTCCACGGTTTGTGAAGATGACTCACAACTATCCATTATTCTATCAAGACT
This sequence comes from Chamaecyparis obtusa, assembly GCA_027943335.1. Taxonomy (NCBI): domain Eukaryota; kingdom Viridiplantae; phylum Streptophyta; class Pinopsida; order Cupressales; family Cupressaceae; genus Chamaecyparis; species Chamaecyparis obtusa. The sequence goes on along the minus strand of BSBK01005652.1, from coordinate 589,982 downwards.
GACCCTGTCTTTTGCTATGGCCTCCTCAACATTTTTCAAATATCTGGAGGGATTTGTGCAATCGCTATAAAAAAAATTTCCTTGTGCCACACATCTCTTGGCTTTAAGAGTGGTAGCCTTAAGAATGTCTAAGTCCCATGAGATGGACTTATGAACTTTGCTTAACTTCTTCTCCAAGAAGTTTTTTTCAGCCTTCTCTTCTGTTATTTTTAGAAATGAGTCAAAGTGACTATCAAAGCTATCCAGTACTATACTGAGATTCTCAGTTTCATCCTTGTCTTTTAGGATAAGTGGAGAGGGTAGTATCTTGTTTACTGTTTCTACTACCCTTCCCATTATCTTGGCTCTTTTGTCTTCATTTTGGGTTGATCTCTCCTTAGCTTTAGCAAATGTCATGAGTGAGAGTCTCATTAGTTCATCTTCATCCATTCTATCCACATCAGAACTTACTAGTTTGGAAACACTTGCCAACAATAGGGATGAATCGAGTCTGATTCTAGTGGTTTCCTCTACCTTCAGTTGTTTTTCTTGATGTCCTACTTAGTGTAACTCCTTCTCCTATACTTTTTCTTTTGATTTCCTCTCTTTTGTCTATTCCTAGTCTTCCACTTCCATTGCACTATCCATCTTGTCCATGAATGGATCATGTATATCCTGCGAAGTGTCAAGGCTAACAGGCACACCAGTGATAAAGAAGTCTGGTGGCAAGTTATCTTGAGCATGCTTATCCAATGTTTGTGAACGCTCTCCTAAACCCAAGGCCATAGGTTTAGCAATCTTAGGTGATGACTCCCTTTTAGGCATGTTTTTCATTAAAAAATATCATCAATTGTTTTGTTTCTTATGTTCTCATCCTCTAAATGTGCTAACTATTTTCTGATTTCTAGCTTGTTGTACAGTTCTTTGGGACAACTAGATTCAACTTCCAAAAAATTCTTTTTGAAAACTAAAAAATGCTCAATGATAGTGTCCTTAATGATTACTTGATCCTTAGGGCTATATCTCTCATAGTATCTTTTTATAGATGTTAAATTTCCATCTTTGAGAACCCTCTTCTGTATTGATTTTACATCAGGTTTCCACAAGGTTTGTGGATTCTTTTGAACCGTTTCCTCTTCCTCCTTTTCTATAACCTTTTCTTCCTTTTTCTTCCTCTTTACCTCTATTTCTTTTTCTTTTGGACTGACATTCCTAGATTATCTTCTAAGAACCTCTGTAGTCTCAGTTTCATGTGTTTCTTTCTTTTGGGGAACAGATAAATCAATGAAGTTATCAATGATACCTATCTTCTTTGTTTCCAATGAGATGGGTAAATTAGTGGCAACATTGGAAGATGCCTCCATCTTTTTCTTCAAGTCCAAATACTACTTCTTTGTGATTCCTACCTTCATAGTAATTTCTTCCACCATCTTGTTGACTTTCATCTTTCTTGTTACTTTCTCTTGTTCTTCTCTAACTTTTTCATATTTTTCTCTATATGTACCCCATCTTTCTTGAGTGGGATCCTTTTCTGCTACTAATACATGTTCTACTTACATAGATAGTACTTCAAAACTTACCTCATATCCCATAAGATAACACCATTTGGTTCTAGGCTCAACTGCCTCAAAATAGACACAATCAATTTCAACCATGAAACAAATGGTGTCCTCATATTTTTCTACTAGGCTTTCAGGAATTCTATATCTTTCTTTCATCTGCCTCTGCAAGATCTTAATCATACCAAATAGTTCTCCATCGATCCAATCCTTTTTTTGCCTTCTATAATACTCCAAGATTTGTAGACCAGTGGGTTCATTTTCTTTCGATGCTCTAGGATGCATACCAGGAAAATTGTGAATAATATGAAGGTACATGTGAATTAGTAGTGGCCCAAACTTGAATGCCTTAGATTTGTCCTTCTTAATGACCTTAACATTTTCTAAAAACTGTTGTTCCAGAACTTTGCAAAGGTTATACCATTTGTTTTCTTTAACCATTCTGTAAGCCATCATGACAACTCTAGCTGATACAGAATTAAGTCTAGAATTGTGGAACAACTTGTAGCCAATAAGCATTGCTACCAATCTGACATCTTGAAGGTATATATCATTTACATTCATATCCCTCTTGTCCCATTTGGAGTGCGTGATGGTTTCAACATCTTTTCTTAGATTCTTCTCACTAACAGGTAGGGCTCCTTCATTGTCAAGCCATGTGATATCATGAATCAACTGAGAACATATCTTTACTACTTGATCTTCTATCCATAGGAACTGATCATGAACTCTACTCAGAATGATCTTGAACCATTTGACTTCTGTGAATTCAATGAGACAGGTTAACTTGAGTATTGATAGGTCTTTCAAATGTTTGAATTCGTCTATCAAAGACCCATTCACATCTATCATACCATTCAACTCATAGAAGATGTTGACCTCCCCAATAATCTCATACTTGCAATGTATGTAAGCCCTAATATCCTCTACATGTAACACACCTATGGGGGTTTGGGAAAATGCCCCTTCCGAATCATCCTCACAAGATTTGTATGGATGCCTTTTAAACTTATACCTAGGTCTGTCTACCACATCATAGATTACTGGTGCATCTATGAATTTTAAAGAGATTAGGTCTAAATACCTTAAATGCACACAAATATGTTGGAAAAATGGTCAGCACTCCCCTCAAGATTCATGACATGGTTTAATATCCTCTTGTGTCTTCTATAAGTCTAGTGGTTGTATTGGGCATTAACAGGTTGATCTTTTGGTGCAACGACAACTACTACTTGTAACAAGTGGTATCAGAGCTTGGTCATAGGTTTGAATCCCTTCAGGTAATGCTGAGGGGGAGATTGTTGGCAAAATGGTCAGTGCTCCCCTTGGGATTCGTGACATGGTTTAACAACCTCCTGTGTCTTCTATAATTCTAGTGGTTGTATCGGGCATTAATAGGTCAATCTTTTGGTGCAACGACAACTACTACTTGTAAAAAAATCTGATACTTGTCTTTATGCGAGCATAAAATCTCTCTGCTAGATTAATGCTTTGCCTTCACACTTCTACTCTCCTTAGTCATTGATCAAAAAGTGGTGGAAAAATGAGGTCTTTCAAGTCTTTTATTCATCACAAGTGTGTGTATTAAACACAGGTAGCTCAACTTCGCATGTCTTCCAATTAATGCAAAACTCGCGAACATAGAAGATGAATCTTTAAGTGCTGCAATCTCATCCACAGATTCAAGGACATCTATACATATCATACATAAGCTTTCATGAGCTTATTCCACTTATACAGGGGCTGGATATTTTATGTTGTCTTCATCCATTCCATCCCATGAGGCCATGAGGCCTTCTAGGCTAATGCCTCAAAGAATTCATCATGCAAAGACACAGCATGACAAGTTGTCTCTCCCTGAACCACTACCTTATTTAGAACTTTTACTTGCCAAACTTTTTCATTCTTTGATTTCTTGTTTTCACTCATGTAGTCATTTAGGCTTTTACCACTATCACTAATATTCTTCCTTATGACTATAGGTGGTGGAGTTTCACGTTCATTGAATATTCTTAGTCCTCTTCTGTTGTTATCTTCATTATATCTGCAAAACTTTGCAATGTGACCTAGATTATTGCATTTGTAATAGATGGGTGGTCCTCTTCTATCTTGATAGGTCTCCATCTTACAGTACCTTGTTGTTTGTCCAAAGTTATTGCATTTCTGATATGTAATCTTGGCTGCAATTTCTTCTCTGATATAGTCTTGCTTATACCTAGATTGATCAGGTTTTCTGCAATCTACCTTTTTGTGTCCATACTCATAGCAATTAAAATAGTATCTAGTAAAGGGTTTAGAATTTCCATTACTTCTGCAATCTCTTTTCATGTGACCAACTTTGTTGCATCCAATGCATCTACCTCTTAAGGGTCTAAATTGTTCTCTATAATCTTCATTTGATGATCTTTCATTTGGAATAGATTTTTCTTCATTCCTGGCTTCATTTGGTTCTTCTTGAGTTTTTGAACTTCCAGCTTCATTGGGTCCACTTATGTTACCTTTAGCTCTTTGTTCATTATTCTTGTCATTTCTTATGTGTAACTCCTTAATGAGTAGTCTGGCTTGAGTGAGTTCACCTTTGATAATCTGATTGTAGTTATCCAACTCTTGCTATTTATCTTTGTAATGGTCAATTTCAGTCTTCATATTATCTATCTAAAGGTTGGCTTGCTTCAGTGACTCTTCAACTTTATTTATTTCATCCTTCTCATTCTGAATCTCCTTGATCATCAAGAGATTGATTTGTTCTTTTTCTTGCTCCAGCATCTTTACTTTGTCTGATGTGTCATTGTCAGAACTTTCTTTGATTTTCTCCATAAGGTCTTGTCTCTAATCTTTTACAGTCACAAGTTGTTCTTTAAGTTTCCTCATGAAACCTTCTTCTCTTCTTAATTTGAATTTTAGTTTTCCATTTTCAGCTTTCATCTTATCCAGATCCTCAAGTACAGCTTCAAAGTTTACTTGAAGGTCTTCTGAATCCATTCTGATCTCCCTTAAGCTATTAAGCTTTCTCTCAAAGGGCCAATAGCTCTGATACCAATTGTTAGGATTAGGTAATACTAAGAGGGGGGGTGAATTAGTATTACAAAACTTTATTTTCAACTTTAAACAGTTATAAATAATCCAAAGTAATGTAGAAATGAAAATAACATATAAGCATAACACATTACTCATGACACCATGATTTGTTCTCGAGGAAACCCTGATTAAAGGGAAAACCCCGGTGGGGATGGTACCCACAAATATGCACTAAAGTATAATGTCCCTATTAAGAGATCTAGCCCTATTAGGAGCTGATTGTTGCATAGTACATTTCCTTGTTAGAGGATTACAAAAACCCTATTAGGTGCATACAAAACACCTGGTTAAAGGTGGTGAGCATGCTGCTCTTACAATCAATACTGTACCAAAATAGTTCACAAAAGGGGAACAATAAAAGCACTTATCTTTCTTAGATAGTTCTAGTTATAGCTCTTCCTCCTACTGATCTCACATCTAACTTCTACTATGCTTTTAACAAAACTTATTATCCATACTTTTCTTTCACAAGAGAAATCTATATTTATACAAAATTAGCCTTCTAGTCGGCTCCACAAATGTCATACAAAACATAATAGAAACTTGCGCAGATGATATGTATGGATTCAGTGCTCTTATATTACCAAAGAGTTGGCACTATACTTTATTTACATGACTTAGCACATTATCATATCCATTATGCTTTCCTTAATCTTCACAATTGTTCATGTACCGTGATATACTATTTTACTATCTTTGCATACCTTCCGAACACTATATCTCATACACCAGCTATCCAAAACTCATGTGATCTTAACTAAAGCATGTACATATCCCAAAATACCTTCACTTAACTTTGCAGGCCATAATTCCTTGTATGTCTTCATCACTATCCAAAACTATGGCATTATACCCTATGTTCCTAATTCTGGACTTAGTCATTTTCATGACTATGATTCCAGTGGCAATCTCCACAACATGTGATCATACTATCATAAGTGTTTCCATAAATGACAACCCTTAGAAGATCTTGAGTACTCCAAAACATCACATGCCAACATTATCTAGTATATAATAGGTTTATTCACACTCCATTCTACATCACCGATTGATGGGAAATTTTTTTGAAAGTATAAAAATATACATACCAACAATGAATTGAACTTCAAAAGTGTTGGTCTTTTCTTTCCTGATGGTGTTCATGTTGTCATCAAACTACTTATGTAGGATCTCACATAGATCGATCTTCATATCTTTATTGACTATTTTGTAGGCTATATCCATAGCTCCACAAGGTACACTATCTACCCGAGATGAATGAAAGATTCTCTAGGATATCACATTACATGCAAGTCGAGCAATCCAGGATCATCAATGGTAGACAAATTAAGACCTCTTCCATCCCATTTTTCTTGAGTCAGCTCACACAATTTGTTCTTATCAATTTTCTTATGATCTTTCAGTCTATCACTGATTCGATAATTAGTTACAATATGTAACACATCCTTTTTAATCTTGACTGGTGCATCAAGCCACATGAATTGATTGTGAACTTGTCTCAATATGATTCTCATCCATTTCGATTTAAATACACTTGGTACATGAAATTCATGCATCAAACCCTTTCTCTCCAAGTGGATATGTTCATCTTTCAATTTCTCATTTACACAGATTCTGGTAGGATGTATCGATTTCATCATGGAAAATATCTTCGATCTTGAAAATGGATGAAGACATGAATATCTTCAATTAGAATTACTCTCAGAGGGATCAAAGATAGGGCTCTCCTCTTATTAGTTTTAGAGGCTACAACTGGTGGTAACTTGTACTTTGGATTGACTTGATCAATCTTCTCCATGACAATAGGATTTTGAAATTTTGGTGCCACTTCTACACAGATTAATTGCTTGACTATAGGGTTTCGTTTGAATATAAACTTGGTTTCTCTTTCACAACTTGGGAAAACACCATAAGTAACCCAAATGTGTTTTCTTATGCTTAAATATGCTCAATTGATCACTCGAATTCTCTTGAAGGACTCATTTCTGCAAAGTTCTCATTTCTCTCAAAAACATAAGGTAAAACTGAAATGACAAAGGGTCTATTTATATATTTTTTGTGATCAGGGTTTCCAATGGCTATAATTTTAGCATTAAATTTTTTTACTGACTCCCTTTTCACCGATTACCAAATACACTTCCTTTCACTGAATGAAATGAAATAATATAAACTCTCACAATTAAAAACATGAAATATCAACTTCATAACATACATCCAAATGCATCTAAATATTCTTTTATGGATCTTTGCACAAATGTTAGGAACCAATTTAAGATTGGATTTTAGTTCACAGTTCCTACACATACCTTTGACAGATTAGGTGAAGATAGGTGCACCTATTCCGGAGGATGGGGTGTCATCAATTGTTCCAAGTTTAGTTTCATCATCTTGAGACTTTATTCTCCATGTTCTATTCATGTGATCTCTGATCTCTTCAACATTTACTTAAATAGTTTCACTTTGATGTTCCTCACTTGGAGCTTTGGCTTGGTACCTGCAATCTTTGGCTAAGTGACCAACCTTGTGATGATGAAAACATGGCATTCTATAATTTCTCCATGACCTTTTATTGTTCCTTCCGAGAATCAAAATCCAATTTTCTAATATGTGTCCAAATATCCCACATATTGTACATGAAATTTTTGTATTGTAGTCCCATGGTATTATTAAACCTTGTCTATTGTTTGCAGTATTATGTCAGTTAGGTACCCATTTCACAGTCTTCCTTTATGACCTTCATTCTTCAAACTTATGACCATATCTATTGCAATTATTGTAGTAACCATCAAATTTTAGCTTCCTTGTATTGTTATAAATCCTTGATCTAGACTCATGCTTTATGACCATATTTATTGCAATTGTAACAATAGACATCAAATTTTGAAATGCTCGGTGGTTTACCTCTTTTTCTCTTGCAGACATTAGCTGTATGACCTAGTTTCCAACAATGATAATAAGTAGGCTTCTTTATCTTTGGTAGGATAGCATTATCTTGGTTAGCTTCTTTATTTGAGGACTTTCCCTTCTTGGTAGTGTTTTTTTTCAGTAAACCCAAGTCCAATAGTATCTCTCATTTTTCTTTGACCTCTTAGTTGTTCATCCATTATCCTTAATATTTATTCATTCCTTTTCAAGACTTCATTTTCATCAAATTCAAATTTAAGTTATTTCTTGATGCAAGAGCATCCTAGGATTCTTGGCAATCCTGTATCAACCAAAAATGTGTTTGTCTTGGAAGGTAGATTGTTAGTTTGATCTTGGTTTGGTGGAGTTCTTACTCGGTTTGGGAGATTGGTTGCTCGCTTTATGTGGTTACCGGGGTGCTCGGTCTCTGAAGAACACTCAATGACTATAGGCTTATGTTCGCTAGTGCTGAACTATAATTGCATTGGTCAGTCATGCTTGGTGTGGTCGGTTGACTAGTGCTTGGTTATTTCCTCTATTGCTTGGTGTTCATGCTTACCGACTGGATTGTTTGGATAGATCGGCTTGGCCGACTAGTGCATTTAATTTGGGTCACACTCCTTGTGCTATGGATTGACCATTGGACATGTGGGGACCTAGATCTAGCATGTTGCATTCTTCTATACGGATCTGATGACCGTTGGGGCCATATTTGAGAGTTTATTTATATTTTGTAAGGCTATGTGAGCGTTGACTGATGTTTTAGCATTTAATATTTGATTGTAAGGGTTTATGATTTCATTAGCCGACTTGTGGTTGGGATTCAATATTTATAGGATGCTTGGGTAGTTGTTTAGGGCATCAGATAGTGGGAATAAAGGTTAGTATCCTGTGAGCTTAGGAGTAGGAATATTTCTTGGAAGTTTGAGTACAAGTTTAGATCTTTCTTGGGTGCCTACCAGTGTGTTGTGTGTTAAAGACCTAGGCTAGCTAAATGCTGATGTTGGGGAAAAGATTTGGATCCTATGAGATCTTATAGACTGTCACTTGCATTGTAATTGGCCGTAACCAAGAAGGCCTTACAGCCTGGCACATTGCATGTAATCGGTGATTTGATGAATAAAGACTTCTACTTTGTTTGAGATCTGTTGTTGTTATTGTATATTTTTTGTTGCATATTGGTTTGGCTGCAAGGTCAGTCAGTCCTTAATTGGATACACCAGCCTTGACTGCATCAGGTGGTATCAGAGTGAATTTTGTTCCTATTTAAGGAAAGTCTATTTCTGTTGGAGTCGAGTGGATCTTGTGTGTCTAGATCTTGATTTGAAGATGCCTCCAAGGAGAAACTATGAGATCTCTAAATAAGAGGAAGCTACTGGAGAATTCGATCTTGATGATTTTAGGGCCTTGCAGAAACAAGTGCAAGATTTACAAGAAGAGTTGAGAAAGAAGAAGCCTACCTTGAAAGAGGATAGTGATGATGAATCTGAGGAAGATAATTTTGAAGAAGCTATAGATTCTGAGAAGAATCAAATCCTGAAAGATATTTCTAAGATTGGGAAAAGACCTAAGATTGAAGTTTTTGCATTTGTTGGAAGCCTTAGGCCAAAAGATTTGATTGATTGGATCAATGAGATTGATGAATACTTTGAGTATGAAGAAATAGAAGATCCTGATAGGGTTAGATTTGCAAAGACTAAGTTAAAAGGTCATACAAATATCTGGTGGAGAGAAGTTCAGTTGGAAAGAGGTAGAAGAGGAAAAGAAAAGATCACTAAGCGGAACCAAATGGCTGATAAGTTGAAGAAGCAATTCATTCCATTAGATTATGGATTGGACATGTTTAAGAAGATGCAAGATTTGAAGCAGACTAACAAATTGGTACAGGAGTATACTGAGGAGTTTTATAGAATCTTGATTAGGACTGTTCATTCTGAAGTTGATAAAGAGAAGGTTGCTAGGTATGTCTGTGGTTTGAGACCTAGTATTCAAGAAGAGTTACTTACTGTGTGGATGAAAAAAATTGGTGATCTTTATCAAATGGCATTAAATATTGAAGAGAAGCTGAATAAGAAGTATGAAGGAAAATAGAGTAATAGGAACCGAGGTGGTAAAAATAGTGAAGCAGTTGTTGAGAGTAATGTAACAAAGAATCCTAAGTCTGATGTGGGATCTAATAGTGGTCAAGTTATTAAGAATGCTGGACAGAGAGGAAGGTGGAAGAATGAGTTCACCAACACTTTCTATAACTATGGTGAAGCTGATCATAGAAGTTGGCAATGTCCTAAAAAAAGAGTTACAATAGTTGCTGAAGAAGATATTGAGAATGTTGCAAAGAAAGGTGAATGTCTTATCACTAGAAGGTTAGCTGCATGTGTTCATGAACTGGTGTAAAGGAGGAATTTGTTTAGAACCAGATGTAAGTGCATGGATAAGGTATGTAATGTCATAGTTGATGATGGCAGTTCTGAGAACTTTATTTCAGATGAAATGGTTGGTAAATTGAATTTGGAAAGAAGGAAACATCCTAATCCCTATCAGATTAGTTGGATACAAGATGTTTCTAAGGTTAGAGTTGAAGAACAATGCTTGGTTAAGTTTTATATTGGATCTTACCATGATGAGATATTGTTTGATATATTGCCTATGGATGCTTGTCATCTGTTGCTCAGTAGACCCTAGTAGTTTGACATAAATGTTTTGTTTGATTGTCGTGCTAACACTTATGTGGTTAGGCATGAAGGGGCTCGACATAAGCTGATACCTTTATAGGAGACAAGGTTTAAGGGATGTGGAGTTATCAGGTGTTGTCCTTATGGAAAACCTCAAGAGTAGAGGGTTGATGAACCTATTCCTATTAAGTCTAGTTGGAAGGAGAAGGAGAATGATATCTCTAAAGAGTTTGTTGAGATTAAGAAACAGATGGTTTTGTTGGAAGAGATGGTATAGCAGATGGTGACATTTGTGACATAGAGAGATGTAGATGATACCAAGTTGGTTGAGGAGTCTAGAAGGGATGAACCTTACTGAGGCACTGATGTGGTCGATAGTGGTCAGAGTCAGTTGCTATTAGTTTCCAACCGAAGGGATAAGCATAGTGGAAAGCAAAAGAACTTTCTACATGAGATAGTGAATGAAGTGAAGACTACTTTGGATGAAGGACAAGAAGAGATATGGGTGAAGAATAGATTTGGCATACCTATTTTGATTCCCTTGGGATGTTCCTGATTTCCTTATGAGAAAATCTTTATTACTTGGCGTGTCTGATGTAGGAGCATCCTACGATTCTTGGCAATCCTGTATCAACAAAAAATATGTTATTCTTGGAAGGTAAATTGTTAGTTTGACCTTGGTTTGGTGGAGTTCTTGCTTAGTTTGGGAGACTGGTTTCTTAGTTTATGTGGTTGTCGGGGTGCTCAGTCTCTAAAGAGTGCTCAATCTCTGAAGAATGCTCAGTGACTAAAGGCATCAGTTCACTAGCGCTCAGTGATAACTACATTTCTCGATCATGCTTGGTGTGGTCAGTCGACTGGTGCTCATTTATTTCCTCTATTGCTCTATGTTCATGCTTACCAACTGGATTGTTTGGATACATCAGCTTGGCCAACTGGTGCATTTAATTTGGGTTGCACTCCTCATGTTATGGATTGACCGTTGGACGTGTGGGGACCTAGATCTGGTGTGTTGCATCCTTCTATGTGGATATAATGACCATTAGGGCCATCTTTGAGATTTTATTTATTTTGTAAGGCTATGTGAGAGCTGACTAATGTTTTAGCATTTAATATTTGATTGTAAGGGTTTATTGTTTCATCAAATGACTTGTGGTTTGGAATCAATATTTATAGGATGCTTGGGTAGTTTTTTAGGGCATCAGATAGTGGGAATAAAGGTTAGTATCCCATGATCTTAAGAGTAGGAAGATTGCTTGGAAGTGAGTACAAGTTTAGATCTTTCTTGGGTGTCTACCAGTGTGTTGTGTGTTACAGACTTGGGCTAGCTGAATGCTGATGTTGGGGAAAATATTTGGATCCTGTGAGATCTTATAGACTATCACTTGCATTGTAATTGGCCATAACTAGGAAGGCCTTACAACCTAGCACATTGCATGTAATCAGTGATTTGATGAATAAAGACTTCTACTTTATTTTAGATCTATTGTTGTTATTGTGTATTTTCTGTTGCATATTGGTTTGGGTGCAAGGTCGGTCAATCCTTAATTGGATCCACCAGCCTTGACTATGTCATTTCTTCAAATGTTCATTCTTTGATCTCAGTCCAAAAATCTCTTTAACATTCCTTGAAATCTCTTTATTAGCATTGATTAGTTGATTTGTCAAGTTGTAGTGATTTTTTGTTAGCCTCTGTATCTCCTTATATTTCTCATTCAGCCTTGCACTCATTTGTCTTCTCTCATCTTCAAAAATTCTTTTTGTCATCTTCATCTTTTCTCTTTCATTCTAGGACTTCACACATTCTTAATGATTGAGCTTCTTGTTCTCTTTTTAGTGATTTTACCTGATTAGTTAGGTTTTTGTTCTTTTCAGTCAGTTCTGATATGGAAAATTCAGATTCATCAGACAAGATTCCCTTTGATTATTCTTTAACCTGATCTTGTATATCTTTCAACTGATAGGATAGCTCCTTTCTCTTGTTAAGTAAATGTTTCATTTTCCTTCTCAATTAATTAATCTGTTCACTTGCATACTTCAATTCCATGTTCATGTTATCAATCACCTTTTCATACCTATAGCTTTCCATCTCTCCATATCTTTCCTCTCAAGTGGTTAAACTTTTGAATAAGAGACTTTTCTCTGATACCAATTATTGGATTAATTTATGGAAAGTTAAGTACTGATAGGGGATAGGTGAATCAATACTCCAAAAACTTTTATCTACCTATATAACCATTCACCAAATTTAAAACTTTGCATTAACAACATAAAATATATAAATCAAAATCATGAAACACAAATCATAACACCATGTTTTTTGGTCTTGCCTAAATCCTTGGTCAGAGGAAAAAAATGTGGTGGGGATGGCACCCATAACACTTCACTACTGCAATAAAAAGTTTTCTTGGTTAGAGCTACAAAATTAGCTATTTTCAATAGCTTACCCTGTTAAGAGTATTTCCCCCGTTAATAGTATAAAGACTTATTCAATCTACCTTGCAAAAGGATTTTACAACTCTAATATAGAAGATGTACCCTATTAAATGATTTACAATTTAATGCCTATTAGGATCTACTGAGTTAAGAGATTTTATAATTTTGATTACACTATAATCAATAACAAAACTATTTGTAATGCTTGCATCAACATATGCTTATCAGATTCAATATGCTCAATAAAAATTTACCTCATACTGTATTTCACTCACAATTCTACTTCCATACTCAGTATCTTCAACTCTGAGTCACATTCATAACTCTTCTATAATTGCTTTGTTACTCGGTGGCTTCTCTTCTCATCACCTTCACACTTATCTCTAAATGATCATCATCTACTCTATCTCTTTCATTCCTTGATCTTCATACTCTGATCCATTTATACTCGATCTAGAAGTGGTGGAAATGTTCTAGATTCTTCTCCTTAAGTGATGCTACCAATGGTTACATCAATAATGCATATATTACATTTAATTTTCATTTGTGGATCTTACCTTGTAATGATGCACAATCATCATATTTAAATTTTTAATGCATTACCAAACAATCTTCTCGAGATCAGTAAAATGTTTTATGCTCAGTTTCCAAATTCAATGTATCTGCTATGTTGGCATGTGCTACTTGGTAATACATTTTATTGTGCCTGGTAAAATGTATGTTCTTGGCTTGGTAGCTATTGTAACTACTTGGTGCTTGGTTTGCCTTACTCGGTGTCTGTTCCTTATTCCCTTTATTGAAATTGTCTTCTCCTTACCAACTTGACTATCCTTCTTTACCGAATGACTTTGACAATCAATATGACTTTTACATAACTAATGACAACAAAATAAATCTATAGGAGTATCAGCATGGACTCCAAATATCTCTGAAAGAATTGAATTGGTCACATAAGTAAAATGAATGTCCCCTCCACATGATAAAATGGAAGAGATTATGTGTCTCCCCTATAATGAAGAAGGTTCAATGTTGAAGATGTATGATATAAGATGAATGTTAATGAAGATCCAAGAGTGACAAACTATATCTCTCTTATAAAGAAATACATTTAATGACCAAGGTAGAAGCAATGACATGAAAGGATATAGAAGGAATAGTCTCATGATGTATTTCATAGAATAATTTTCAATTCTCTACATGTCTAGATCATGATATCCCAAATCAACTAAAGAAAATGAAAACACTTATGAAAATACTTGATGAACAAACTCTAAAGGAACTAAATATGAGATGAAAAGAATGTACAATTGTCATCGAGGAGGAATATACAATCCCTAATGCCTGAAGTGTGGGATGTATAAACCTTTTGGCAACAATAATGATGTTTCAAGTTGAGATTGTTATGGTATGGGTGTGATGTAGATTTGATGATAGGTTGATCAATTATGATTTTTTCATTGATGTTAACTTAGTGTTTATTGGTTTCTAGTGAGCCTGTTATGATGATGTATGTTCAAGAGGTTTTATTCAGAGATGTAGCAATAATTGGTGTGTGTGATCATAAATGAAGTCTCATTGATGTCTATAGATGCTATATATATGACCACACAAGTTTATCTTATGTATGTTATGACCCATTCTTGATTGAAGGTTGACAGGTCAACATGAAGACATGATGAAGCCAAGGAGGAATAATTTAATGATTGTATCAACTATGTTTAGATTAAAGTGTTGTGAATTAGGATATGTTATTTTGACTATGTAATAAGGTTTCTATTTTGATTGCATCATGATTGGTGATTAGAAGATGAAGTTTCAATGGATGGAAGATTACTCAGTGAAAACTAAAATAAGTTCTTAGAACTCTCGGTCAGATCCTTAACCAGTTGCATTGCATTGTGTTGTAATAAGTGATTATGTGTTTGAAGGATTGCACTAACATGGCAGATCGATGTGGAATGATGAGTTGGCATTTTATTGATCATGATGGATTAATTTCTTGGAGTTGTGAAAGAACATTGGAGAGTGTGATGTGGTTTGAATTTTCTTTGTCAAATCAATTGTGCAATGGATCTAGAGGCCAACATGAAGTTGAAATTGTAAATTTGAACTGGTAACAAGTTGTAGGGTTTGAGGTGTTAGTGCTCAATCTTGTAGATGATAAACAGGAATCAGAAACCTCTAATATACAACTCTAGCACTTCCCAATAGATGCATCTAACAAAATTAAAACACTAAGGTATTAAGGTTGAAAACCTTCTTCACTTTGATCTTCAAGCTTAGGTGGGTTTACCTTTCAGATCTACTTCTCTAAAGCATTACAACAATTATCCATGTCCTCAACATGAAAAATATATTTAGATTATAAAACAAAACTTAAAATGAGTTGATTATTTGATTTGTTGATGGTGAAAATGCAAATCAAGCTAAGACTAGTGCCAAATCCTAGGGCATCAGAGTCAAAAAATGTACATTAACAAAAAACCCTTCAAAAAAGTATCCCAAAACCCAAATGAGGTGTCTTACACTCCATTCTCCCATTTTCTTATCCTGCTATCAAATTCCTATATAGACCATAAATTCTCAGAGATCTCCCTTAAGATTTACCCTTCCCTTGAAAGAAACTTAAGCTTAACCCCTATATCTACCTTGTAAATAGTGTATCAAAATGCCTTACAATTTAATACCTTGTAAATAGAATATGCAAAGGAGTTCTAGTATATTGTATTGATATTTTTACTGTATCAGTACATTCTTGATAGAGAATTGTAGGACCAAATTTCTATTATCAAAACTCTCTTTACAAAATAATATTCACCACCACTTCAAAAGAAGAAAACTTTCTATTTATATCACTAGCTATCTTGGAATCCTCAGAGAAAGGATGCAACAAGCTTCGGATAGCTAGGACAGTGACTTGCACTACATAAAAAAGTACATTACATGATGACAAGAAACCACAAGAAACAAAAGTTGATTCTCATCATACAAAATCTTCACAGGTGGCACCTTCATCTAATGATATTTCTGAGTAACTGCATAAGGTTGTTAAATGAATGATGACTACCATTTCAGGCTAGCATACATCATTATTTGAATTATAGTTACTCTTCCTATATTAAGGATTGGGTGTCATGTGTAATTCATTCTTCTTCTACTGCTCTTGGCTCAATGGTATCTGGTTTCTTTGAATTCTAGTCCACTGTAACAAACCCTAGAAAGAAAGCCTTAATCATTTCAAATATTGGAAGCAATGACCAATAGATCAAAGTTTAAAACATGGTCGTCAATCATGTCTCTTCCCAGCACATCGGATGATCCTCATAATTTGGAAACAATCAACTTAGCTTTGAAAAATTGGCCCCATCATCTTTATTGACAACCAATCAGAAGTGAACACCTCAGCACACCTAGAAGCTGGACTCACTTTTGACCTCGACAAGCACCTTAACCCTTAGTCATTCAGAGATCACGCGACTAAAGGCTTCGCAAAATTGCTATAATTTTATCTTAACCATGGTCTGGTTTGGAGATCACACGAACAAAGCATTCACGTGATTTTTGAGTCCTTCTTTAACTCTGGGTTCCATCATGAGATTAAACATTAGTCATTGATCTTGGAAGCTATCTATGGTTGTTGTTGAATCACCCAATGTTTTAAAGCTTGACCATTTTATCACGAAATTGAGTGAATTTCTTTATTCTCTTAGTCATTGAATAACTTAAGACTTGGCTATTATATCTAGAGATCACGCAATTGAGGAAACCTTTCACTATAAACACCCTTGTCACTAAATCACCAAATATTTTTATCGGAACCACCAAAATCTAGCAAACAAGAGATAACCATTGTCATTGAATTGCTAGATACTTTATCACCTGCATAGTCCAACTTGAGATTAAAAGACCACCATTGATTTGGAAAAGCATCAACAACTATCACTTGATCACTGGAGAAAAAGTGACTTAGCAAATACATCCTGAGATCCAGTGAGCACTAAGAGATAAAAGACCATGTGCAGACTCAAAAATTTAAGTGGCCAATAAAGTAACATTAAAATATAAGGATCTAGGGCACACTTAAGACATATTTCAGGAACAAAAACCCTATCGAGGGCAAAAAGACCTAAGGAAAGGATACATAAGCAATTTTCACATGGTGGTCCTTTAAAACTTTCAAACCCCTAATGGATGAGGACACTTGCAGAGACATAGAAAAGGCAGGGCAAAGACTAAAAGATGACATTTTCTTAGAAAACCTACAATTTCTAAAATTGGTTTGAATTTTCTTTGTCAAATTGATTGTGCAATGGATCTACAGGCCAACATGAAGTTGAAATTATAAATTTGAACTGGTAACAAGTTTTAGGGTTTGAGGACTAAGCGAGAAAGAATAGAAATAATGTAACTTAAATGTAATTTGGGTCTTGGTTGACCTAGTTAGTGAAAACATATTTATATATTTTTGATGTATTAGGAAATTGTATGGAAGAGTTAGATTTTGAATGCAGGTGTTTGATTATAGTGTTTAGATGTTCTACATGTGAGGCATGTTATTTTCTTAGATCATTGTACTTGTTGATTCCTAATAGTTTCTACATGAAAATCGCTTAACTGGGTAGACTCTAATAGGTCTGATTTGTAAATACTTTAACTTAGTGACTCTTTAACTAGGGTTTGAAATTCCTTAACAGGTTTGCTCTGAATAGGGTAAAGATCTTAACAGGTCTAGAGGTAAATCCCTTAATTGGGTGGCTCCTGATAGGGTCTTTCTCTTAATCATCCATTTGTAAGCTTTTAACAAGGTATACTTTAGAAGAGTGTAGACTTATTTTATAAGTGTCATCCCCACACATGGTTTTTCCTAGTTGGAATTCCATGAGAAAAATATTGGTGTTATTGTGTTGCATGGTTGTGGAATTTTATCTTTAATTTTTTTCTTATGCATACAATGGATGTTAATTGATGCAAGTTGGTGAATGATTTATAAAAGTTTAATATTATTAGATTATTAATTCACCCCCCTCTTAGGAATCTTGGATCTAATAATACTAACAATTGGTATTAGATCCTTAGTCCTCTTTGTGGTAATCTTAACATCTTGAGGAAAAGATCTAACAATGATGAGGAAGGAACCTACCAAGTTCACTAAAGACAACTACCTTGTATGGAGTGAAAGAATTAAATTATAGATAAGGGGTGCTCACATCACATGACTGGTGACAAGAGTAAGTTAATTAAGTTTGAAGAGTTTGATGGTGGTGTGGTAAGGTTTGACAACAATTCACCTTTTTTTGTTAAAGGAAAAGGCATATTTCTCTGCATGGTAAGAGTGATATAGATTATTTTTTTTATATTGTGGATGGGCTTACATATAGTTGTAATCACCCAAAAATGGTCTAGTAAACCTTGAGCCTCACTCTAACATCAAATTTTAAATACTAGACTACATCTTATGCTTGATCAATTTTGCATATTGATTTAATCTCTTATCTCTTGATCAGATCATCATTTTAATCATTTATTAAATGATATCCTAAAGTTTGACCACTTTATCTTAATCTATATTTGATTAAAATAACATGTCCCCTTTTAATTAAATAAAATCCACTTTATCCTATGTGTGCAAATGAAAAAGGAATTTCCTAATTTTAAAAGAAAAGAAGACTTTGTGTCTACACATTTGATTGCACATTCTTCTAGGTGAGTGGAATCTCCTTTTTCCTCTTAATCTCCTCCATGCATCTTTTTGCCTCTTAACTATATCCATTGATTTTTTATCTTAATAATCTTGTGCACCAAAGTCAAAATAGGGATTTTTCTCCACCCTTTGATTTTTCCTCTTAATCTCTCACTATCCATTACTCTTTAAAATGAGACTCTCTCCCCACTCTTGCATCCCTAACCTAGATAATCTTAGACTTATGCTAACATTTTTTTTACTTGCATTCCTAGAGAATTCTTGAACACTTATCTTGGATCTTGCATTCTAGTTTACTTTCATTTTTACCTTATCATTTCCTTATTGCATTTATCTTAAATCACGTAGCTTAAATAGGAGGTATTGTAATCTTGTTAGATTATCTTTACTTTCTTGTTCTTTCATTTGCATTCTAGCATAGTTCTTGCATCTCATTTAGATCATGTCTCATCTTGCATCTTCATTTGAATCTTCCATTATATGGTCAACCTTGCAAGCTTTTCCTATTGAGGTTCATTTGAGAGCCACTATGAATACTATTTAGATTATTTCATGTCATAGATAGGAAGCTATAAGATGATTCTTGATATTTCCTTCTTCATGGATTCTCTCAAATATAATGGTTTATAGAAGTGTGTCACATTTTGATCACACATCTTTGGTGCTTTAATGCATCAACCAAAAAACAACAAATTGAAAAAGGTGCCTTGGAAAAAACTTGGAAACATGCGACATTATAGAAAAAATAAATAAACCTTCCAAGTGGTGAAAACCTGGAAATAGGTGCCACTTTTGACCCATGCGCTTATATCTATTAGCTTTTCACTTTGCACTCTAAACTCTTCCAACTTCCATCTTCCGAATGGATAGAAAAGATGTGGAATGAAAGGAAGACCATGATTATGAACCTAGGATAAAAAGATTCTTAAATCTTGGATGACTTCTAGATTTTGAAGGATTTGGATTGATATGGAAAAAATTTTGTGTGTAAAAATCTTTGTTTGTGTATTTTAAAAAGATGTTTTTGACTGAGTCTGAAACTTCGAAATCACATCAAACATTCAGAACTACCTAAATGCAGGGTAGTGTCAAAATCTTTTCCCATAGCTTGGTATCCCAAAAAAGGAATACAGATGGTGAGTAGTCTTAAGGTGATCTGGGAAACCACTTGGATTGATCCTTGCACAAAGATTTTGATACCTTCGGGAGTAGATTGGGAAGCCTTATTACAAGTAGAAGTTGTCGTTGCACCAAAAGATTGACCTATTAATGTTCGATACAACCACTAGACTTATAGAAGACACAGGAGGCTGTTAAACCATGTCACAAATCCCGAGGGGAGCACTGACCATTTTTCCAAAAATCTCCCCCTCAGCATTACCTGAGGGGATTCAAACCTGTGACCAAGCTCTGATACCACTTGTTACAAGTAGCAGTTGTCATTGCACCAAAAGATCAACCTTTTAATGCCCGATATAACCACTAGACTTATAGAAGACAAAGGAGGCTATTAAACCATGTCACAAATCCTGAGGGGAGTGTTGACCATTTTTCCAACAAGCCTCTGATTAATAGGTATCTGATTTGATCTGAGGTGTCCTCCCAATTAGTTTGTACACGTATGACTCACTTAAGAGCCTAGTTGACCATGCTAAAATAGTAGGGATATTCACCTACCTCAAGCTACCATCAACATGCATCGCCCAAGCTTGAGGGGATGAAGTGAGAGTTTTCTCAGTGCTTTATTTCTATACCAGCCGAGGAAGTACCGATTTGAAGTTGTTCTCCAAAGAGGAAGTGCTTTTCTATCTGGACAGGCTTCTCTAGAAGTAAAACAAATGAACTTGTTCGAGTTCAAGTTTTTACGTCACTTAGTTAACACAGATTTGTTGAAATGAGAAACTCCTAGAAACACACCAAGAAGTTTCTTTTCAAAATTGATTAATTGAAATCTTTCAAACACATGTGATTAAGTTTTTTATTTTTTCATTTCTTGGAAGACAAGAAAGCTTTTGAAGAAATCGCAAGTTTGTTTACTTTGGCATTCAAGATTGAGTTTTTGCTTCTTTAGGAACTTGATATCAATTTTGAAATAGAATGAACTTGATTTGTTTTCCAATCTATAAGGCATTAAAGATTTTTTTTTTATTCAGGACTTTAAAAAGGAAATGACTCTTTGGACTTTGGTTCACTTTTTTAGTTTCACTCAAGATTTGGTGTTCTAGCATTCAGTTTTAGATCCAAAAAGACGTTCCTAGATTGACTTTATGCATGAAAAATTTGGAAAACATTCAAGAATTTACAACAAGACATTTGTCTTAACCAAGAACCAAAAATTAGGATTGATTTAGGAACTTTTAGGAAAGATTAGGATTGTTTAGGAACCAATTAGGAAAGATGATGCAGATTTGCTCCTAGATTGCATGAAACTTGAAAGTACTTTGAGATATTGCAAATGAAGTTCACTTCAGCCAAGGAAAATGCACCAATTTTGATTTAGGAACAAATTAGGAAATATTTTCATATTTCTAGTCCTTTTTAAGCATCCCAAATTTGAAGTGTTCCTAGTTTGCATGAAAGAACACTAAAACTTTAGATTTGCATGAATGAGGTTCTTTTTAGCCAAATGAAAGACATTAGAGTTGTGTTTTATTGATTTTAGGACCAATTAGGAATTATTAGGATTATTTAGGAATGATTAGGAAATGTTTAGGAACAATATACAGTTTAGTCCATTAAGGGCATTCAAGAGTGAATAGATGTTTGTTTTAAGCCAAGTAAATGAGTTTGTTAGAATCCTAAACATTCACAAAAGTTAATGAGCCTTAAGTATTTAGTGTTTTTGTGATAATTTTTCCTCCATGAATTTTCTTCAAAAGCATGATGTTAGAAATTACAAGTTTGAAGCCTAGGGTCACTAGGATCCCCAAACATGCCCAAAAAGTGAGTAAAAATCAAGTTTAGGGGTTCAAACAAGCCCTCTGCTTCCCATAAAAAAATTAGGAATGGTGATTTTGTTATTTTATAGTGTTGTACAACACTTCATAATTACCCATATGACAATACATTGTTACCCACACAACACTTGAGCCAGAAAGTGAAAAACAACTCAAAATACAAACAAAAATGGCCCATACGATAATTGCTTGATGGTGATCAATTTTCGTATGACATATGGGGGTTTCCCATAAAAAATTTATGTTAGTGGTCAATTTTTGTATCACATTGCAACAAACTTTATCCGAGAGGCGCTAAAAAGTGAGTTTTTGCCCAAAAAATCCTAAAAAATGCAATTTTCAAGGCTTGTGGTGTCCCACCGGGCGTGCCAAAATATGATCAAAGAAAACATAACCTGTTCATAACATGCATAGACATTTAAAAATTATTCTAAGGAATATTACTAACATATAGTAAAAGAAATTTGCAAAAACACTTCGGATAGAGCTCAACGGGAGCACCCTGTCATCGTTCGATTTGCTCTCGATTTAGGGATGTGGGTGTGCTCTCAAAAAACTTGGAGAATTTACCTAATGAAAATTAGGAAGTTTTAGGATGGATTATGGACCATGAGAAACCCCATAATGGCACAATATCAAGTCTAGAACACCTGATTTTCCCCTAGAGCCTCAATGAGCCTAATGATGTTGAAATGCAGATTAAGCTACAAATGCTTATGCTAAGATTGATTTTAGAAAAAATGAAGTGTGATGTGATAATAATGCTATGAAAAACAATAAAATAAACTATGTTTAATCCATTATGCTAAGCTAAGATGTGTTATGAAAGCTTGAAAGATAAATGAAATCTAACAATTAGGATTTATTATGCTAAGTCTAGATAGAAATGAGCATAATAACAATGTATGAAGATAAAAACTAAGCTAATACTTTTCTCTTGGAAGGAGGAGTATTGATAGGATTCAAGCCAAGGGCTTGGGTTAGGAAGTGTTGGAAATATAGATGCAGTAACTGAGAGGGGGGGTGAATTAGTTAACCACAAAAATATTACCATTGATCCCTTAAATATCTTAACAAATTATTTACTATGCCACTTGGTAAATATACAGAGAAATGCTGAAACTTGATCCTTGAAGTGTGTAATAATTAAACTATACTTAAGCATTCATCACTGATTAACTTACATGAATAAAGAAAATAACATGAACACAAGAGACACCAGATTTACCGTGGAAACCCAATATGGGAAAAACCACCAATGTAACTAGTTACTATTTTTCACTCTTTTGAAGTGATGCCCAGTTAGAAGCCAACCCGGTAAAAGGTTACAAAACACACTGTTAGGTGTGACCTTGTTAGAGGATTTAATCACCCTGCTAGGAGTGGCCTTGTAAGAGGTCTTGAAACAATTCAATAGAACTGTCACCTTGTTAGAGGATTTACAAAATGGTTGTTAAACCAACTCGGTTAAGAGATTTTGATATCACTGCTACAATTGTAAGAGAGTAACAATGAAATGACCTGCAACTGAATTGTTGAATATAGATCTCTATTCTACTTCACTAGATGCTTACTGATCAAATAAATCTTTGCTGCTCCTCAAGGATATCTAACCATCCTTCAAAATTCGCACATACCTTTCTTCAAAATGATTTATGCATGCTGTATATGTTCTATTCACCACTTGACCTTCTATATATATGCCATTCTAATTAACATTTAGATTGTCAAGTCGGCACAAATAATTATTATAACAGTCAGCTTAGATAAACAAACTGTAATAACAATATCCTTTGAAAGGCCGACCATGCTCGGTAAACATTAATCCTAAAAAGATTTCCTTCGGTGACCGAATGAACTCGGTAACCACAATGAATTATGAAACATCCTTCGGAGACTGAGAGATCTCGGTAACCACTACTTTTCCTTCAATAACCGAGGAGGCTCGGTTAATACTATTACCCTGTCATGTTTCCTTTAGACACCCGAGAGATCTCAGTAGACGCTAAAAACTACCTAGCTGACCGACTGAGCTCGGTAGACACTGAGAACCGCTTAGCTGACCGACTGAACTCAGTAGACACTAAGAATGATAATTGATATGACATTTGTGTGACATCAAAGACAACACATAGCTAATCCAACAATGTCCTTCAAACAATTGTATCCAACAATCTCCCTCTTTGGCATTGATGGCAACACAACATGTCATAGCACAATGAAATTTTACAGAGAAACCTAGAGTAAGAAACATATCCTTAGCTTCATTCTGATTCCCATCATCTTCAAACTTTTTTTTGACTGAGAACTCTCCCTCTTAACTTCTCAAATTATTCTTCTTAGAAATTTCTTGAAATGACAGCAAACTCTCCCTCTTTGACAACACATGCCAAAGACAACTTACACAATTTCGGTAAATATCAATGTACCTTATGTACTGATTCATATGCAATGATTCCCTGACTATGCTACATCAACTGATTGATCTTCAACATGTTCTGGTTGATGCATCACTAAAACTTTATTTAGTGAACCTCGGATAGGGGAGTGACCCCTAACTTGCCTCTTAGATACAAGAATGCATCCTTAGGTAGTGGCTTGGTGAAGATATCTGCACTTTGTTCTTTTGTATGAATATATTCCAATCTGATTTCCTTGTCCTGCACCAATTCTCTAACAAAGTGATATTTTATTGCAATGTGCTTGGTTTTGGAATGCATTACTGGATTCTTTGAAATATTTATTACACTTGTATTATCGCAAAATATAAAAACTAGTTCTTTGATCTCAACCTTCATGCCTTCCAAAAGCTATTTAAACCATACAATATTAGAGCAGTTTACTGCTGCAGCAACATATTCTGCTTCTGCTGTGGATTGGAATGTGCAGTTTTGCTTTTTACTAGTTCAAGATACTAACCTCTTGCCAAGAAAAAATGCTCCTGATGGAATATGGATGAAGTGACTGAGAGGGGGGGGTGAATTAGTCAACCATATAATACTTAACAATTTCTTTCCAGATCCCTTAGGATATCTTAATGAATATTATCTGTTTAGCACTTGGTAAATAGATTGCAGTAACTTTGTAGATGCAGAAAGTATTAGCAAAATTATCTTTAGATATTTATCAGCACTTGTATATGATTAAGATAACCATTAAGAACACAAGAGACACAAGATTTAACATGGAAACCCAATATGGGAAAAACCACCAATGTATCTAGATACTGATTTTCACTTTTTTGAAGTGATGCCCGGTTAGAAGCCAACTCGGTAAAAGGTTTACAAAACACACTGTTAGGTGTGACCTTGTTAGAGGATTTAAGCACCCTGCAAGGAGTGGCCTGGTAAGAGGTCTTGAAAACAATTCAATTGAATTGTCACATTGTTAGAGGATTTACAATATGGCTGTTAAACCAACTCGGTTAAGAGATTTAGAATTCACTATTACAATGATAAAAAGGTAACAATGAAAATGACCTGTATAATAATGCAACTACCTTGCTGATTACAGATCTCTGTTCTGCATAAGTGCGATCCTTCCTGATCAAATATATCTCTACTGCTCCTCAAGGATATCTGATCATCCTTCACAAATTCGCACACACCTTTCCTTTTTCTCTTCTATATATCTTCTGCTATGTTCATATTTTATTTTTCACATTTGACCTTTTATTTATATGATTTTAGATTTGTCAAATCGACATTACATAGTATAACAGTCGGCTGAATTAAGCAAACTTTATTTGCAAAAATCCTTCAAGGGCCGACAGTGCTCGGTGACCATAACTTTCTACAATCTTTCAAAGACCGAGGGAACTCAGTAAACACTGACAATCCTTTTTCTTCGATAACCGACTGAACTCGGTAGATGCTAACTTTTCTTTGATAACCGACTAAACTCGGTAGATGCTATCTTTTCTTTGACAACCGACTGAACTCGGTAAACACTGAATTTTCTTTGACGACTGACTGAACTCGGTAAATGCTAATTTTTCTTTGATAACCGAGTGGACTCGGTAAGCATTAATTTTACTGCCTGGCAGACCGACTGAGCTCGGTAGGTACTGAATGCTGCAGACTATGACATAGTGTGACATCAAAGACAATACATAATTTGAGTAGCAATTTCATTTAGACAATTGTTTCCAACAACTCCACCACTTGTACTCTTTCTGTCATCAATGTTTCCTACCCAATAAGCATCAGTAAACACTTTTAAATCCAGATTACCTCCAAATTTATACCACAAGCCATAATCTTCAGTTCCCCTTAAATACCTCAAGATTCTTTTGATTGCCATCATGTGATTTTCTTTGGGTTTAGCCGAGAATCTTGCCACTATACCAACTGCTAAGGCAATATCAGGCCTTGTGTGTACTACATACTATAATTTTCCAATCATTGATTTGTATAAGGTCTGATCTACTTCTTTTTAATCATCATCTTTGGTAAGCTTCAGTCCAGTACACATGGGTGTACCAACTGGTTTTGAGTCTTCCATACCAAATTTCTTAAGTATTTCCCTAATATATTTACACTGAGTAATGTAGATACCATTTTTGTTCTGCTGAATCTGAAGTCCAACAAAAATTATTATCTGACCAAACATAGACATTTCAAATTCTTTGTTCATATGCTCTAAAAATTCTTTGCACTGATCATCATTTCGTGTAAACACAGTATCATCCACAAATATTTCTGTCAAAACAATTTTGTTATCTGATCCTTCTTTGATGTATAAATTACTGTTGTCATTAGCTCTTTTGAAATCAATCTGAGTAAGATAGTTATGTAATCTTTCATACCATGCTCTAGGAGCTTGTTTCAGACCATACAATGCTTTGTGTAATTTGCAGACCATATCCCTTTTGTCTGGATCAATAAAACCTTCAGGTTGCTCAAT
Source organism: Chamaecyparis obtusa (assembly GCA_027943335.1). Taxonomy (NCBI): domain Eukaryota; kingdom Viridiplantae; phylum Streptophyta; class Pinopsida; order Cupressales; family Cupressaceae; genus Chamaecyparis; species Chamaecyparis obtusa. The sequence continues at coordinate 563,791 of BSBK01005652.1, read as the reverse complement.
GTAGACTTCTTCCTCAAGAATACCATTGAGAAATGTAGATTTTATATCCATCTGATATACCTTAAATCCTTTATGTGCTGCATATGCAAGTAAAGTCCTCACACCTTCTAATCTTGCAACAGGAGCAAAAGTCTCTCCATAATCTATTCCTTCTTCTTGAGAATATCCTTTACATACCAATCTTGCTTTGTTTCTTGATACTTGACCATCTTCATTCAACTTATTTCTGAATACCCATTTTGTCCCAATTACATTTTTATCTTTAGGCCTAGGTACAAGAGTCCATGTCTTATTTTTCTCTATTTTCTCTATTTCTTCATTCATAGCCTTAATCCAACTTTCATTTTCCAATGCATCTTTGACATTTTTAGGTTCAAAATCAGCAAATAAACATGTACCTTTTAGTTTACTTCTTGTCATAGTACCATCTAATTTGTTTCCAATAATCTGATCTGGTTTATGATGCTTTCTAACGTACTTGGCCAATATAGGTTCCTTGCTTCCTGAATGAGTTACATTGTCATCTTCTTCATCTTTAGGTTCAAGTTGCTCGGGCTCGGTAGATACTTGCTCGGTAGCTTCAGATTGAGACTCGGTACTTTATGACTCGATCTGAACTTCTTCTTGTGACTCAGTTACTGTACTGGGCTCGGTAGATGTAGTTTCCTTATTGATAGATGTGTCTGGCAGTGTATCAGGTTCGATGTAAACAAATTTTCTGTAATCTTCTGGTTCCTTTTTGCTTTCTTCTTCTGTCTTTTCTGCAAACTCATCAATTCTCACATGTGCACTTTCTATGATTTTGTGAGTAGACAAATTTAGACATCTATATGCCTTACTTTTGCAAGAATATCCCAAAAATATTCCTTCATCACTTTTTACATCAAATTTTCCTTTTCTAGATTCTTTTAAGATGTAACATTTACTACCAAATACTTTTAGGTAACTTACATTTGGTTTGTAGCCATACCATAGCTCATACGGAGTCTTGAAGGTGTCTTTTCTCAGTTGTACTCGGTTCAAGGTATGAACTGCAGTGTTGATAGCTTCCTTCCAGTATTTCATAACAATGTTCTTTTCAATCATTAGAGTCCTTGCACAGTCCATGATAGATCTATTCCTTCTTTCAGCTATTCCATTCTGCTCAGGAGTTCTTGGGGCTGATACCTGTCTTTTGATTCCTCTTTCAATGCAGAAATTATTGAATTCATGGGAGATGAATTCACCACCTCTGTTTGATCTCAAGCATTTTATTCTTTTTCCTGTTTCCTTTTCTACTCTGGCTAAATACCATTTGAACTTCTCAAATGCTTCTGATTTTTCTCTTAAATACATAACAGTCATCATTCTAGAGTAATCATCAACAAAGAGAATAAAAAAAATTTCTCTGATATAGCTCTCAATTCCAATAGGTCCACATAAATCAGTATGCACAATTTTCAAAATTTCTTCAGGCTGATAGTTTTTACTTTTAAAACTAGACTTTCCCATTTTACCAATTTGACAATTCTTGCATAGACCAACATCAGGTTTCTTCAAAGTAGGAATACCTCTTACTTTCTTGAATTTGCTTATTTTCATCATGTTGTCAAAATTTACATGACATAACCTTTTGTGCCATAACTAACTTTCTTCAATTTGAGCAATAAAACATGAGTAATCACCAAGATCAAGATAAAACAAGTTACCTTTGGTTTGTTTGCCTAATCCTATCAGTTTTCCTTTGTCATCCAGCAGTCTTGCTTTTCCATTCATGAATTCAACTTTGAATCCAATGTTAATTAGTTGTGCTACACTTAGAAGATTATGCTTTAGTCCTTCAACCCAATATGCATTATCACATATAAGTTCTTTGGTTAATGAAATTCATCCCTTTCCTTTTATACAACAAGGTTCATTGTTTCCAAACCTTACATTACCACCATCAAAGTTTTCAAAGTGTTCAAACTTAGTCCTGTCACTAGTCATATGATGTGAACATCCATTGTCTATAATCCATGTATCATTCTTGCTTATATGAAAGATAAGTGCCATCTCATCTTCATCATTATCAGATTCATCTTTTACAGCAATGAAAACAATTTCTTCTTCACTATCATCCGAATCTTTAGCTAAAAAACATGTTTTCTTACCTTTATCCTTAAATGATTTGAAATTCTTCTTGCCATTGTACTTGTAACTTTTCTTCTCATCTTTTCTTTGCTTGTTTGGACACCTAGCTGTAATATGACCAATTTCTTCACATGAAAAATAGATTAAGGGAGTTTTACCTTTGTATTTTCCTTTGCCTCTTGAATACTTCTTTGCAAGTAATGCTTCAATAACTTCAAGATCGCTATCAGAACTTTCCTTTGATTCTTCTTCACTTTCTGATTGGATTTTCTTCCCTTTCTTGAGTGAAAGTTGGGCCTCAAAAGCTGATTCAATATTTTTAGAAGTTGGAACATAGTTGTCATAGTTATCCAGTTCAAAGGCTATCAATCTTCCAACTAAGGCATCCAAAGTTATATTGTGATTTTCTTCACATCTTCTTTCTTGAATAGCAGAAACTCTTATTGCATAAATAGGAAGTAATGTTCTAAGAACCTTACTTATAACAGTTTCATCATCAATTTTTCCTCCAGAAGCTCTGATTGCACTAACACTTGTCTTGATCCTTTCAACATATTTTGCAATCTTTTCTTCTTCTCTCATTTTCATCTGATCAAATTGTCCTCTTAGGCTCTCTGCTTTGGCTCTCTTCACATTGTCATCACCACCATAGATTTTCTTCAGCTTGTTCCACATTTCATGAGCAGTTGTGCAGTCTTTGATTTCATCAAATTCTTCATAGCTAAGAGCTGATGCAATGTCTATCATCATAGTGTTATGGTTCTTCTTCTCTACAATGTCTTCAACAGTTAATGTGCCAGTAGGAATTGTATATTCTTGATCAATATATTTGCATCCTGAATCACCAATGGAAGCCAGATGTAGTCTCATGAGACCTTGCCATGCTGAAAAGTTATTTCTATTAAGCCTTGGAATTTCTCTTTTGTAAGACATCCTGATCTTTAGCTTAGGTCCTTGAAACCCTTCCTGCAAGCACCAAAAGCTCTGATACCAATTGTTGGAAATATAGATGCAGTAACTGAGAGGGGGGTGAATCAGTTAACCACAAAAATATTACCACTGATCCCTTAAATATCTTAACAAATTATTTACTATGCCACTTGGTAAATATACAGAGAAATGTTGAAACTTGATCCTTGAAGTGTGTAATAATTAAACTGTTCTTAAGCATTCATCACTAATTAACTTACATGAATAAAGAAAATAACATGAACACAAGAGACACCAAATTTATCGTGGAAACTCAAAATGGGAAAAACCACCAATGTAACTAGTTACTATTTTTCACTCTTCTAAAGTGATGCCCGGTTAGAAGCCAACCCGGTAAAAGGTTACAAAACACACTGTTAGGTGTGACCTTGTTAGAGGATTTAATCACCCTGCTAGGAGTGGCCTTGTAAGAGGTCTTGAAACAATTCAATAGAACTGTCACCTTGTTAGAGGATTTACAAAATGGTTGTTAAACCAACTCGGTTAAGAGATTTTGATATCACTGCTACAATTGTAAGAGAGTAACAATGAAATGACCTGCAACTGAATTGTTGAATATAGATCTTTGTTCTGCTTCACTAGATCCTTACTGATCAAATAAATCTTTGCTGCTCCTCAAGGATATCTAACCATCCTTCAAAATTCCCACATACCTTTCTTCAAAATGATTTATGCATGTTGTATATGTTCTATTCACCACTTGACCTTCTATATATATGCCATTCTAATTAACATTTAGATTGTCAAGTCGGCACAAATAATTATTATAACAGTCAGCTTAGATAAACAAACTGTAATAACAATATCCTTTGAAAGGCCGACCATGCTCGGTAAACATTAATCCTGAAAAGATTTCCTTCGGTGACCGAGTGAACTCGGTAACCACAGCGAATTTTGCAACATCCTTTGGAGACTGAGAGAGCTCAGTAACCACTACTTTTCCTTCGATAATCGAGGAGGCTCGGTTAACACTGTTACCCTGTCATGTTTCCTTTAGACACCCGAGAGATCTCAGTAGACACTAAAAACCACCTAGCTAATTGACTGAGCTCGGTAGACATTGAGAACCGCTTAGCTGACTGACTGAACTCGGTAGACACTGAGAATGATAATTGATATGACATTTGTGTGACATCAAAGACAACACATAGCTAATCCAACAATGTCCTTTAGACAATTGTATCCAACAAGGAAGGAGGGTTAGAGTTGGGGGTTTGGTTAGGGGTTGAGTCAAAGAGATAAGGATTGACTTTCATGGGTTGAATGGACCAAGGTTGAGTTAAGCTTAAAGGTCAAAGTTAGGGTAAGGGTTTATGGTTTTCTAGAAGAGTCTAGAGGTTCTTGGGTTTTCTGGAAGATATCTAGGATTTAGGGATTTAAATAAATATTAAATTTATTTAAAGTTGGTGACAATATTTATTTAATAAATAGGGATTAAATATTTAAATTAGATTTAAATATTTTTGGGACGGGGTATCTTAATTAAATATTTTTAATTAAGATAGGGGTATTTAATGGCATAATAATAAATTAATTAATACATGATGATGTCATTAGGGGATTTTGGCAAATAAAAATACTTTTATTTGGCAATGAGTTTTAAGGTGTCTACACAACCATATGAGATTCCTTAGGATTTTCTTGAAATCTTTCCACTATTCCAACCGCTTGAGCATTATTTGGTCTGTTATGAACAACATTTTGCAACTTACCGATCATAGATTTGTACAAAGTAGCATCTACTACATCAGATTCATCATCCTTAGACAATTTACATCCTATTACCATGGGGGTACCAACCGGTTTGGAGTCATCCATACCAAAAGTCTTGAGTTCTTCTTTCACATATTTAGATTGATTGATATATATATACCATTCTTTAGTTGTGAAACTTGTAATCCAATAAAGAATTTGATCTCCCTAACATTGATATTTCAAACTCCTTCTTTATTTCTTTAGAAAATGCTAAAGTCACCTCATCATTTCCTCCAAAGATTATATCATCAACAGACACTTTAGTTATCAACAACTTATACCCTTCAACTTTTAGGTACAAATTACTATCATCACTTGTTCTATTAAAATTGATCTTAATCAGATAGGAATGTAACCTTTCATACCATGATCTTGATGCTTTTTTCAGTCCATATAATGCCTTTTTCAACTTGCATACCATGTCCTTGTCCTTTGTCAATGCAAAACCATCAGGTTTTTCTATGCAGACCTCTTCTTCAATAATTCCATTCAAGAGAGATGACTTGACATCCATTTGAAAAACTTTAAAATTTTTATAAGAAACATAAGAAAGTAGAATTCTTGCCCCTTACAGTCTTGCCACTGGAGAAAAAGGTTCACCATACTTTTGTCCTTCTTCTTGAGTATAACCCTTAGACACAAACCTTGCCTTATTCCTGATCACATCTCCATCTTCATTCAATTTGTTCCTGAACACCCATTTGGTACCAATCACATTTTTATCTGTTGGTCTAGGAACAAGTTTCCATGTATCATTCTTCTCAATTTGATCAAGTTATTCCTCCATAGCTTTTACCTAATCTTCATCCTTGATTGCTTTCTTCACTATATTAGGCTTAAACTTGGAAATCAAACAAGTACTTTCTCTGAGATTTCTTCTGGTTAGAAAACTTGCATTCTTATCACCTATAATCTGATTAGAAAAGTTATTTAACTTCACATACCAAGGTATCACTAGTTTGGGTCTAGGTGCTTCTTCTTCTAACAATTAAATAACTTCTTCCTCATTGCTTTGTTTTGCAGGTTCATACAACTTTGGTTCAATATCAACGATCTCCCAATCATCCTCTATCAATTAGTTGCTTGAATCATCATGTTTCTCTAGGTATTCACCCACCTTTACATTTGTACTCTTGATCATTTTGTTAGTTCTCTCATTGAAACACTTGTATGCTTTAGTTTTAGTAGAGTAACCCAAGAAAATACCTTCATCACTTTTTGGATCAAACTTTCCTATGTAATCATTCCTCTTAATATAACATCTACTGCCAAAAGATTTGAAATATTTAACATTAGGTCAGTGAATACACCATGGCTCATAGGGTGTCTTATCAGTTACCTTCTTTACTTGCACTTAGTTTAGTGTGTAAAAATCAGTACGCATTGATTCTTTCTAGTATATTTTAGGTACATCACCTTGAATCAACATTGTCCTTGAAACATCCACTATAGTTTTGTTCTTCCTCTCTGCAACACCATTTTCTTGTGGAGACCTTGGGGAAGACATTTGTCTCTTGATTCCATTATCTTCACAATACTTAACAAAAAATTTAGAAGTGAACTCACCACCTCTATTAGACCTTAAACACTTCAAATTCTTACCTTTTCCTTCTCAACTAGTGCCTTCAATGCTTTTAATTTCTAGAATGCATCAGACTTATCCTTTAATAAAGTTACCCACATCATTTTGGAATAGTCATCAATAGATAATATGAAATATATATCACCTTGATATCTCCTATGTCTCATAGGCCCACAAATATTAGTATGCACCAAATCAAGTATACCTTCAGATGAAAAATATTTTCTTTGGAAAGTAGAACTAGTTAACTTACCCAATTGACATTCCTTACACATTATGTTGTCTGGCTTGACTAATTATGGAAATCCTCTAACTGCATTAATCTTACTCACTTTGATTAAACTATCAAAATTTATATGATATAACCTTTTATGCCATAAGCAACTATCTTCAACCTTTGCAACCAAACAACTATTCACATTATTATTCAGGTGGAATAGATTACCTCTAGTTTGTCTATCGGTAGCAATCTCATCGCCTAATCTTCCAATTATTATGAACATACCTCCTTTGAACTCCAATTTGTAACCTTTATCATTTAGCTAACCCTAACTCAATAGATTATATGTTAGACCACCCACAAGATAAACAAAATCTATATCGCTCTTACCATTCAAAGAAATAGTTCCTTTTCCTTTAACCAAACAAGGTGTATTGTTGGAAAATATTACCACACCACCATCAAACTCCTCAAACTTAATGAACTTACTCTTGTCACTGGTCATGTGATGTGAGCACTCGTTGTCTATAATTCATTCATCATTGTGTCCCGTATGAGAAACTAGTGCCTTTTCGCCTTCATATGGATCTTCTTTGACTACAAAAAATGCAATCTTCTCTTCCTCTTTATCTTTTGATTCTTCATTAGTAACTCCATCAACTACAACATAGCATTATTCTTCTCTTTATCCTTGAAACTTTCTAAACTTATCTTTTTGTTTACCATCAGGACATCTAGCTGCAATATGTCCAATCTTATTACATGAAAAATATTTCAATGGTAACTGTTGTCACTAGGGATTGCACCCGAGTATGGCTAAGTGTAGAACCTAGAAATCCCATGAAACATGGGACTATTCTCAGGTTGTGGGTAACCTATTAGAGAATAGACCTCTAGATTAAGGGTTGGCTTCCCTTTGAATCACTTGAAAACTTGACTAAACTTTGAAGGGAAAGGGAGAGAGAGTGCAAGAAACTGAAACTAAAACTAAGGCGATTCACCAAACAAAAGAAGATTCAAAACTTAATTAAGTTTACTGCAACAGCCAAACAAAACTGCATTTCACAACTTGATTCTTCTTCCTTAAACTCCTCATGAAATAAGGTACTTGAAACACAGAGAAGGGAAGATGATTCCACAATTTTGATCTTTTCAGTTTGCACACGAATTAACACTACAGAGCTAAGATGAATTTATGAACATTCAGCTGGATCAACATGCAGATTAAGGATACGAGAACATCACAATAATCCTGCATGACATTCAAAAGAGGAAATCTGAAATTGTAAGGAAACAAGAAGGATCAATTTTATTGCTAAAAAGAAACTATGTACAAGATGTGTCTCTCAGAGCTACATCACTCATATTAGAGAGAAGAGAATGAAGAGCTAACCTCCATCACCAAAAGTGAGAGGTATAAAAAGGAAACCTAGGAATCTGGATTCAAATCCCACCACCTCCTAAGAATAGAAAAAAGATCTCAAAATAGACCCATGAATGCCTCCTAAACTCGGATGCTAGATTCCTGAGTTTTTAGGGGAAGCTAAAAAAGTGGGATGCCTAAAATAGATAGTCAAAGAAATGACCACTTTACCCCCCCTAATTCATGCATTAATAATATTCTGACGACAGTTTATAAAATACCATCGCCGGAATTTACATTAAAATCATGCAATGACTATTAAAAATTAAGACCCTACCCCACTATAACCTAAAAGAGTGGATTTAAAATATATTCTAAAATAGTTTCAACCTAAAATGGGGAAATATATTTTAAAATATTTACATTTAAATAAACTAAAACCCACATACAATAAAAGGGCACCTAGCATCAAAAATTAAACATTAATTAAAACTCTCAACCCAATTTTCTAAAAAATGGGGAAAGCACATAATTAAATGTTTTGAGGGACCGAACCAAGAAAATAAATGGAAGATGCTGAAAAATCAGCACTTCACTGCAAGCAAGATGGGGAACTTGCCATTTGCACTGGCACTCAGGCTCAATTTGGGAAACTCTGTATCTTTTCCTTGAGGCATCACATTGTCAAGGTAGGTATTGCCTTTGGCACTTCATCCTGTATCGAAGCATGGAATCTCTGTTATTTTTATTTACTTTCATAGCACTATGTTGTAACCCTAGGGCACAACATCTATGCCCTCTGCATTTAATTCTTTAAGATAATGACATTGTTTTGATTGATCATGCTAGTATATTTATGGTTTGTGAGCCACGACTTTGCACTACTATAAATGCTTTGACTCCTTTGTGTATTTATTTGGTCACCATGCACTTCTCTGCGGAGTTGTATGAAAATAGGGCATGACCTCCATGTTTCCTTGTTGTTAATGTTTGGTAAGTATGTGTTACTTAAGAACTAGTGTCTTTTATCTATGTATGTTGATCATAGCAATGGCATGTGTTTTGTATTTCATCTTTGTTAAAACTATGGCATGTTCTACTTTTGATTGAGCTCACTATGAAAACATGTGATACCACACTACTGTTGAATATTTTCATGGTGCCATACCTCTTTTACACATTGTTAGCACGTGCAAAAAATTTCATGGCTCTAGCCCTTTTCCCCTGGTCTCTATAGTTATTTTTAGGTCTCTTCCTTTAGCCCTGGTTCAACTATTCAATAAACTAGCCATTACATTTAAAACCCTTTGTTATGCCCTGGCCTTGTTCTAATTTTGTGTTACCTTTTCGGGTCACTTATAACTTTTAAATGCATGTGCTTTATTTTTTGGTCAGCCCCAGTGTTAACTTTTCCTAAGTTTCTACCCCTGGCAGCCTTTAATTTTTCCTAGGGTCCTCAGTGCCTAATTTTTCCTAAAAGCCTAAGTCTCGGCGTTTAATTTTTCCTATATTCTGGCTTAATATTTTCCTAGGCCCAGTCTTCTGACAACATCTCAATCTGACGGTTGGCGTAAGTTCTCATTGACTTTGTCAGAGGCTTGAGATCTTACGCCAGTTGTTGATTCTCCTTTATGACAGAGCTTCTCAAATAGGTGGGTCTGTTGATACGTATGCACAAATGGTGACATCTTATTGGTCCATGTTTTAACACGTTGGCTATTGTCAGTGGGACCTAGGTTTCCAACTTGTCAGAGGGTCATGACACTTGTATTGAATCAACGGCGGGCGTAAATTCTTATGAGATGTGTCAGACATATGAGATTTTGAGACAACCGTTGATCCATTTGTGTGACGTAACCTTTTCTTTTGGCGGGTCCATCTGCCAGATATGCTGATGTGTTGTACTGTGATTGGTCCACGTAGTGTGAGCTGGACGTGTTGTCAGGCGGGCCTGGTATCTCAGTCAGAGGATTCCTAATCGACGGTTGGTGTGTAAGCGCATAGATTCTTTTGAGCCTTTCACATCTTGTGCCAGCCGTTCGATCTTCCAGGTGGCTTAATGTCCTCAGTGGGGCCATTTGCCAGGTGGTGCAGGATTGTTCAAATTTTATTGGTCGACATGGATGATGTGGCAAGGTGGGGTCATTGTCAGAGAGATCAGTGATGAGGACAAGATCTACGGTTGGCGTAAGTTCTCATGAATTTTGTTAGAGCTATGAGATCTTACGCCTGCTATCTGATTATAAGGCTTATAGGAAGTGGGTCCTGTGTCAGTGTGACCGAGCATGAGCCGCGAATGAGGTAACGACAAGTGGCATAAAGTGGGCCCAAATGGGGTCTAAGGTCTTAGCGGTCCAGATAAATAAGGTTAGTAGTCTGACAAATTTATGAAGGCTTCACTTGTTCGCATGAAATAGCGACAGTTCTCTAAGTTTTTTAGCGGTTCAGCGAACAAGTGTTCGCGGAATCGCTAAACTTTCTAGTAGATGGATAAAGTGTTTCGCGAACTGGCGGTGTCCTTTTGTTGCTAGTTCGCTAAATGTGGGGCTGAGGTTAGAATTTTCTTTGGGTCACCAAGCCGTGGAGTTAAGTGATGAGTTAGGTTTTCTTTCTATGAACAGAATAATGCCTTGTCGCGTGTTCATTGGAAGTAAACCCAGGGTGGCAGTTGAGTTAAGTTTTAAAAGATCGCGAAAGGGAGGAATCGGATGATCAGGACTTAAAGTTGATCGAGATTCAAATTTTGACCATTGATTTGCTACTGGCACTTGGAGGTAGTCGTTTATTTTCAAATTTGAATTTTTGAGGGTTTCTCAGTGACAGGAAGTACTAGAATTTATGGTTTTAATAGCTGATTTTGATTGGTTTGGTGGTGCTTGCTGTCGCGGAGTGGTCTAGGGTGCCATGACTAATTGTTGGGGTTTCTATTGTACCATGAAGTGTGGTTTTGTGCTTGAAAAGTGTTTGCAGGTGGCCGATTTGACTGGTTTTCATGGCAATTCCTTGGTTTACTGTGCTGATCTCGCAAATTTTCATAATTACAAATCTGTTTGAGATCTATTTTCTCTGGGTTGCTTGTGTTTATTCCCCTGCAATAAATTTTGATGTAGTTTTTGGTTGGTTGAGTTGTTGAAACCCTAACCCTAGTCACCTGAAGCTTGATGCATCCTTTTTGAGGATTCCAAGGTGACTAGGGGTATAAGAAGTAAAATGTTTTATTTTGAAAGGGTTCTGATCTTGATTAGTTCCAGGGAGTTGTAGCAGGCGGTATCATATTGTATTAGATTGAATAGAATTTCCTTGTAGTCTTTTGCAGGTTATTGAAGTGGTTTTCTCTCTTCTCTGCTTTGAACATGTACATGATTCATTATACTTAATACAATTATTTCAAGCTTTCAAGTCTCTCCTTGGTGTCAATCTTGTGAATTCTAGATTTTTTTATCTATTGCATAGGATTACCTTTGTATATGTTCTAGTCTTCAGTTCTTGATCTAGGATCAAGTGAAACATACTTTGGATAGGACATAGATTCACTTTGATTTGTCTACAGAAGGATGTTATAAGTAGTGGATGGGCTGGAATGTTTGTATTTATGGCTATGAGTCTTAGACAGTAGTTGGTTCATGTTCAATGTTTGTATTTGAGATTTGCCCAATGGATAATGGCACTGATCAGGGATTAGTATATTCAGTTGAGTTCAATGCTTGATTAGCTCTTGTTTACTTCTTTCCATCTTCATTTATCAACACCTTTTCATTTTAATTGTATTTGGTTGATAGTAGTAACACCCTATAGTAATGGAGAGTCAATGAATGTGAGGTTAGCATTTAGCACTTTCTTACTATTCAATCTGTTGTTTGGACCCAGTCTTTGGTGTGTGAAGTATAGTTTTCACTGTGTTAGGTGCACCCCCCTTGGTTTTGCAGAGCCAGAAGTGAAGAGGGTAGTCTTGTCCCTATAGTTGGTCCAATTACCCTAAGATCCTTATACATTTTGGAACTAACCAATCCTAAAATCAACTTGAGGGTATATTGGCAGCCTGAGAGCATAAGCATCCATTTTGAACACCAACACACATCTATAGCTTTACATTATCATTAGATCCCCATGACTATATTAAAATCCTTTCATGAAGTCTTGGTGACCTGCAAGCACCAAAGCTAGGGCATCATTGTGTTCCTAACTTCTTGATCCCAAGTGTTGATCTCATCTCTTGCTCTCTGTATTTGATTGAGCTTTTTGAGCTATGGCATTATTGAAGGCATGCGTTAAAATCTTTGCTCATTGTATGAGCTTGATGACATTCATTACTTTTACCATGTATTATTGTTGTTTTTGAGGGTCGAGGGCCATGCTCTTTCAAAAACTAGGGCATCGTGTATGTTCCTCTGTCATCTTTTATGTGGCCTGTAAACTGTCAAAACTTGTTGTATGGTGTTGATGCTAACCATTTTGACCCGTAAGCTTCTCCATCCCTTTGGTATTGGTGCTTTGCTGACGGCATCATCATTTGCTATTTGCATGGTTATTCGAAAACCTCCTTATTTTCCATTTCGATGAATCACCATGCTTCTATATATGTTCTTCTGTTGTATTCACGATTAGAAGACCCGTGAACTATTGTTGATGTTTACCTTTGATGTCGATGGATGGTATCATGCTATTACATCTTATGCCTTCTTCGAATGCTTGAAACATCATATTATTGTGTATCCTCCTTTTTCTTGGTGTCATTGTGTCTTCGAAATCTTTATTCATTACTTATTGAATGGCATCATGTATATATGCTTTGTTATTGACACTCCCTGCTCTATTTTTGGAGGCATTACCTCATTGCTTGTATTAAGCTAGCATGACTATTTGTATATCATCGGCTATGCTTAGAATGTATCTATGTTGGCACTGCTTTGTGCAGTGTGGTGCCGATTGTGGAGTCCTTGTCACTGCAACCCATGTATCTCCTGCTAAGCATTTAGCCCTTAAGGCCTGTGGGCTAGGGCATGGTGTTCACGTATTTTTTGTATTGATGCTTGTTGTCTTCGGTGAACAAGGGCATGGTGTTTGTGTTCTTTCAGCTACTGTTTAAATCGCAAGCCATCTTTATCATGTATTTGTTAATGCTCATGGCCCATGTAATCTGTGAGATATCTAGAGCACCATTCCTTGTGAATTCATTGCTTGTGAAATGTTGAATGTTCTGCAATGACCCATGATTGTATTTATTGTTGATGTTGGGAGCCTGAGCCTGAATTATTGATGTGATCTTCTTTCTCATTTGATTTGAATCTTTTAATGGGAGCTGGTTTCCACTGTACCCTAGGGCCCATGAGTTATAGAATGTAATGTGATTCTTGTCATTACATGCTTGGCAATGCTACTTAAGATGCTCACTATTTTTATATGACAACATACTTGTTTGGTGCTCATAGCATAATCGTGATGCTTTGTGTTAACCTCCACTCTATGACTTAAGCATCTTGATTATTAATGTTTTATTTCTATATGATCTTAGCATGCCATGATTGTTGTTCCCTTGGCTATGAAAAATGCATCAGAAAAATACATTACTAGTTTTTTACTTGCATGAATGCATGAATGCTTATGGTAACCCTATCCTCATAGTATACTTCTATATTCATTGATACTCAACTTCTCTAATTGTTTCATTATATAGCTACCATATGGTATTGGTTCATCATACCATCTCATTGCATCCTTGATGTTGACAACATCCTTTACTTGGTTTTTCATGCAGATTTGGGTTCTTTTCATGCCATGATATTGTATAGCTGATGCAGATTTGTGCACCTCCTATTATGATGTGATGAGTCCCATTTGAAATCCATAATATATTTTTCCTTAATATGTAGATTCATGTCTTTTATTCTCTTTTTGATTTGATGATTCAGTGTACCCTGTTGAATCTGTTAGTGTCCTATTGACCATGCTATATTTGATTTCTCTTTGTGATCCATGAGTGTCCCACTGACACTACTCATTTATTGAATGTTTCCCTGTTGATCATGGGTGTTCTTGCCCTATGATGTAGCCGCTACCAAGGAAATGAGGTTTTCCTGGCATCGACTGCATCACAGGTCAAGGTGTTTCATTTGCACATGGAACAAACACATTAGTGAAAACAATGGTATCTCTTTCATTTCTAGAGGCTTTTATGCACATGCCCTGAGCATAGCCCATGTCAAAGGTATATGGCTAAGTGTATATATGCATTTGTAAATACTGTGATACCAAGCATTGCTTAGATTCATGGATCTAACCCATATCTCCTCTTTCCTTCTTGCTAGTTCTGGACCACAGGAGCTCTCTAGATAGGATCGGATCTAGACACCATTACCAAGCAATGTCTGGTACCCCTGTATTTCATTCTTCATTACTTCATGTATATCTACACTTATTTATAAAATTCTGGCAATGGCTATGCTCATGGCCTATGTGAGCCTGGATAAATGTTCTGCTCAGTTCTTTTCCTTTTGTACATCATACTTAACATTGATACATGCATATGAAATGCTTAGATGTAGTTCATTTCCTTTCTCTTTCATGCACTTTACAATGAAATGAACACAAATTTAAGAAAGACAACTAATAATTCAAACTAGGGTACAGTAGTCTCACTTTGTAACTAGGCCCCCAAAAGAATGAAAATAATGGAAACATTCTGGTGACCTCTAATGGGTGCTTGCCTGCTAAGCATCCTAACCAGTTTCCTTTAAATCCATTGGGCACAGAGTCATATAAGCCTAAAATATGAACTTAGTCTCATCAAACAATCCTTCTTGCTAACAAAACCACTAAGTGTTGGAGATAACTTCTCTGGATTATTGCTACTCACACCAAACCCAAAATTGGACTGAAAGCAACATTGAAAGCTAGCTTGTGCTAGGGCACTTAGGAAACACAAAAACTTGAAACCTCCAACCTACCCTACTCTAACCAATATCGGCAAACTGGTTAAACAAATCCATTAACTGGATTGTTGAAATAGCTTCCCATTCTCCTTAGGGTATTACGCGTTGCATATTTGATGCCAACAAATAGAAGATGTGACATAAGAACATATTGAACTATCTGGCATATCAAATTTTAGAATTTTTAGTCTAGATAACTAACCTTGATCTATCCATAGGTTTTGTTCTCCCAAGGAGGCTGATAAGATTGAATAAGCTCATCATCATTAGTGAGTGGACTTCTGACATCACCCAACCTGGAATCTTTGAAAATAAATATCCTGTTTGACCCCATCTGAGATAGATATCTGATAGGACACCCCTTTGAGAGTACGAAGCCAGGCATCTCTTGCTTCATATGCATCTCATTAACAACTTCAGCATGCTGATCAAAAATCTGCACCTCCATGATAGTCTTCCATACCATTTATTCTTCTACAGTTAGAGGATCATCCTCTTCATCAGTTGGAACATCCAATATCTCATCAAACCTATCCAACTATCTCAGGTCCTTAACAATAACTGGCCCCTCCTCATGGTCCATGAAACAAAATTCATGAGATTCATCCACCACTTTAATCTAAACAGGTACTATCACTGATTCTACAGCTAGAATAAAATTAACTTCTCAAAAAACAAACTCTTCCTCAAGATAATGCAATCTATTATCTTTTTTAGGAAGATGAGAAACATCAACAAGAGTGGAGCAGAAAACATCAATTATCAAATCAAAATCATCTGGTTGTTCTAAGTTAGCAGTAACTATATCTTTCTTATCATAATCAAAGAGCTTGACTAATAAATCTTGCACTACCTCATCTTGTTCAATATAAGAAGGTATTTCCTCAAACAAACTAGTTAGGGTCTCTCCTTCTTCATTTGCTTCCTGATCCTTATCTGGCTACTCTAATTTATAAACATGTAACAAGTCTACTTGTTCCTCATGATCGCCATGATAAAGTACATCCAAAAGACAAAAATCATTCTCTTCCTAGTGGCCTGAAATGCTATGAGGTGTAAGGGGCTATTTAGGAATTGGTTCATAGGGCTTTATCTGTTGCGGGACGGGCTCATTATCACTTAGGAAGTCAAACCTTCTAGGTGTCTCTTTTATAGGAATAAAATGATGTGGCTAGAAATATGGGATAGGGTCATGAATAGGCTCTAAGAATGCATGGAGGTTAGGCCCCAGTTGACTAAGATTTTGAACTGAAGGAGAAATCTTGAAGCTTGGAATTTCAATAGGAGTGCTAGTGGACTTACCGGGAAAGAAGCTTGGGATTTGAACCTTGTGAGCCTCCTATCTAGTCTCCAAAGCCTCTAGGTTATCTTCAACAATATGAGGAGACTCCACATAGATCTCTTCCTTAAGAAGAGTTGGCATTACATAATCTAGATACAAGGTCCATGAGGGCCTCCAAGACTGCATTAAGCTCCCTTTTCCCTCTAGTGGATCTAGTGACTTTTCTTGCATTGGGGCAGCAGTGACCTCCTGATCTCCTTGACTTGGTGCTTTTGCCAATAGATTCTTAACCAACTGATCATTTTCTATTAACTCTTTTGGGAGATCCTTCTCAGTTTTTGTAGTTGTAAGATGGATGGCCCTTATCAATTCTTGATGATCCTCAAGACTTTTCTCATAGACCTTTTCTTGTCTCAAGATCAATTCATTCTTTTCTTCAAGGGTGTGCTCATAAATTTCTATCTTGTTCTATAGCTACCATGAGGTCCCTTCTTTTTGAGCCACCAACTCCATATACTGCCTTGAGAGCTCCTCTTTCTGAGACTTCATCTCTGCATAGTTTTTCATGAAAGAGCTCATTTCCTCCCAAAAAATTGCCAACCAGCCATTGGAGCTTGAATCTGAAGTGGTGTTGGGCTAATTCTGAGGATTGTAATGGTGATCCTCATAGGGCGGTTGATAGGAATGCTGCCAGGATGCTTGATGTTGGGTGGGGGGGTATGGTAGTGCATGTTGGTAGCTTGTTGTTTGTGGGCTATTTTGGTTATATGTTGCTACTTGGCCAGCTTGATATGGCATGAATGCTGGCATATTAGTGGCTTTTTTAGGATATGGGGATGATAGGGAGAATATGCATTAGGAATTGACATGCTTACTCATCAAATGAGCTGGTAAAAAGATATTTTCTAAAATTTATCAGCACTTGAACTGCTTAAACCAGTAGATTTTTCTCAGAGTCACCATGGTGTTTGAAACAAACTACCTCTCGAAGGGTGATTGCACTAAGGATCACACCAAAAACTCAGTGAATGATGGAAAACAAAGTTGTCCCACTGGGCTTGCCAAAAACTTTTGTCACTAGGGATTGCACCCGAGTATGGCTAAGCATAGAACCTAGCAATCCTGTGAAACATGGGACTATTCTCAGGTTGTGGGTAACCTATTCAAGAATAGACCTCTGGATTAAGGGTTGGCTTCCCTTTGAATCCTGAAAACTTGACTGAACTTTGAAGGGATAGGGAGAGAGAGAGTGCATGAAACTAAAATTAAAACTAAGGTGATTCACCAAACAAAAGAAGATTCACAACTGAATTAAGTTTACTACAATAGCAAAACAAAACTACATTTCACAACTTGATTCTGCTACCTTAAAATCCTCATGAAATAAGGTACTTGAAACACAAAGAAGGGAAGATGATTCCACAATTCTGATCTTTTTAGTTTGCACACAAATTAACACTACAGAGCTAAGATGAATTTCTGAACATTTAGCTAGATCAACATGCAGATTAAGGATATGAGAACATCACAATAATCTTTCATGAGATTCAAAAGAGGAAATCCAAAATTGTAGGGAAACAAGAAGGATCAATTTTATTGCTGAAAAGAAACTAAGTACAAGATGTGTCTCTTAGAGCTACATCACTCATATTAGAGAGAAGAAAATGAAGAGCTAACCTCCATCACCAAAAGTGAGAGGTATAAAAAGGAAACCTAGGAATCTGCATTCAAATCCCACCACCTCCTAAGAATAGAAAAAAGATCTCAAAATAGACCCATGAATGCCTCTTAAACTCAGATGCCAGATTCCCAAGTTTTTAGGGGTAGCGGAAAAAGTGGGATGCCTAAAAAAGATAGTCAAAGAAATGAGCACTTTACCCCCCTAAGTCATGCATTAATAATATTCTGATGACAATTTATAAAAATACCATCGCCAGAATTTACATTAAAATCATGCAATGACTATTAAGAATTAAGACCCTACCCCACTATAACCAAAAAGAGTGGATTTAAAATATATTCTAAAATGGTTTCAACCCAAAATGGGGAAATATATTTTAAAATATTTACATTTAAATAAACTAAAACCCACATACAATAAAAGGGCACCTAGCATAAAAAATTAAACATTAATTAAAACTCTCAACCCAATTTTCTAAAAAAGGGGGAAAGCACACAATTAAATATTTTGAGGGACCGATCCAAGAAAATAAATGGAAGATGCTAAAAAATTAGCACTTCACTGCCAGCAAGATGGGGAGCTTGCCATTTGCACTAGCACTTAGGCTCGATTTGGGAAACTCTGTATCTTTTCCTTGAGGCATCACATTGTCAAGGTAGGTATTGCCTTTGGCACTTCATCCTGTATCGAAGCATGGCATCTCTGTTATTTTTATTTACTTTCATAGCACTATTGTGTAACCCTAGGGCATGACATCTATGCCCTATGTATTTAATTCTTTAAGATAATAATATTGTTTTGATTGATCATGCTGGTATATTCACGGTTTGTGAGCCATGACTTTGCACTACTGTAAATGCTTTGACTCCTTTGTGTATTTATTTGGTCGCCATGCACTTCTCTATGGAGATGTATGAAAATAGGGCACGGTCTCCATGTTTCCTTGTTGTTAATGCTTGGTAAGTATGTGTTGTCGAGGCACTAGCAGCTTTTATCTCTGTATGTTGATCGTTGCAACAGTATGTGTTTTTTATTTCATCTTTGTTAAAATTATGGCATGTTCTACTTTTGATTGAGCTCACTTTGAAAACATGTGATACCGCACTACTATTAAATATTTTCTTGGTTCCATACCTCTTTTACACATCTATAGCTTTACATTATCCTTATCCCCATGACTGTATTAAAATCCTTTCATGAAGGCTTGATGACCTGCAAGCACCAAAGCCAGGGCATCATTGTGTTCCTAACTTCTCGATCCCAAGTGTTGATCTCATCTCTTGCTCTTCGTATTTGATTGAACTTTTTGAGCTATGGCATTATTGAAGGCATGTGTTAACATCTTTGTTCAGTGTATGAGCTTGATGATGTTCATTGCTTTTACCATGTATTGATGTTGTTTTTTAGGGCCAAGGGCCATGCTCTTTCAAAAAATAGGGCATCATGTATGTTCCTTTGTTGTCTTTTATGTGGTCCGTGAACTGTCAAATTGTTGTATGGTATTGATGCTATGCATTTTGACCTTTAAGCTTCTCCATCCCTCTATCATTGGTGCTTTGCTGATGGTGCCATCACTTATTGTTTGCATGGTTATTTGAAAACCTCTTTGTTTTCCCTTTCGATGAATCATCACGCTTCTATGTATGTTCTTCTATTGTATTCACAACTAGAAGACCCATGAACTATTGTTGATGTTTACCTTTGATGCCAATGGATGGTATCATGCTATTACATCTTATGCCTTCTATGAATGCTTGAAACATCATATTATTGTGTATCCTCCTTTTGCTTGGCACCATTGTGTCTTCGAAATGTTCATTCATTACTTATTGAATAGCATCATGTATATATGCTCTATTATTGACACTCCCTGCTCTATTTTTGGAGGTGTTACCTCATGGCTTGTATTACGTTAGTGCCACTATTTGTATATCATCGGCTATGCTTAGAATGTATCTATGTTGGTGCTTCTTTGTGCAGTGTGGTGCCAATTGTGGAGTCCTTGTCACTGCAACCCGTGTATCTCCTCCTAAGCATTTAGCCCTCAAGGCCCACGGGCTAGGGTGTGGTGTTCACGTATTTTTTGTATTGATGCTTATTGTCTTCGATGAATGAGAGCATGGTGTTTGTGTTCTTTCGGCTACTATTTAAATTGCAAGGCATCTTTATCATGTATTTGTTAATGCTCATGCCCCATGTAATCTGTGAGATATCTAGAGCACCACTCCTTGTGAATTCATTGCTTGTGAAATGTTGAATGTTCTGCAATGACCCACGACCTTTTCATCACTGCATTGTATTTATTGTTACTATTGGGAGCTTGAGCCTGCATTATCAATGTGATCTTCTTTCTCATTTGATTTGAATCTTTTAATGGGAGTTGGTTTCCACTGTATCCTAGGACCCGTGAGCTATAGAATGTAATGTGATTCTTGTCATTACATGTCTAGCACTAATACTTCAGATGCTCATTTTTTTTATATGACAACATACTTGTTTGGTGCTCATAGCATAGCTATGATGCTTGGTGTTATCCTCTACTGTGTGACTTAAGCATCTTGATTATTAATGTTTTATTTCTATATGATCTCAGCATGCCATGATTGTTGTTCCCTTGGCTATGAACAATGCATCAGAAAAATACATTACTAGTTGTTTACTTGCATGAATGGATGAATGCTTATGGTAACCCTATCCTCATAGTATGCTTCTATATTCGTTGATACTCAACTTCTTTGATTATTTCATTGTATAGCTACCATATGGTCTTGGTTCATCATATTGTCCCATTGCATCCTTAATGTTGACAACATCCTTTACCTGGTTTTCATGCAGATTTGGGTTCTTTTCATGCCATAATATTGTATAGCTGATGCAGATTTGTGCACCTCCTATTATGATGTGATGAGTCCCATTTGAAATGCATAATATATTTTTCCTTAATATGCAGATTCATGTCTTTTATTCTCTTTTTGATTTGATGATTTAGTGTACCCTGTTGAATCTGTTAGTGCCCTGTTGACCATGCTATATTTTATTTCTCTTTGTGATCCATAAGTGTCCCACTGACACTGCTCATTTACTGAATGTTTCCCTGTTGATCATGGGTGTTCTTGCCCTATGATGCAGCCACTACCAAGGAAATGAGGTTTTCCTGGCATCGACTGCATCACAGGTCAAGGTCATTCATCTACACATGGAACAAACACATTAGTGAAAACAATGGTATCTCTTTCATTTCTGGAGGCTTTTATGCACATTCCCTGAGCACAGCCTATGTTAGAGGTGTATGGATAAGTGTATATATGCATTTGTAAATACTATGATACCAGGCATTGCTTAGATCCATGGATCTAACCCATGTCTCCTCTTTTCTTCTTGTAGGTTCTAGACCACAGGAGCTCTCTGGATAGGATTGGATCTAGACACCATTCCCAGACAATGTCTAGTACCCTTGTATTTCATTATTCATTACTTCATGCATATCTGCACTTATTTATGCAATTTTAGCAATGGCTATGCTCATGGCCTGTGTGAGCCTGGATAAATGTTCTGCTTAGTTCTTTTCCTTTTGTACATCATACTTAACATTGATACATGCATATGAAATGATTAGATGTAGTTCATTTCCTTTCTCTTTCATGAAATTTACAATGAAATGAACACAAATTTAAGAAAGACCTTTAATAATTCAAACTATGGTGCAGTAGTCTCACTTAGTAACTAGGCCTCCAAAAGAGTGAAAATAATGGTAACATTCTGGCGACCTCTAATGAGTGCTTGCCTGCTAAGCATCCCAACTAGTTGCCTTTAAATCCATTAGGCATAGAGTCATATAAGCCTCAAATTTGAACTTAGTCTCATCAAACAATCCTTCTTGCTAACAAAACTACTAACTGTCAGAGATAACTTCTCTGGCTTATTGCTACTCACACAAAACCCAAAATTGGACTGAAAGCAAACTAAAAGCAACACTGAAATCTAGTTTGTACTAGGGCACTTAGGAAACATAGAAAGATGAAACCTCTAACCTACCCTACTCTAACCAGTATCAACAAACTGGTTAACAAATCCATTAACTGGATTGTTGAAATAGCTTCCCATTCTCCTTAGGGTATTACGCTTTGCATATTTGATGCCAACAAAGAGAATATGGGACATAAGAACATACTGAACTATTTGGCATATCAACTTTTGGAATTTGTAGTCTAGATAACTAACCTTGATCAGTCTATATGTGTTGTTCTCCTAGAGAGGCTGATAAGGATGAATAAGATCATGGTCATCAGTGAATGGACTTCTGACATCACGCTCCCTAGAATATTTGAAAATGGATATCTTGTTTTACCCCATCTGAGCTAGCTATCTGATAGGATACCCTTTGAGAGTATGAATCCAGGCCTCTCTTGTTTCGTATGTATCTCATTAATAACTTCAACATGTTGATAAAAAATCTTCCCCTCCATGATAGTCTACCATACCATTTTTTCTTCTGCAGTTAGAGGATCATCCTCTTCATCATTTGGAACATCGAATAGCTCATCAAAGCTATCCAACTATCTCAGGTCTTTAATAATAACTGGCCCCTCCTCATGGTCCATGAAACAAAATTCATGAGATTCATCCACCACTTTATTGCAAATAGGTATTGTCACTGATTCTATACCTAGAACAACATTAACTTCTCAAAAAACAAACTCTTCCTCAAGAAAATGCAATCTATTATCCTTTTCAGGAGGATGAGAAACATCAACAAGAGTGTAGCAGAAAACATCAATTATCAAATCAAAATCATCTTGTTGTTCTAAGTTAGTAGTAACTATATCTTTCTTATCATAATCAGAGAGCTCGACTAATAAATCTTGCACTAGCTCATCTTGTTCAATATAAGAAGGTATTTCCTCAAACAAACCAGCTAGGGTCTCTCCTTCTTCATTTGCTTCTTGATCCTTATTTCGCTACTCTAATTTATCAACCTGTAACAAGTCTACTTGCTCCTTATGATCACCATGAAAA
This sequence comes from Chamaecyparis obtusa, assembly GCA_027943335.1. Classification (NCBI taxonomy): domain Eukaryota; kingdom Viridiplantae; phylum Streptophyta; class Pinopsida; order Cupressales; family Cupressaceae; genus Chamaecyparis; species Chamaecyparis obtusa. The sequence goes on along the minus strand of BSBK01005652.1, from coordinate 540,861 downwards.
AGTACATCCAAAAGACAAAAATCATTCTCTTCCTAGTGGCCTGAAATGCTATGAGGTGTAAGGGGCTCTTTAGGAATTGGTTCATAGGGCTTTATCTGTTGTAGGATGGGTTCACTGTCACTTAGGAAGTCAAACCTCTTAGGTGTCTCTTTTATAGGAATAAAATGATGTGGTAGGAAATCTGCGATAGGGTCATGAATAGGCTCTAAGAATGCATGGAGGTTAGGCTCTCATTGACTAAGATTTTGAATTGAAGGAGAAATCTTGAAGCTTGGCATTTCAATAGGAGTGCTAGTGGACTTACTAGGAAAGAAGCTTGGGATTTGAACCTTGTGAACCTCCTATCTGGTCTGAAAAGCCTCTAGGTTCTCTTTAGCAATATGAGGAGACTTCTCCTCAATCTCTTCCTTAAGAAGAGTTGGCATTACGTAATCTAGATACAAGGTCCATGAGGGCCTCCAAGACTGCATTAAGCTCCCATTTCCCTCTAGTGGATCTGGTGAGTTTTCTTGCATTGGGGCAACAATGACCTCCTAATCTCCTTGACTTGGTGCTTGTGCCAATAGATTCTTAACCAACTGATCATTTTCTATTAACTCTTTTGGGAGATCCTTCTCAGTTTTTGTAGCTGTAAGATGGATGGCCCTTATCAATTCTTGATGATCCTCAAGACTTTTCTCATAGGCCTTTTCTTGTCTCAAGATCAATTGGTTCTTTTCTTCAAGGGTGTGCTCATAAATTGCTCTCTTGTTCTCTTGCTGCCATGAGGTCCCTTCTTTTTGAGCCACCAAATCCATATACTACCTTCAGAGATACTCTTTCTGAGACTTCATCTTTTCATAGTCTTTCATGAAAGAGCTCATTTCCTCCCGAAAAACTGCCAACCAGCCATTGGAGCTTGAATCTGAAGTGGTGTTGGGCTGATTCTGAGGATTGTAATGGTGATCCTCATAGAGCGGTTGATAGGAATGCTGTCGAGATGCTTGATGTTGGGTGGGGGGGTATGGTAGTCCATGATGGTAGATTGTTGTTTGTGGGCTATTTTGGTTATATGATGCTACTTGGCCAGCTTGATATGGCATGAATGCTAGCATATGGGAGGCTTTTACATGATATGGAGGGTGATAGGGAGAATATGCATTAGGAATTGACATGCTTACTCATCAAATGAGCTAGCAAAATGATATTTTCTGAAACTTATCAGCACTTGAACTACTTAAACCAGTAGATTTTTCTTAGAGTCACCATGGTGTTTGAACAAACTACCTCTTGAAGGCTGATTGCACTAAGCATCACACCAAAAACTCAGTGAATGATGGAAAACAAAGTTGTCCCACTGGGCTTGCCAAAAATTGTTGTCACTAGGGATTGCACCCGAGTATGGCTAAGCATAGAACCTAGCAATCCCGTGAAACATGGGACTATTCTTAGGTTGTGGGTAACCTATTCAAGGATAGACCTCCAGATTAAGGGTTGTCTTCCCTTTGAATGACCTAAAAAATTGACTAAACTTTGAAGGGAAAGGGAGAGAGAGAGTGCATGAAACTGAAACTAAAACTAAGGCGATTCACCAAAAAAAGAAGATTCACAACTGAATTAAGTTTACTACAACAATAAAACAAAACTGCATTTCACAACTTGATTTTACTTCCTTAAACTCCTCATGAAATAAGGTACTTGAAACACATAGAAGGGAAGATGATTCCACAATTTTGATCTTTTCAGTTTGCACACGAATTAACACTATAGAGCTAAGATGAATTTCTAAACATTCAACTAGATCAACATGTAGATTAAGGATACAAGAACATCACAATAATCTTGCATGAGATTCAAAAGAGGAAATCCAAAATTGTAGGGAAACAAGAAGGATCAATTTTATTGCTGAAAAGAAACTAAGTAAAAGATGTGTGTCTCAGAGCTACATCACTCATATTAGAGAGAAGAGAATGAAGAGCTAACCTCCATCACCAAAAGTGAGAGGTATAAAAAGGAAACCTAGGAATCTGCATTCAAATCCCACCACCTCCTAAGAATAGAAAAAAGATCTCAAAATAGACCCATGAATGCCTCCTAAACTCGGATGCTAGATTCTCGAGTTTTTAGGGGTAGTGGAAAAAGTGGGATGCCTAAAAAAGATAGTCAAAGAAATGAGCACTTTACCCCCCTAAGTCATGCATTAATAGTATTCTAATGATAGTTTATAAAAATACCATCGCCGAAATTTACATTAAAATCATGCAATGACTATTAAAAATTAAGACCCTACCCCACTATAACCAAAAAGAGTGGATTTAAAATATATTCTAAAATAGTTTCAACCCAAAATGGGGAAATATATTTTAAAATATTTACATTTAAATAAACTAAAACCCACATACAATAAAAGGGCACCTAGCATAAAAAATTAAACATTAATTAAAACTCTCAACCCAATTTTCTAAAAAATGGGGAAAGCACATAATTAAATATTTTGAGGGACCGATCCAAGAAAATAAATGGAAGATGCTAAAAAATTAGCACTTCATTGCAAGTAAGATGGGGAACTTGCCATTTGCACTGGTACTTAGGCTCGATTTGGGAAACTCTGTATCTTTTCCTTAAGGCATCACATTGTCAAGGTAGGTATTGCCTTTGGCACTTCATTCTGTATCGAAGCATGGCATCTCTGTTATTTTTATTTACTTTCATAGCACTATGTTGTAACCCTACGACATGACATCTATGCCCTCTGTATTTAATTCTTTAAGATAATGACATTGTTTTGATTGATCATGCTAGTATATTCATGGTTTGTGAGCCACGACTTTGCACTACTATAAATGCTTTGACTCCTTTGTGTATTTATTTGGTCACCATGCACTTCTCTATGGAGATGTATGAAAATAGGGCATGACCTCCATGTTTCCTTGTTGTTAATGATTGGTAAGTATGTGTTGTCGAGGCACTAGCCACTTTTATCTATGTATGTTGATCGTTGCAACAGCATGTGTTTTGTATTTCATCTTTGTTAAAACTATGGCATGTTCTACTTTTGATTGAGCTCATTGTGAAAACATGTGATACCGCACTACTGTTGAATATTTTCTTGGTGCCATACCTCTTTTACACATCTATAGCTTTACATTATCCTTATCCCTGTGACTGTATTAAAATCCTTTCATGAAGGCTCGGTGACCTGCAAGCACCAAAGCTAGGGCATCATTGTGTTCCTAACTTCTCAATCCCAAGTGTTGATCTCATCTCTTGCTCTCCGTATTTGATTAAGTTTTTTGAGCTATGGCATTATTGAAGGCATGCGTTAACATCTTTGCTCACTATATGAGCTCAATGACATTCATTGCTTTTACCATGTATTGTTGTTGTTTTCGAGGGCCGAGGGCCATGCTCTTTCAAAAACTAGGGCATCGTATATGCTCCTTTATCATCTTTTATGTGGCCCGTGAACTGTCAAAACTTTCTATATGGTATTTATGCTAAGCATTTAGACCTGTAAGCTTCTCCATCCCTCTGTCATTGGTGCTTTGCTGATGGCACCATCACTTGTTGTTTGCATGGTTATTCGAAAAGCTCCTTGTTTCCCTTTCAATGAATCACCGCACTTCTATGTATATTCTTCTGTTGTATTCATGATTAGAAGACCCATGAACTATTGTTGATGTTTACCTTTGATGTTGATGGATGGTATCATGCTATTACATCTTATGCCTTCTCGGAATGCTTGAAACATTGTATTATTGTGTATCCTCCTTTTTCTTGGTGCCATTGTGTCTTCGAAATGTTCATTCATTACTTATTGAATAGCATCATGTATATATGCTCTGTTATTGACACTCCCTGCTCTATTTTTGGAGGTGTTACCTCATTGCTTGTATTATGCTAGCGCCACTATTTGTATATCATTATCTATGCTTAGAATGTATCTATGTTGGTGCTGCTTTGTGTAGTGTGGTACCGATTGTGGAGTCCTGGTCACTCCAACCCATGTATCTGTTGCTAGGCATTTAGCCCTCAAGGCCCGCGGGCTAGGGCATGGTGTTCACGTATTTTTTGTATTGATGCTTTTTGTCTTCGATGAACAAGGGGATGGTGTTTGTGTTCTTTCGGCTACTATTTAAATCACAAGCCATCTTTATCATGTATTTTTTAATGCTCATGGCCCATGTAATCTGTGAGATATCTAGAGCACCATTCCTTGTGAATTCATCGCTTGTGAAATGTTGAATGTTCTGCAATGACCCATGACCTTTTCATCACTGCATTGTATTTATTGTTGTTGTTGGGAGCCTGAGCCTGCATTATCGATTTGATCTACTTTCTGATTTGATTTGAATCTTTTAATGGGAGCTGGTTTCCACTATACCCTATGGCCCATGAGCTATAGAATGCAATGTGATTCTTGTCATTACATGCCTGGCATTGCTACTTAAGATGGTCACTATTTTTATATGACAACATACTTGTTTGGTGCTCATAGCATAACCATGATGCTTGGTGTTAACCTCCACTTTGTGACTTAAGCATCTTGATTATTAATGTTTTATTTCTATATGATCTCAGTATGCCATGATTGTTATTCCCTTGGCTATGAACAATGCATCAGAAAAATACATTACTAGTTGTTTACTTGCATGAATGGATGAATGCTTATGGTAACCCTATCCTCATAGTATGCTTCTATATTAATTGATACTCAACTTCTCTGATTGTTTCATTGTATAGCTACCATATGGTCTTGGTTCATCATACTATCCCATTGCATCCTTGATGTTGACAACATCCTTTACCTAGTTTTTCATGCAGATTTGGGTTCTTTTCATGCCATAATATTGTATAGTTGATGCAGATTTGTGCACCTCCTATTATGTTGTGATGAGTCCCATTTTAAATCCATAATATATTTTTCCTTAATATGCAGATTCATGTCTTTTATTCTCTTTTTGATTTGATGATTCAGTGTACCCTGTTGAATCTGTTAGTGCCTTGTTGACCATGCTATATTTGATTTCTCTTTGTGATCCATTAGTGTCCCATTGACACTGCTCATTTACTGAATGTTTCCCTATTGATCATGCACATGCCCTGAGCACAAACCATGTCAGAGGTGTATGGCTAAGTTTATATATGCATTTGTAAATACTGTGATACTAGGCATTGCTTAGATCCATGGATCTAACCCATATCTCCTCTTTTCTTCTTGCAGGTTCTGGACCACAGGAGCTCTCTGGATAGGATCGGATCCAAACACCATTACCAGGAAATGTCTAGTATCCCTATATTTCATTCTTCATTACTTCATGTATATTTTCACTTATTTATGCAATTCTAGCAATGACTATGCTCACGACCTATGTGAGCTCGGATAAATGTTCTACTAAGTTCTTTTCCTTTTGTACAACATACTTAACATTGATACATGCATATGAAATGCTTAGATGTAGTTCATTTCCTTTCTCTTTCATGCACTTTACAATGAAATGAACACAAATTTAAGAAGGACCACTAATAATTAAAACTAGGGTACAATAGTCTCTCTTAGTAACTAGGCCTCCAAAAGAGTGAAAATAATGGTAACATTAACTTGTCTTTGTACTTACGAGTCCCTCTAGGCAATCTCCTTATAAATAGTGCTTCGAAATCTCCTTGTGTCATTTCATCTTCCAAGATAGCTTCAAGTTCCCTATCATAACTTATCATGTAATCAAAATCATGACTTAATTTTTTACGTTTTCTTACCAGTACATTAGACATTGATTCTTTGAATGTTGCCTCAACTTTTGGAATACTGTTATCAAAATTATTTAACTCAAATGCAGTAAGCTTACTGATCAGTCCATATATAGCAACATTGTTAAAAGTTCTCATCTCATTCATAGAAGACACTCTAATGGCATAAGTAGGTAGTAAAGTTCTCAACATTTTATTGACCACATCATCTTCCTCAATAGTTCCACTAGCAACTTTGATAGCACCAACAACTTCTTTTATTCTTTGACCATATTATGCAATATTATTTCCTTCTACTATCTTCATGTCATCATACTTACCTTTGAGACTATCTTCCCTAGCTTTTTGTACATGAATATCTCTACCATAGATTAGTTTCAACTTTTCCCAAACATTATAGGCAGTATCAAGTCCTCAGACATCAACATATTCAATTTAGATAAGGAACTTACAATAGCTTCTTGTGCTTGAGTATTCTCCTATTGTTCCTTTAGTTGATCTATATTTAGAGTTCCAACAAGAGGTGTATACTTGTGTGTGACATGTGTCCAATACTAAGATCCCATACCTTTCAGGTATAACTTATCTTGTCCCTCCATACCTAGTAGTTTTCTTTAGTGAACTTGGGAGGTTCCTTCCTCATCATTGTGATCTTTTCCTCAAGCTATTAGGCTTACCAAAAAATAGGACCAACACTCTGATACTAAGTTTTAGTATTATTAGGTCCAAGATTATTGAGAGTGAGGGATGGATTAGTAATCTAACAATTAATATTTTCTTAAACCATTCAAAAATTTGCATTAATAAACATACATTGCATGCATAAATAAACTCATAAAGATAAACATCCACAACCATGTAACATAATAACACCAATTTTTTTCTCATGGAAATCCAACTCGAAAAAACCGTGTGTGGGGATGGCACCCACAAATAATTCTACACTATTCTGAAGTATGCTCGGTTAAGAGCTTAGCCCTGCTAAAAGCTTACAAAATGCTCAGTTAAGAGAAAGACCATGTTAGGAGCCACCTGGTTAAATGATTTATCTCTAGCCCTTTTAGGAGCTTTACTGTGTTAGGAGTAACCCTATTAATGGATTACAAACCCTAGTTAAAGAGTCACCTGGTTAAAGGATTTACAAATAAGATCTATTAGGATCTACCTGGATAATGGATTTTCTAGATGGAACTGATAGGAATCAACAAGTGAAAGTGATCTAAGAAAATATCACTTCTCCTCTGCTGGTATCGATCTAATTGAAGATCAATCTCTACTTCACATGCAACACATCTAAACCCTACAATCGCACACCTGCATTCGTGATCTTTCTCTTCTACACTTCCTCACCCTCACCTCATAATACATTACAAATGATATAAATATTTTTTCACTAACTAGGTCATCCAATGACCTAATACATTTGAATTACAATTCATTCTTGTGCAGTCCTTGAACCCTAAAACATTTTACCAATTATCAATTACAATTTCAGGTTCACATCAACTTCCAGATCCATTGCAAAATGATTTGATAAAGAAAATTTAAACCATACCACTCTCTCCAATGTTCTTGCACAACTCCAAGAAATTTGATCATCATGATCAAGAAAATGCCAACTCATCATTCCACATCGACCTTCCACATCACTACAATCCTTACAACGCTTAACTTATCGCAATACGATGCAACATCACCAGTTAAGGATCTAATTAATTATTATTAGAACTTCTTTTGCTTTTCATTGAGTGATATTTTATTCATTGAAAATTTGTCCTCCAGTCACCAATCATGATACGGTCGTGCCAACAACCCCATAACATAGTCAAGATAACATATCCTGAATCACAACACCAGAATCCAAACCTATTTGATACAAATATCAAATCATTCCTCCTTGGCTTCTTCCTATTCTTCCTCTTGACTTGTCAACCTTTAATCAATCATAGGTCTCACCATACATAAGATAAACCTGTGCGATCATAGATATAGAATCTAGAGACATCACTTAGTCTTCCATTATGATCGCACACTCCAACTCATTCTAAAGCTCTGGATCTAACCTCTTGAACATTGATCAACATAATAGGTACAATGTCAACTAACACACACTAAGTTGACATCAATGATAACATCATAACTAATCAACCTATCATCATATCTACAATAAATAGATACCATAACATTATCAACCTATCTCTACATCAGTTATGCCAATAATCTCCCCCTTTGGAATTGATGGTGTAATCACCTAAAAATGGACAAAGACAATTTAATTATAATTCAAAGAAAATCAAGTCAAATCAAGTCAAATCAAGGACAAAATTGAATTAATTGAATCACAATGCATAATTAGCCAATCAAAACGAAAATCAAATCCTAATGCAAGATAAATCAAAATTGAAAGCATTTTAGTCAAATGCAATCAAATCAAAATACAATTAATTTAATTAATTATATAGTCTTGGATTAAATTAATTCAACCCATTCAAGGGGTACATGGCTAAAGAAAATCAATTACCCTCAACAACCCAAAAGGAGAGGAAAATCAATCAACCAATGAAATTGGAGGAAAGGTATTCACATGGATCAAGCCAAAATTGAATCTCATTCACTCAAAGTGAAAGAGAATCTTAGCCATCCATCTTGTCTACTTGTCTCAAGCTTTGAGGACACAAACTTTGCATTGTCTTCAAAGGGTGGAACCAAAGACTTAACCCCAACTCAACCATGATCAAATGCAACTACACCCCCTCACCTTGGGAAATCTATAAAAGGAAGCCATAATTCCTTCATAATTCATCAACCACCTATCTGAGAATTGCATCAAACCTCTTACAATTTGAATTTAGAAAGCATTTGGAGAGCAATTTTAGCATTTTATCTTGATATTTGTGAGCTTTAGCATTAGCATTGTTTTATCATTGTCATTCTCATATTAGAACTGTCATTAGTGAGAGCTTGTTCAGAGCTTCATTATTCATTCTAATTAGAGAGCCATAGGATGCTCAATTAGTCATTGATATTGTTAAATAATTGCTCAATTGTGGTTGTATTTAGTTTCTATTTGATTTATTATTGATGATTAACCCTAATCCTATGAAGATACATTTATTTGTATACAGATGGCTACACTAGTAATACCAACCAAATAAATATTATCTCTTAGCTGATACATACTTGTAGTTCTTTGAACCTGATCTACCTCCAACTTTTCTTTTCTAATACTTCTCCCTCTTTCTCATATCATACTTCTTCCCATTTGACAACAATGGAAAAGGACCAACATGCCTAAGTCTTTATCTCTTTTTGATTGCTCCTCCCAAGGAGTAGTCTCCTAAACATCAATCCATAGTGAAATATATGGAAATAAATCCACTGGATTTATACATCAACAACATCTTAGTTTCGATCAGGTAGGGGCATACCCCTTAGCTTACCTCCAAGGTACTCAAAAGTATCCTTAGGTAGTAGCTTTGTAATGATATCTACTATCTTCTCCTTTGTCAGTATAGTGATACTTCACCTCCTTTTCCTAAACTTTCTCTCTCAGAAAGTGATACTTAATTGCAATGTGCTTAGTCTTAGAATGCATTACATGATTCTTGGAAATATTTATTGCACTTGTATTGTCACGATAGGTAGTTACTGATTCAATCACTTTTTATTTAATACCTTCAAGAATATTCTTCATCCATGCAATTTGTGTACAATTTATAGTTTTTGCTACATATTTTGCTTCAATTGTAGATTGTGAGATACAATTTTACTTCTTTATTATCCAAGATACAATCCTTTCACCTAGAAAGAATGCATCACCACTTGTGCTCTTTCTATCATCAACATTTCCTGCCCAATCAGCATCAGTAAACACACTCAAAGAGAAATCACCATCATGAGCATACTACAGACTATATTCAACTCTCCCTTTCAAATACCTAAATATCCTTTTGACTGCATCCATATGAGATTCCTTAGGATTTTCTTGAAATCTTTCCACTATTCCAACCTCTTGAGCATTATCTAGTCTCTTATGAACATGTTGCAACTTACCGATCATAGATTTGTATAAAGTAGCATCTACTACATAATATTCATCATCCTTAGATAATTTACATCCTATTACCATGGGGGTACCAACCGGTTTGGAGTCATCCATACCAAAAGTCTTGAGTACTTCTTTCACACACACACACACACACACACCATTCTTTAGTTGTGAAAGTTGCAATCCAATAAAGAATTTGATCTCCCTAATCATTGACATTTAAAACTCCTTTATTTCTTTAGAAAATGCTAAACTCATTTCATCATTTCCTCCAAAGATTATATCATCAACAAACACTTCAACTATCAACAACTTATCCCCTTCAACTTTTAGGTACACATTACTATCATCACTTGTTCTATTAAAACTGATCTTAATTAGATAGGAATGTAACCTTTCATACCATGATCTCGATGCTTGTTTCAGTCCATATAACATTTTTCAACTTGCATACCATGTTCTTGTCCTTTGTCAATGCAAAACCATCAGGTTTTTCTATGTAGACCTCTTCTTTAATAATTCCATTCAATAAACATCCATTGCATGCATAAATAAACTCATAAAGATAAACATCCATAACCATGAAACACAATAACAATAATATGTTTCTCTTGGAAACCCAACTGGGAAAAACCACTTGTGGGGATGACACCCAAAAATAATTTTGCACTCTTCTAAAGTACGCTTGGTTAAGAGCTTAGTCCTATTAAAAGCTTACAAAATACCCCGTTAAGAGCAAGACTCTATTAGGGGCCACCCGGTTAAGGAATTTACGTCTATCCCTGTTAGGATCTTTACCATGTTAGGAGTAACCCTGTTAAGGGATTTCAAACCCTAGTTAAAGAGTCACCTGGTTAAAGTATTTACAAATAAGATTTGTTAGGATCTACCCAATTAAGGTGTTTTCTTGATGAAATTGTTAGGATTCAATAAGTGAAAGTGATATGAGAAAATAACTCTTCTCCTCTATTGGTACAGATCTAGTTCAAGCTCAATCTATGCTTCACGTGCAGAACATCGAAACCCTACAATCACACACCTACATTCGTGATCTTTCTCTTCCACACTTCCTCACTCTCACCTCATAATACATTACAAATAATATAAATATGTTTTCACTAACTAGGTCATCCAATGACCTAATACATTTGAATTACAATTCATTCCCGTGCAATCCTTGAACCCTAAAATGTGTTACCAATTATCAATTACAATTTCAGGTTCACGTCGGCCTCTAGATCTATCACAAAATTATTTGACAAAGAAAAGTTAAACCATATCACACTCTCCAATGTTCTTGCATGACTCCAAGAAATTTGATCATCATGATCAAGAAAATGCCAACTCATCATTCCACATCACTGTGATCCTTGCAACACTTAACCACTTAGCGCAATATGGTGCAACATCACCGGTTAAGGATCTGACTGATTATTCTTAGAACTTCTTTTAGTTTTCACTAAGTCACTTCTGTCTATTCAAACTTTGTCTTTTGGTCACCAATCATGATGTGTTCATGCCAGCAACCCCATGACATAGTCAAGATAACATATCCCGAATCGCAACACCATAATCCAAACCTATTTGACACAAACATCAAATCATTTCTCCTTGGCTTCTTCTTGTTCTTCCTATTGACTTGCCAACCTTCAATCAATCATAAGTCTCACCATACATAAGATAAACCTGTGTAGTCATAGATATAACATCTAGAGACATCACTTAGTCTTCCATTACGATCATACACTCCAACTCATACTACAACTCTGGATCTAACCTCTTAAACATTCATCAATATAATATGGACACTGCCAACCAACACACACTAAGTTGACATCAATGAAAACATCATATCTACATCAAACACATACCATAACACTCTCAAGCTATCTCTGCATCAGTTATGCCAACAAAGTATGAAGTCCTTCTATTTGATTTAGACACTCGTAACACTTAAAATAATCTTACCTCTAGATGATTAGAGACCTATAAATATATGCACCAATATTATTGAGTGATACTATTTTTTGTATCATCTATGGTGGACCATAACCCCTTATACATGATTAGTCAACTGATTTTTGGTATCTAGGTATAGTAATCATGCCACTATACAAAAATAAAATGGGATCAAGGGGGGTTAATTCCACTTCTTATGGCACATTAGTAAGAAATATGATCCACTAGGCTCAAGAAGAATTAAGTGTTAAATGATTGTAATGATCCTTTTATTTAATTAAGGGTTGATTAAGGTAATGTGATTGGATAATGCAAGACAAAGGGATATAAAGGAGGAAAAGACAAATTTTGAGATGTACATGCTGACATAAAGTAGACAACTTAGTACAAAAACTAAAAACAAAAACAAGAGGGGGAAACTAAACTGTAAAATCATTTTGAAGGACATCTGGAGGGACTAGGTCACATAGATCGACCTATTCTATGCACTTCTAATTGTTTTTAGTCTCCCTATGTTTCCAAGGTCCTAAAATTTCCATATTTGATCTAGTGCAAGCAACACCGATTCTTGCACATAGAAAAAAAGGAAATTGTTGTGTATAGAGGGGTTTTCCTCATTCAAGCCCTAGTTTGGAATCAACCTTGAAATGAAATGAAATAAATGAAAATGTGCTAACATAGAGAAGAGGCTAGATTTGAATTAAGAAGTGCATTATACCTTGGTAATGTAAGTGCTTCTTTGAATGTGATCAAGAGTATTGATGCAATTGCCTTAACTCCACACAAAAACCTAAAAGAAAATCATGAAAGACATTCCTTGAATATTGATTGTTGTACTTTGCTACAATGTTTGAGAGAGAGAGAGAGAGAGAGAGAGAGAGAGAGCGAGAGAGAGATGCTTAGATGTATGTATGCTTACATGCATGGATTCCTAAGAGAGAGAGAGAGAGAGAGAGAGAGAGAGAGAGAGAGAGAGAGAGAGAGAGAGAGAGAGAGAGAGAGAGAGAGAGAGAGAGAGAGAGAGAGAGAGAGGAATGACTTGAAGTGGTGAAGATTTGAATACTTAAATGTATGGATGCTTACATTCATGGGTGCTTGTGATCTTCTTCCTTGATGATAAACTCCATTTCTTTTCTTTTAATGACGAAAATAAGCTTGATCCATGGAGAAGATAGCCTTGAAAACATTTTAGAATGCTTGAATGCCAACTTGGATCTTGATAATAACTCTTGAAATCTTGATTATGGATATGAATGCTTGAGAATGGTTACCAAAATGAGGAGAGATATGCTGTTTATATACCCCTCACAATATTTCAGAGCTTAAAAATTGAAGGAATTCAATGAGATTGATTTCCTACTTAACCATTAAGATAGGCCCCTGATTTGAATTTTAGGGAAAATCTTGAGGAATAGGTCAACCGACCTATTCCCCTTGAAAAATCTTAAAATTTGGTTTGGGGATCAGGATTGCAGAGAAGATATCATAATTAAAAGAGAAATGGAGATGGAGTAGTGAAAATCAATGCGAGAGTCCATACATGCTAAAATATGACCACACACAATAAGAAAAATAAAACCTTTTTACATATTTTTCTATAAAAGTATAGAAAACATAAAGAGTGTACTTCAAACTAAAATTTTGGGTGCCTAGAAGAAAAACTAGAAAATCCAAATGAATGGATATGTAGAGCTTTGAACTAGCTTTTTACTGTCTATTTATTTATGAAGAATGGACCCCAAACATCCAAGTTATAGTCTTAAAAAGGAAAACACCTTTACAGGGAATAAGAATAACACCTCATTATTCTAGTGACACCACTAAGGCTAAGAAATGGGCCACTAAATAATATTCAATAGATGCACTTGACATCACTCATGACCCAACCATTAAGAGTAAGCCCCTTTAGGGATACCCTATATCCACCCTCTTAATTGAGTTTAGCATGTAAATAACTGATGTAGTTAATGACATTAGCCCTAGGCAATGGTGCTACAACTTGCAATTTGATAAAAAATCTTTAAAAATTTAAACTTGTATAATAGTAGTGGCATAGTGGTTAACATGAAAAGACACAAAAATTGATGCAAATCCCCTATGTAGTAATGGTGTCAATGACTATACGAATTTAGATTTGGAAGCCCCATTATAGAATCCATTTTTTTTTATCACCAAATTATATTGTACTACATATGAATTTTTATGTTTTTGGGCCTTTTGAGTGCCATGGTGAGGTTTAATTTTCTATAGGATTCCCCTATATTTTTTTTTAGTAAAATCCTTGAAGAAATGAGAAGAAACTTACTAATTGAGAACTTTGATATCATGTTGAAGTTATCCAAAAACTCACAAGTACAACAATATATTAGAAACACCAAAAAAACCTTCAACGAGAAAGAGATGCAATGAATAATTGCTATGTTATCATATAACAAATGAATACACTATATTACAATAAGATGAGATGACCTTGCTATATATGTAATTATAAAATACTTAAACATACTAAGATCATACTATGTGTCTAATTCCTATGAAGCAATACAAAAAGGGAACTGACATAAGTAAACTTAAGGAACATGGTGTGGATATGTCCTCAAGTGTAACTAGCTAAGCAAAGAACCTTCTTCACATCAATAGCATTATTGTAGTTTAATACTTCAACCTTTGTATATCAAAATCTTAATGATGCATCCCAGTGCTAAACTATTTCCCCAAAAAATATATCTATTGGTACATAGATTCTAGGGGTCCATGATCTTATAGACAAATTTGTGACTTTACAGACAAAATCACGCCTCCTTTAGACTAAATCATATGACGTCATGTCCTAATATATGATAGATGTCAAAGACAATATTTTGACCAAGGCTACAATATAAATCTAATAATCAAACATATTACATATTACAATAGAAGCTGACACTTACATATTACATAATTACATCTACCAAATCAACAAATCTAATTAAAAGAAATAAGCAATATTAACTCTTCCATTTACTTTGGTCAACTATATCAATATCAATCTCAATGATATTTTCTATTTTTTCCTATTTAAATTATAAATATTTATAAAATTATACACCAAACTTCAATCTTATTCAACACTCACCTATAATGATATCCCTTTATCTGAAGTCTTAACATACCAATTTTTAATGTTTTGTCGGATGATTGTAAGGTTCACTTCACTTTCAAACTTGATAGGACCTAAAAAGAAAATACTAGGGGGACAAAATTAAACCTTTGGCTCGAGTGCAACCTGAAAAAACGTTTCCACCTTTACGTTAACGTTAATAAAGGTGGCATCTCCTCTTCAAGACTTTGAACATTTTTATTATAATTGGAGGGATACCAACTACCATTGAAAGATCTCACTTAAATGATTCAAATTAGATTTGCATAAACCTCAACACCTACCGACAATTTCCACCTAAAATTCCCCACAAAAGTTTAATTTCAAAAAAAGGAAAACAAAAACAAATTTTTTTAAAATGAAAAAGTTTAAACAGGATGGAAAATGTGAGATTATTGGGTAATTAAAAAGGGTTAATTAGGGCCTAGGATGCCATTCACGTTGAGCGAAAGCAATCTAACGCCCCACAAAAAACAAGAAGAATACAGGTCTGGCGTGGGACCCAGAGCATTGAAGCTCATGCAAAAAGAGGGAGCCCACATTCCATTTTCAAATCTGGGTCCCACACGCTTACAACTATGATTGGCCACGTCTGGAAAGGCCAGAGGACACACAAAATGGAACAAAACCTAGGTGGTAAGGAACAATTACGATGACACAGACGCCCCTCAAACCCACTGAAGTTAAGCAAAAGCAAATGAATTCCTGATAATTGAAGGAAGGATAATAACCCACTTCACTAATGTCCCTACGTTAGCCCAAGAATTTACATCTGGATTCATACATTCAATCAATCCCCACCTTGTGAAACCTACAATCGCCTAAAAATATACATCTGGACTGATTCAATCAATACCCACATAGTGAATTTCCAAGGATGTATATTATATTTTTCATTAAAATTAAAAAAATGGTCGCTAGTGGGAACAAGCTGCAATAGGAAGATATCTAGTTGGAAAGACACAGAGAGACAAGAATTTTATTGAGATCCACCCCCCGTTAGCTTCATCTGTACTACACAAAAGCTGATTAGCAAAGTCCAGGAATATATACATTGAGTATATATAATATATGTTTTCATATTATATGGTTTTTTTGGTGTTCAGACACAGAACAAGATTGTTTTTGCCTGGAGATACTACCACTCGTGGGAGTTCAGGTAGATTGGTTATTTTCTTCTTAATAGGATTGTTGTTTTTGATTTGCAATGTGTGCTTATTCATCTCATGGAATCAATCTGCATTGATGCTGTGTGTAATAGAGAGTGTTCGCTGGCTCAGTATGCTGACTTGGTTTAATAGAATTTTATTTTGTTTTCATTCTGGACTCTAGGAGTTTGCATTCTTCATATATCAAAATCGTAATATCTCGTAATGGTCTGCAATGTGGTTGAAGGTTTAGTTGGCTGTTTTTGCTCTTTTTTATGTGTTACATCAGTTTTGGATTTTGGGTATAGTTGTAATTGCCTTCTTTTGTTGTAGGAATTTAGATGGTATTCATTTTGGGTTTATTGGGTTTCACTGTGTGTCTTGCAAGTAGTTCTTCATTCTGAAGATTTCTGCATCTAGCCCAATACTCAATGCAAGCAGGCGTGTCTTTCAAAAGAGGAGGAATCCTGAATTGTTATCGGAACTCTGTATTTGTCATTTTTATTTTTTATTGATTACTGTATGCAGTCAAGATAAAACAGCTGCCTTTCTGACTTCTCATTCTGATCTCAGGAATGAATTCGTTAAAAAATATTGAAAGACAAACTCGAGACTGTAGGCCTCACCATGCTTTTCCTTTGAAGTATGGTGACTGGGGTTGTTTTGGCAATATTCTGAGATCACGGCTCTTGGAATCATCGTAGTGATTCTCGCCTCGTAGTGATTTTCGCCTCTCTGCAAGACTGTCCAGTAGTCTCAATTTATTTTCATTGGGATTGCAATTTTTTCATTCTGGTAAAAGCATTTGCTCTTTGTCCTTTAGATGCACAGTGGAGCACTGTTATTTATTGACCTAACAAGAATGCCCTGTCAATATTTGCCTTTTCACTTCAAATCAAGTGCAGAAGTGGCAAATCAAGCATCCAATTGGTGATGTGCATTTAGTCGGTATTAATACATGTCAGATAAATATGCTTTTCGGGTTGAAAACGTTTACATCCGGAAGAAAATCACAGCACATACTCAAAGGCCAATTTTTAACTGCATTACAAGTTCTTTATTTGCTGGAAGAAGGCACGTTAGATATGGTCATAATGTGCTACTCAAAAGAGAGTTCTCTATTCATCTTAGCCATTTGCTTAGTTGTTTGAATTATAACATGAAACAAGATCTAGCCCAATCAAATGTGCCGTTCACTGCTGAAATATTTTTGAATTGTAAGACAAATTCGATCCAGTTTGGCCACTATTTCTGCACACATTTTAAAATTTAAATTGCATCTATTAGTGCTATCTGTTGGTTGCTGCTAATTATGTTTCCTCTTATCCTCCTTATTGAGGTTGCGAGGAGTCAAGTTCTGCTAAATTTCTTTCATGGAGTCCATGTTGAATTTCAGGAGCAGTTTCATTATTTCATAGACCTCTATATTGTTATGTTTTCTGTTCTATATTGTACTATCGTATTTAAATGTTCTTCTACTTGTCTCGTTCATGACAAATATAGGCTTAAGCTTTAGTCTTTTAGTCCTAAAATTAAAAAAAATGAAAAACTTGATCTGGAAGAGTTTCTTTAACACGATAGCAGCAAACTCTGAAAATAGTAAGGAGTGATTGCTGTCCTTGAAAAATATGCGTGGGATGCTCAAATAATTACTAATACATGGCATTTCAGGTACTGCATCTACTGATTTCTAACGTCTGAATTAGACCAAATTATAACTTTGACATTTTGCGAGATTTAATAAGTCTCCATGAGTTAAATCTTTATCTCCCTAAGCATTAAACTCTTTTAAAATTGTGTATTCCTTAACTGAAGCTCTTCTCAGTATTGAAGCCTGTGAGGCTGGTAACCAGATAAGTAAAATTCTCATTCTAAATTGTGCCTCATTATTATTGACTAACATATCAAAGCATTCAATTGACACCAGATTTTCCTTTGTATGATTAGACTCAGGTAGGCTATTTTAAATATATATGTGAACTTATTTTCTTTCTAGTTAGGAAATGGGGACACTGGTAGGGAAAAAAATTGCACTGAAACTTGAGATCTACGGGTTCTGTATCTGAAGAGATGACGTTAATGCATATTTTCTGGGAAATCACCAGTCTAGCTGGAAAGTAATCTGCACAAGGAAACTGTAAGCATGTCACAATGCTTTAACTTTATCATCACACAAATGATTTCCAGAATCTAAATTTTATAGCCAAAATTCCAAGTTTTCTTCCGGACTCAAATGAGATAAAAATGAATAACAACTTCTTCTTGAAAGCTGTCAACAGTATAGCTAATGTTTTTGCAATTTTAGCTTCTACAAAGTGTTAAGTCATAGAGGAAAAACTGCTTTTAAATTCTAGTTTTTAGATCAAATTTAATTTGTAAATTTTATGTCTTTGGAGATGCTTATTTGGGATTTATCATACTATGGCATAAAAGTTCTTCCAGTGTTTGATGATGAGTTTCTCCCCAGAGACTTTAAGGAACTTAGCACCAATCAATCTCAGCTCTATAATTGTTGACATCATAACATTAGGGCAACAAACCTTCAAGACAAATTTGGCCAAGGAATGCCATTGTGGATATCATTGAAATTTCCTTTTGAAAATCCCTTGATGGAAGTTTGTTTCTGCAACTAATCAGATCACGATCTTCTGTTTCAAGCGGTGATGGTGCTGCTCTATTGAGCTTTGGCCTTTAGCTCTTGACATTCTGAAGATTTTACAAATTGGCTAACCTTTCTCAATAAAAATAGTAATTCTGAACCCAAATCTTCTAGAGGTGATCATGGAGATAATCTTGCAAAGCAAACTAATTATTCTTTTAGATTAGCCAATCTCTGAAGAGATTTTGGCAAAGGCTTAAAAGATATAAGATCATTTGAAACAGTTGAACCAATTGCTCTTTTAGATTAGACAATAACCTAAAAGACCTGGCAAAGGATCAAAAGATATAATCTTGGTATGTAAAGCTTATCTGATGGAAAAATAGCATGAGTTGGAGCAAGAGTGCAAAGCAAAAGGAGCGAGTCTTAACTCAAGGCTTGAGAGCAAAAGTATATCAGTATCAAAACAAGACTATTATGGATATTTATGTATCATTTCTCAAGATACAGTCTCATTACCAGGAAGATTTATGAAATATTCCCCTCACCAAATACTTAGACAATTTGAAGCAAGCTTCAGGGTACACACCCCCAGGTTGTTGTTTTGTGGCCCGCTATTTCCTACTAATATCATTAAGTGGTGCATGTCATGCTTTGTGGGTACCCTTACCTGGGTCTTTATCACTTTGAAGCTCTCTTTATTGGGAACTACTGATCTATGTACATTAATACGTTCTTTGTTTGTGGGTGTGTGCAGTACTCTCATATTGATAACAATTATAGTTAAGAAAGGTATGTAAAGCATTGCATGCGTAAAATCTTTGCCAATATAGAAATGAAACTTTGGGGGTGCAAATCCCTAACTTGTGTTAGTGAACTTCTTTTCTCCGGTGCTAACATTGTTCATGAATGTGAGTTTTGAATAACTCTTCCTTTCAATTGTTCTCTTTGTGATGCTCTCTTAAGTGCAAGCTGTGGGCACACATCTTTTTTATCCCTGTGATAGGATTTTGTTCCACAATAATACCTTCTTCATTGCATTTGTGTCTTCTTCATCTGTCTTTTGATGTTTTGATCCACTTCCAAACTTGGATTCATTTAGTTTATAGCAGCAATATTTGAAGGCTCCATTTTCAGCATTGTATATTGACGGTAATCACATTATTCTAGTGGATGTAGCTCTCCCATGCTTCGCTATTGTTATTCGTCTTTCAACTAGTCACAGTGGGTATTGAATATTAGAAGGCTTTTCCACAAACCAAACCGCAGTTTCCCACAACATTTATGCATATTTTCTGACACTAATAGAAACTCTGAAAAGATACTACAATTATTAAAAAATTCTCCGATCCAATGGGAATGATCAAAGTATTAAAAAACTAAGAAGGTTCTCACAATGATTACATAAATTTTCCATTTTTTAGCCATCCATTCAATTGTGTAGCTCAAGTACACCAATCCAATGTCAAAAGGAACAGTTAGTCTTCCAATATCCAGCCCTCTCTTAGATATGAAGGTGGACATGCTATTATATAGCCAGATCTTTAATGGAAGCTATTGCCTCATAGACGACACTGAAGCTCGCTTCAGTAGCATTTGAACTACTATGCAATACATTTTATATAACACGCTTAACACATCTTGGCAGTAATGATCCTGTTATTTCTACCCATGAGATGTATTCTCATATAATGCTTGAAAATGTATGTCAGGGCATGTGGAATTAAATGTGTTTGCTTTGTTGGAATATCCATTACTTAGGTCCGATAAATTGCTTTGTGAGAATCTAGAGTTAAATTTTTGTGCTACGCTGTCATTTCATTTTTCATTATTTGAAATGTATTTTGACCAATCATACAGCTAGTAGATCAATGGATATTGCCATTTGTCTTTCTGATTTGTTAAGTTTATGGAACTTTTTAGAATCCTAAGCAATTATGCCTGTTGTTTGTATTTACAGGTAGTAAAAAATGGACCGTTGGGGTTGGTCTCGGAAGAAAAAAAACTCTGAGAAAACTGTGGCTGCATCAGATCGTGTAGAACCGTCAGTTGCTCGGTCAGCATCCCATAATGAGGAACAGGTTTATTGAATTTACTTCCTACTTCCTCTACTATCTGGAAATGTGTCTGAAATAAAAGTAGCCCAGAATTTCCAGCAACTGATTCCAATTTCCTAACAATCCACCATTTGTTTCTCCTTTTTATAGCTCTTTCCTTATCATTCTCACATGCCATTGGGCATTTGTGCAGACCATCTGACTGCACCCAAAGCATTTTATAAATACAGAAAATAATAACAGAAATTAAGGACTAAGGATGGTTGCTCAATTGTAATTCCATGAAATACCTTTAGCTTCACTTGTCAATGTTGTCATGATACCTAATTAATATAATGTGTCGAATTATATTTTACTGTTTGCATGAGTTCTCTCCTGTTGCTTTCTCCTTTATTGCCTGAACCCCCTGTTTGTATCAAGCTTAATTACCAAATTACATAGGGACAGGTACACCATTGATAAAATCTAGAGATACTTCAGCTTGCCTTAGTGTATATGAGATCACATTACTGTAATATTTTGGAAGCCAAATTTGTCTGTAGGACATATTAATGTTTATCTACTTGTGTACAAGATTTTTCTCTGTGTGTCAATTTTAAGATGAATCTCCATGATTTAAGATTTTGTCTGCTGGTTAATAACTGCAGAAATGTATAATGGGCCTGATATGATTATATATCATGTAAGTTAAAAGACAATCAATTTCATACTCTACTGGATATGCACCACACACCTTACAAATTATTTGTTTCGAGGGCATCTTTGCCATGTCCTTCAATAGGTTTCTAGTTTCTATGAATTGGCTCTTATTTTTGCAGTTAAGGCTTTCTTGCTGAGGCTCATTACCTCATGCAAGTACATTGGATGCTCTAGTTTAGGGTTGATGATATTCTTATGATACCAAATATTTTCTTGTATTCAATTTTGTCATTGTTTCAGAGGTTTTCATTGATATTAGTTTGGATGTTTGATTTCAGGCTATACAAATATTTTAATGCTAAATCTAAATAATTGTCCCAACCATTTAATTGAATCTTTTGGGCAACCTCTTACAACTCATAGATGCATTAAACTGGATTATTGTGCAATGTCGGGAAGCCTATTATGTCCTAGCTTGGTCAGCTTATGTTCATATGAGTTACAAACATTTTAAGAATTCCTTTCAATGGGTAGGATAACTTCCTTCATAGAGACTAAGAAAAGGTATCTGTTACCCTGATTTTATTTTAAAGTTATTTTTTCCACCAATCAATTTTAGTTTAAAGTTTTTAATGATAAATTGTATCTGAATTTGCAGTCTTGTTTCGTAGGTTTCAGAGATATGCTTATGCCCTACACTTCACACCATTTATATGGCACAGTGAACCATAAGTACATTAGTACTATGTGTTATTTGCTGTTATAGTGTGTTTGGATTACAATAGAAGGGATTGTACATACAATTATGTGTCTTTTGTACTGTATTGCAGTAACTATGTGTCTGTATATTCAGCATGGATCTCTGTCACAATCAATCTTGTCCAAACTTCTAATCCCACTTGAAAGTGCATCCCAGGGCATTATTACCTTTGGCTTTTGACAATGAAACTGTGCATACTACTAAATGAGTAATTATTGCTTAAATACAAACAAGTATGCAATTGAGAAACCAATAAACGCTCATATTATAATAAGTTAAGTTTCAGAAATTAAAATGAATAATTATTAATACACTACCAAAATTTATGGCCAGAATGTGCAGAGAAATTTTAGTTAGAAATTAGGATGTAAAATGATTGAAGGATAGTTTTTTTCACCTTGTTGATTTTAGACGAAAACCTACAAGAATGATTTCCCTTTTGTTGCACATTTGTTACTTGTTTATGTTTTAGATATTGCGGGGTGGAGTCCTTTTGAAGTTTTAGAGCTTTAGAAAGACTTTTGTTTCATTGCTTTTCTTCAGGAGGCTGTGGCATATGTAGAGAAGTCACAGATAGTTTTCAGTTGTCACAAGATGTCAGAAAGGTCAAAGGTATCTTTTCAATTCTCCCTACAGTCTTGGGCTCTCTGTATGCGCTGTTAGGAAATGTATTGTTAGTGTTCATATAGTGTGAGTTGTTAACACAACTCACACAGCTATTACAGATGTGATTATTTGTTTGTTGAGTTGTTAAAACTTAAAACAACTCATCAAAATAGATAATGTGTTAAAGGATTTTTTCCTGTAAAGTAGGAGATGAAGCTCCTTTATATTTCTAATATCTCAATGAAGAAATCAATGAATACAAACTATTATTTTTGTGTGTTTCTCTGAAAGTTAATATGGTATCAGAGTTGTAGAATATTGTGGGAACAATCTCAACTACAATAGGAAAGATTGAGATTGCTCTTATCTTGGGATGGTGCTTCCACGACTTCTATATCGTTGGTTAAAGTTTGTATCTGCAGTTCAGATCGCGTGGTCTTTATTCTTGCCTCCACATGAGCCTTGCACTTTTCATTATTGGCCTGTATTTGCCTTATCTTTGTACAGAATGCATATTTGCTGGATTGATCTGCAGTTGTTCTTTGCTTTGTCAGCCTTTGATTGACCCTTTAACAACAGTCTCTCTTGCATTGTTGAGATTCTACTCGGCAGACCCGTGATTCCATTTTCCAAGCATCTCAAATCTTGTTGCAGGAGGTTTGCTCATAGATCAGGCCTATACATGGAGTCCCTCAATTAGAGCCTTCTCTCATTGTACTTGTGGTTCTTTTGCTGTGGATCGGTTAGTAGTTGGTGAATTTTATTGATGCTGCAGTTCCTTGTTACCGTAGCCGACATCTTCAGCCATCATGCTTTTAATTCTTCCTAATCTCAAAATGATATTATTAAGATTCTTCTACTCTTTTGTGGTGAAAGATTTAGTTTGGGGCTTTAGTATTTGAAAGACCATTACGGGAGGTAGTGTTTTGTTTTCAGATAAATTTTTGATTTTAAATAAATTTTTGAGACTTGTCATGGATAAATTAAGTTTCAACGAGAAATTCAATGGTAGAGACTTTCATACATGACAGATACGGATGCAGCTACACTTGATAGACAAAGATCATTGGATGTTGTCAATCAGAACTCAGTAACACCAGCTGATGCAGGTGAACTTGCTAAGTGGAATATAAAAAATCAGAAAGCTTTTGAAACTATTGGTCTTGGCTTATCAAAAGCATATTTACACCAGGCGGACTTTGCAAAGTCAGCAAAAGAGATTTGGGAGTCATTAAACAAGCTCTTCAGATCTAAAGTAGAAAGTGCCAAGACAACATTGAAGCAGAGATTGTATGGATTGAAGATGGAAAAGGGCACAAAAATGGCCGATCACATTAGTAAGTTTCACTCTCCTAAATCAGCTAGCTGGGATTAATGAGAAAGTAAAATATGAAGATGCCAAAACAATTCTTTTGGATAGTTTGCCTAAAAGTATGTTTGGAATGGTGTTTACATTAAGCAAGGTAAGCTTTAGTCTTGAAGGAGTAATATCTACTCTATTTGATCATAGTGAAGACTCAGAATTTGAAGAGGTCTTGTTTGTACATAACAAAACAAGAAAAGAAAAGTGCAAATCTAAGAATATTCCTTCAAAAGGAAAAACCAAATGTTTCTATTGTATGAAACGGGACATGTAATTTTGAATAGCAAGAAGAGGGAACAAGATCTACTAGATGATAAACTAGATCATTGTGCTTCCTTGGCTAAATAAACAAATTGGAAGAATATGCTAGTAACGAAGAGTTGCCATGTCCCAGTGATGAAGAATATATGCTTTAAATAATTCAAGAATGGAAGCAGGAGGCAATGGAGGAAGGAGGGCAATCAACATCCTCTTGCCAGTCACCAATGATGGGGCTGCTTATCAGCTCTGGTGGCATTTCATTTTCTATTCTTTTCAGTATGGTGTGTGAATGTTGGAAAAATGATTGTATTGGAGAGTAGATGACTATAGAGGTCCTCTGATTATGATGATCCTCAGACCGTCGTACGTCGTTGGAAGATGATCATTCAATGAATACATTCATTGGCAATGATGATCATGTGCAACAAGATCTAGACAGTAGTATGCACTATCATATGATTTTCTTTTCAGTGTTCCTAATTGTGCGAATAAGTGGAAATTTCACATTGTGGGGGGGGGAATAATAACTAATGTTGCATTCACGTTTCGTACCAAAATGACTAAAGTCAAGGGCAGCTTCCAGTGGCAGTGGTGGTTATCTATGTTGTTCGAGATTGAGTGACAACAATCGATAACAATGACTACAATTAAGAACATTGTGTTCTTATAGAATGTGTTTTTCAGATTTGTGATATGTATGTTGATTTGTATATAACTTCCTTGATGTACAAGCATAGTGGAAAACAAAAACACCAAAGTAAGTCAATTCATGGATCTTGAAAGGGTTTGTGGGAGGATCTAGAAAACCACACGAGGTGGACAATTGATAGTTTCTTGTTCAAGTCCAAGTTTGTGGTAAACTTGTGTGAAGACCATGAAAGGTTGATGGGAGGTGCCTTTCTTTTTTGAATCAAGATCATAAGCCACATGAATTGGGCTTACTATAGATGAAGGGTGTGAGTGATTGTTGGGAAATGTATTGTTAGTGTTCACATAATGTGAGTTGTTAACACAACTCATGTAGCTATTACAAATGTGATTATTTGTTGAGGTTTGTTTGTTTGTTGAGTTGTTAAAACAACTCATCAAAATAGATAATTTGTTATAAGATTTCCTCATGTAAAGTAGGAAATAAAACTTCTATATATTTGTAATATCTCAATGAAGAAATCAATGAATACAAACTATTATTTTTGTGTGCTGCTCTGAAAGTTAATATGCCCACTTAAATTAGCTTATTTTAATAGTCCTATTATGGGAAGGAAGCATACATTTGCTTGTGAAAATCATTATTTCAGTAGAGAAATTAGTTTGGCTCAAATTTTTCATCCTTATAGAGAATACATTTTTTAGTTTTTGGGGCAGCTTGTTGTCACAACATGTCAGAAAGGTGTCTTTTCAATTCCTTTTGCAATCTTTGGCATTTTGTATGTTTGCTTATATTGGATTGTTTTAGTAATCCCATCATGAGAAGTGGGCATGCCTCTTTTTGTGGCCATCCTAATTTCTATAGAGCCATAATTTTAGCTGAATGTGATCCAAAAAATGGATTATTTTAGGTGGACCAGTGGGGTCAAGCTGCAGCAAGTTGCATGGACACCTGTGGTGATGCTGCAAGTTCACTTGCATACATTTGCCAGTGATTTGTAGTCGTGCAAGTGCACTTTCAGAAAAAGACACAAGCATTTCAGTCTGCAACAAGTTCACTTTAAGCAACATTGAGAGAGATATGTTTCACTCCAACAATTAGTTGACTATTTTCTAGCACTGTCGTTGCTCCAATTTAGTCTGTTAGGACACTCAACAATTTGAATTGCTCCTATTGGGGTGATTTTATTGCTTGCAACGGTAATTGCAAACTCAGACTTGGCTTGGACTTGGTAAATCCTAAGTTTAAAAACTCTGAAATAGTAGAAAAAACTGGCAAAAAATGACAACTTAAAAAAAAGATGAATTAGAAAAACGGAAATTTTCTAGCTATAATCATATCTTCAGTCTAAAATCGTGTTTTGGGGCACATTTTTAAGATATGCCAGCATTTTTAGAGCATGCTTTGTCTATGCAGTTGCATTTTTCAGTCTATAGTTGCATTTTAGGGCACATTTTCAGCAAAGAAGTGTTTTTGGAGAGCTTTGGCTGGAGTGTTCATTATTCAATATATAGTCACATTTTTAGTGGTCATATTTTTAAACTAAGGAAAAACCACCAAAAACAAAACCAGTGGCCCAAACAATGTCCCAAATACAATAGTAAAAATCCTCACAACCTTCACATTCATGGAGTCATCTTGGAATAAAAACAATTTTTTACACAAGCATATTTGATTTTTACCACTAAAGTTGGCAATGTTTGCTCACTCCATTCTATTTTGCCCACTCCATGATTCTTGGAGATACATAACTATCCATCTTCCAACACTAAGTTACTTTAGGCCTTAGGACATGCAAGGTGAATGGTACACCTACTGACCCCGTTTTTCCCATTGGATAGCATCCATTTCTATTTTGGGTAGTGTGGATGTTGAAAGGAAAGCATGGAAGGTGAAGTGTTGAAGAGACGCCTCCTTTTATGTTGTAGGTAGCTATTGTTTTGGGGGTTGGTTGGCAATGTTTGCTGAAGTCAAGTAGGTTGACCGGTTTGTTGAGGACAATTACTTGAGGATGTTTTAAGGAGGAAGTATGCTGCTGTAAGTGTGGTGAAGCAGTGCCATTTGGGCATGTAGTTGACATGCCATTATTGTCCTGTTTTGGTACTGGTAATAAGTCACTTTCAACAAGTTGCATTCTTAATTAGTGGTGTTAATGTGTAATGTCCCCTTTTTAGCATGACCATGACTATGGATGGATTAGCCTATCATGTGACCCTCGTAGGCTAATGAGGATGGACAAAGGGTCTCTTTCAGTGGGCATCTACTTCAGGATTCAGTATGCTTTGGTTTGACTTTCGTTTGGCGTCATTTGGACTTCATTTGCTATGCTTTTTCCATGTTTACTATTTATAGTAAGCCTGATGTTGTTCGAGAAGGACCCTTTCTATTTTTGGAAAGTGCATTTGGTCACATGGGGAAATAATAAGCGTGACTCCTGTTTTAGACGACATATTTAAAGGATAATTATTTTGGGAGTTATTATTATTTTAGTGGCCAAATTATTATTAAATCATTAAATGACTCATTATAAAGTTATAATTTAATTTTATAATTTCACTTAAGTTGAGGGTTGAGTCATCATAAGAAGGGGGCCGAATTTATTAATTATTTATGAGCATAATCCAAAGTTTTATTTCATTAATGATGCCAATGCAATGTTATAACATTTTTAATGTTAATAAAGAGCTTTTTGGAGAAATTCGAACTTCTTTTGGAGATTATATAAATTTAATAAGAGAAGTTCGATTCATTCTATTGTGCATTTGATAATTGTGAATTTGTGAAGAGTTGAGACAAGGGTTTCAAGAAGAATTGATCTACAAGAATGGAGAATTCTTGTTTGATCTTGGCACTTTGAATCAGTCCATTGCTGGTGGGCATCTTACGTCAGCTATATCCAGTAGCTGAGATTGCATTAATTTGAGGTAAATCGAATAGAGGAAGGGCCTGCATTTTGTTGAGGAGTGATTGCATCTTGTGGCATGTCTTTAGAAGCCAACACTTTTTCCAATAGCAGGCTGCATGAGACATATTTGAGGCTGCCGTCGACTAAGGAGACACTCATGGCATATACCAAAACCTTACAAGGGTTACGGACTGCATCAAGGGTATTTGGCATTACAAGTTATCAGCATTACTTCCCAGCAGCGAACATTATTTGGTCATTGTCACAGCTAATTGCATATAGTTCTACATACGGCTTCAACAGCATATATCTTCCAGGTTTATATATATATATTCCGAGATTAAGCTAAGTGTTGCATATTTAATATTTCTTGAATTGTAAACATTTGTATGTAAAACTGAAGTGAATGAAGTTAGATATGCAAAGTTGAATTGCAATTTGAATTTCATGCAATTGTTTATGTTTGGAATTGCAAAATCAAATAAATACAAACAAGCAGACCATATACATTCAGTAAAATCAGAACTTAAACATTGCATGCCAACCGTTTGACGAAATTTCAAAAGGTTTGAAATTGGGTTTCAAAAGTTAGAACCAGCAGGGTTCTTACATAATGGAACTAGTTTTAGTCTACTATAACTTTGAAGTAGCATATCCTTCATATAGTTGAAGATAGAAGTCCATCTCTCTTTTCTATGGATGTTGATACTTCATTATGACTATAGAAGTCCATCTCTCTTTTCTATGGATGTTGATACTTCATTATGACTATAACCGAGTTACTGGAGGCCCATGTTATCTCCAGGATAGTATATGGGTGTAATGGAGCTTGATTATGAGAAGTAGAGCTTCCGTAAAGCCTAAGAGGCATTGCTTACACATGTACTACTGTGGATTAGTGTCATGAAGTGTGTTGCTCACTTTTCTTAGAGTTTTATTCCCATTTGATGATCTCTTCAGAGTTAACCAGGTTTTTGCAAGTGTGTGTGATAGAGAGAGAATCTGCATTCACCAAAAAAAGAAACACATTCCTGACTTCTGGGTGCGAGGAACTTAAACAGCATAAGAGTCACCGCTGTAGCAACATATCCTCAATGACAAGAACTTTAGAAATTACAGAAAGAACATCACAACACAATGAACCTTCCATTATCAATTCAAATGTCAGAACACCAAAATGGAGATGCAGAGACTCTCTGCTTACAAATGGAGACTTATTGACACAAAGAAGATTAAACAGCATTCTCATTAATCCTGTAACATAACAAGTGTCGACCAGACAATGACCTTTTACATCCGCACCTCTTTCCTTGCTCTGCACACAGATTCAATGCAGCTGCTTATCTTTCTCTCTTCGTTCACTACCCTGTCTTTGCACTTCATTCTATCTAAAGAGGCATCGGATCCATTTTCTTTCCCTTCTATGCTCCCACCTCTCTGTCACTTTATGTTCTCATCCTCTTCACAGTCTCCTTTTTTCTGAGTGCACGTTTTTTCCCCCTTTTACTTCCTGGGCAGCTCTTCTATGTGTGCCTCATCTGCTTGTCTCTTGTTTGATGGATGGTCTTTCAATGCAAAGAGATTACCCCAAAAACTGCCCCCCAACTTCGACAACTACCGCTTCCTCTTATTTCTTCAATTTCTCTCTTCCCCTGAGCGGCAACTCCTATTGAACTCGGGTAACTTCTATTGCTAACTGCCACTGTTAGTTAGACTTGTCCATGTGTCGCCAGAAGATATATCCTGTCTTAACTTAAAGATTAAACCAAAATGAACTACTCAAAGCAAATAATGGTTAGATGATTCAATGCTCCTGCATCAGCATGTGAACCTCTGTGATTGTAAGGTTGTTTATTTTCTGCATGTTTGAGTTGTTCTCTATGGTCTCTTGATATGCATGTTTTGGAGATTGGCATCCATTATAGGCTGTATTGGTGCATGTTGAGGTAGTTTTGACCTTCTCAATCTCTTTGCTAATGACTGAGAGCTTCCCTAGTTTATGTATCAAAATGTGTTGAGCCTTCCAGAGATGACCTGTTATAGTTTTTACGGCAGCTTGTTTGAAGAACAGTGTTGCACTCAATACCTTATTTCAAGATCTCAAATGATTGTTGTTGCAGAGCATGAAATACTTAGATAGATATTTGAATAAAAAACATCTATTACCTCTCTATGCTTTCCCTCCCCAACCTCAATGAGACTTCCAAGACAAACCTAACTAGCAAGGTCGTTCTCCAAACAGTCAAAGACAGATTGATCTAAAAACAACTCTCTTAGGGGAGATGGTGGCTCTTCACAATCCCAATTTCCTTCTCAGTCAGGCTTTGGTTGCAGCTCTGATTTCTAATGAGAAAAAAAAATGGATCTTCATAGAAGACATGCAATGGCTTATTGACTACCATGCTCACAGAACCATAACTCATTGAAATTTTCATTCCAAACTCCAAAATGGTTGCTACATGGGAAACAGGGCATAGCTGCTCAAGGAGAAGACCCTAATATACTGATTCATGGCAGCTTTCTCCAGAACCAAGACACTTTGTTCTTGGATATGAGTTTACTAGAAATGTTTGGTTTTGTGAACATTCACATGATGCACATAGTGTATTTTATAGGCATCATCTAGGTGAAACAAGAGAAAGATCAGTCCTTTTGAGGAGAAATGTGGTCAATGAATACATCAAGGCTCTTTATCTACTATGGCAGCAACATGCAAACTTAAAAATGTCTTGAAATGTTCAGTGAATCAGCACATTTGTGATCCTTGGATGGAACCACCTAATATGGGAAACAAGGGTTTTTGGCATCGCTCTTTATCTACTATAGCAGGAATTTAAAATTGTCGTGAAATGTTCAATGAATCAGCACATTTGTGATCCTTGGATGGAACCACCCAATATGGGAAACAAGGATTTTTGTCCTCGGATGCCAAACTCAAATGCCAAAGCTCATAATGAAATAGAAATGGAAATAGGCTAGAGGTCTTCTCTGTGGCACCATTCTCAAGAAGGGGACATATAGTCTGCCTTACCTGGAATACTTTGCCCTCAAGGAATTATGGCTTGAAAATGATTTGGCAACACTTTGCCAAAGCTATGGTTCATGATTCAAGTAAAGTAACTTGGGCCAACAAGTACAAAATTTCCCTGTTTCACAATCCAGAACAAAAATATGCAACCTTTGCAACTTAGGAGATGATTTGGCCAACAAGTGTGCAAGATCCAGAATAAAAAACTCTGAAAATGCTGTGATGAGATCTCTCAAGAGTCTCCCAAACAGTATAAGACAAAGAATGCAATCCACTCTCAAGATGATACTCACAATTTGATGACGCATGAAAATGTCCATAAGCTCCCACAGGACCAAGGGTTGCCAAATGTACTCACCACTGTGACTTTGTTACTCCATTTGCCTCCTATATGATGAAGAATCCAAAATGCTTATTAGAACTTCATACAATCCTTAAGTT
Organism: Chamaecyparis obtusa; assembly: GCA_027943335.1. Classification (NCBI taxonomy): domain Eukaryota; kingdom Viridiplantae; phylum Streptophyta; class Pinopsida; order Cupressales; family Cupressaceae; genus Chamaecyparis; species Chamaecyparis obtusa. The sequence goes on along the minus strand of BSBK01005652.1, from coordinate 509,532 downwards.
CCAATGGGATCCTTAAATGTCATAACCCCCCCATACTAGGGTAGGGGGAGATAGGGCCGACCTAGGGCAACACTGTTTAAAGATAGCACTAGAATAAAAACTAAATCCAATCCTTTATATGGTTGATCCTTTTGAAAAGTCACCTTCCTTCAAGAGTTGCGTCCCTTGACAGTTGAAACGGTATTAATAGAGGCTAAAGTCATAGGTTAGGAGGAGGTGAAATGGAAGGAAATATCAATTCATTTAAGAGTAGAAAAAGAGCAGTTGGAGAGAAGAGATAGAACAGAAAAACATGTCAAGGACTGTGCAGAGATTTTTCATTAATAATTAATAACCAGCAAATATGTTTTCCAAAGGCAGCATTTCATAAGTCACAATAACTCAAAGGTTTGTTATGCTGGCCGACCTCTTACTATGGCAGCTTTGAGATTAAACTAAATTCAGTTTATTTGTGAAAGCAGACCTCCTTCATGTAGCAACACACCCCCAATGATGAGACACTTTGGGGGTTGTTTGAACTTAAAAGTATTAGAGATAAGTATTTTAATCGAATATAATCATCAGATGTTGAACAGAGAAAGGAAGATTGAGAGTAAGGATATAATTGTCTCCAAGAGGTGTGATTCAATATTAACCAAGGGATGCGATTAGCAAGTTGAGGGGATGCTGATTGGATGAGTCACGACTCTTCCATCCCAAGAGGAGGGTATAAATATGACAAACTACAGACTCCAAGAGGTCAATGAACAAGCAAATACATGTACAGATGAGATAATCAATCATCCAGCTGAAGTAAACATATAGCAGAGACAATCAAACAGCAGCAGAGGAAAAATAATATACAGCAGAGATAATTAAACAAACAGCAGGGGTAGTCAGAGTATAGCAGAAAGGCTTATTTGTAATACCTTATGGTTTGGTATGGAAGGAAGTGAAACATAATAAGAATAAGAGGATCGAACCAAGCAGATATGGATGGAGTACAAGCAGCAGCATACATTGATGGAGATGAACTCCGAGATAAGGAATCAGACCAAGATTACTGAATATTATCCCTATTGAGAGCAGATATAGATTGAACAGGAAGAAGAAAATCATCGATCAGCGGTATCATCTACAGCAGATCAAGTTGTAATACAACCTTCAGTCTTTGTGGTATGAAGGAATAATTATACTCCTTGTGCATATTTGAATGGATGTGAATATCAATATATATTTTGCAGACTTCATCTCTAACATATTTATATGCTTATAATAAGCACATGCAAGTAAATGAATATTTATATCTATACAATCGACAATATCATAGACCTACAATTATCAACCATATTAGGGAAAGGAACTGTAAGGAGGGGGAATGGTGAGGCCTCACTAGGTACACCACCTCATGAGATCAGTTAAGAACCACATGAGGCCAAGGGAACAGAGATTCCACTCTTGGGCCTAGGGTCGAGTTAAGGGCACCCTATTGCAATCTCCCCTCCAAGCCTATATCGGTTTGTTATTGACGTAACTAAGAAAGGGATCCTCAATCATAAGAATAGACAAGGATAGCGTGATGAAGGGAAACAGTATACAGGCTCAGCTAGGTATACTACCTCACGAGCATGGTGAAGACCCCTTGAAGCCAAGGGGGACAGTTTTTGCTCTTGGGCCTAGGGCCGAGGATAATTAGGGCACCTCATCATGCCCTTGCTATCTCAACCCTCATTATGGTTGAGGCCATGAGAATTATGTGCTATAAGTGTATTTCTCTCTTAATGTTAAAAATGGATGTATTACATGTATTATGATTATATTATTATCTAATCTGGTTGCAGGTTCCAAGTTAGGCTTATCTCATCTTATTCCTAGGTTAGGATTATATCTCTAACTTTATTATGTTCCTTGTTTCATTTGGATTTGTGAATTTAGGGCAGATTACAAGGCAATCTAGGAAAGGTACATTACATTAAATGATGCAACAAGCTGTACCTTGCAAACTATGGTGTAAATCAAATTGTGTGTTGGCTGGGAATACATTACAATAGTCACAAATCACTTGGTATCTTTTATCCAAATATGAAATATGGTGGCTGAAATGATTGCCTCCTTCAACTGGAACCTTCCAGCAACATTATCTAGTGATGAAACCTCCATAAAATAAGAAAACTTTCAGTTGTTCATGATTGATAACGATAGTCGAAAATTGGTAATCCTAAGGACCAGTAGAACAGAAATGGTACAGCATTTGTCATACTGAAAAAGCCTTGCAGAATCAACAAAGAAAAATCTAGAAACAACCATACAAAGAATGAAAATGCTCCAACAGTAGCAACAAACTGAAAATCACTCAATCCTATGACTTAATAGAGCTGCATCTGCAAATGGTGGAGTATGTGGCTGGAAATGATGAGGGCTGCAATCCCCAAGCTGAGATTTATGATGACAGTGGACTTTGTTATGTCTTCTTCACAACATATTTGCAATTTGCCATCACTACTTTTTTCCGACATGCTCCCGTTGCGAGGTTTTCATACCATTGCCCCATTGCAAATGGGGACCCCCTTTTTTTGCTTAGGTAACAGTTGGTTGTCCTAGGTAGTTTTAGTTTAGTGGCAATTTTCAAGTCTTCAAGTCTAATAGATGAGTTTGAGCAACTTTGGATCGCCAGGTAGTCAAGCTAGTCAGGGATGTGAGGGTTGGGCCAAGCCAGTCAAGGAGGTGGAATTGAAGTCAAGAGATTTGTGATGAAATGAATTAGAATCCTTTGAAAATCCTTTTTCCAATATCAAATTTATCTTGGAAAGTCAAGAAAAGTTGTGGGAGATAACACTGATGGAGGCGTGCTGATTCTTGAAAATTGGTCGAGTTTGGAATTTTTTTAGAATCTCCTAAAATCTAAAATCTCCATTATAACTCCTATGAATTTAAAACCACTCTCAAACTTCTTGACAGTATTTATATAAAATATAACTTAAAATATATCTTATACTTAAATGTTATATTTTATAACATGAAAAATATTTTATAAGATATTTTATATCTTATACTCCGCCTTCCAAGCATGAAAAATGAGTTAACACTTAGTTTTTCTTAGAAAAACCAAACTTGGGCTCCATGATATATTTTATATAAATACTCCGCCCTCCAAACATGAAAAATGAGTTAACACTTAGCTTTCCTTAGAAAAACCAAACTTGGGCTCCATGATCAACACTTGCACAATCGCTCAAAAACCTTGCACAATTGCTCAAAAACCTTGCGCAATCGCTCTAAAATGATGCACAATCATTAAAAAACCTTTCACAATCATTAAAATTCCTTGCACAATCGTTCAAAAATGATGCGCTATCACTAAAAAATGATGCACAATCAAGAGAAAACAATGCACTAACAAGAAGAAACTATGTCCATGTTCAAGGTGTGAACATGAAGGCCCTATGAGCTGCCTATACCAAGTCGGCCTTGGAAATGATTAACCTTCAAATGCAAATATTAATTATTTGCCAATCTTAAAATTGCATTCAATTGGAGGGTCGGCCTGATTGGACAAGGTAGGGATTTCGATTTGAAAAATTGCAATCTAAAAAGAAAAAAACAAATGTTTATCCTCCTAGTGGAAGTCGGCCTAGGGTGAAGAGGCACCTCTTAAGGCTAAATGCCTATAAATGAGGGTAGTTCATTTCATTTCAAACACAAACCAAGGCATGACAAGTAGAGAAGACCAGTCATAGGTGTTCAGCAGATTGCCATCAATTTTCGCATCAATGGCCCAAATTTGGAAGAATATTCGAACTTCAAACCTTAGCAACATCAAATATGGGCTGTGAAACTTATAATTTCCAAGAAAATCAGAGATATAGGGGTGCTGCAAACCGCAAATCTGGGAAGACAATCAAGTGCAAATTGCAGACCTGGGCTTGAAAAATCAGAGTTTGGGGTGACTTCATACTAAAAACAGATCCTAAACACCCAGATTTGTAACACCAACAGCAAGGTAAGTATCATTTCTTGTGGTGTTTCATGGTGAATGGGAGGCTATAAGTGCATGATTAGATGAAAATTTGAAATGAGACGAACGAAAATCAAGTAGGGATGAATTTGAGTGAATCTGAACTCTTCATGTCCTTTGATCATGATCAGAACTTAGAAAATCAGAAACGTTTGAAGTATTTAGATTTTTCTCAACTCATTGTCATGAACTTAATACAAGTAATTTTTATGTTTTGCAAGGGAATGAAGGAGGCATTCAAGGACAAGAAAATGCAAGTACAAATGGATGACAAGCAGAAGAATGGAAAAAGCTAGACAATTCGTGTGCAAGGGCAATGACAAAAATCCCAAGGCTTAAAGGAAGGATAATGGCAATGACAAGGTAGAGAGGGAGGCATCATCTCAATGATCAACATTGTATATCCAAATTTGTTGGAAAGCTCAACCAAGGGTGATGATCGAATCACAAATATACATATCTCATGAAGCAAGAAAGGTCAAGATGGCACAAAGATTTCATGTACAAGCAAGTTCAAGGTCATGCCAATGAGAAGATTTCCAAATATCGAAGATGGAGAAGTCAAATTAAAACAAAGATTGCTAGATAAGAATGCTGATGTGGTGCCTATCCATTTCCAACCAATCAGAAAACTCCCGTTGCACATGTCCAAAATGGTCCAATCATATTATGCTAAGTGTACATGTGGAAGGGATCTAGTGCCTCTACCTAACCTATTTTTTGATTAGTTAATCAAAGCATTGTAATTTTCTCATTGGCCCATAAGCTGGTACTTTATTGTATTTGGACAAGCATTTAATGCTTGTAGCTATTAGTTGGATTAGGGCATTGTTGGAGAAATCTGGGCTCTTTATCTTGAATCGATCTTAACCCTTCATTGTAATTGAACAACTATAAAAGGTCAAGGCCTTCTCATTTGTAACTCATGAGATTAGATTAGAGGTAGAGTAGAGTAGAGGGGGAGACTTGTTGAAATTGTTGCTATGATACTGCCAAATTGTGCTTAATTCATTGTTGGTCTTCATGGCGAATTGTTTGCATTATTTGGAGTATTGCATGGTTTCTACATTTCCTCACTTAGTTTAGGATTTCATTTCATAATGGTTAGAAATAGTGTTTAGTTGAATGGAAGATAGTTTGGATGCATCTTTGGTGAACTCGCTTAGACCAAACTAGTAGCTGCTTGTTGAATGTAAGTATGCCTTGCGTGGTTGAATGGCATATTTATGAGCTTTATTTTGATTATTGCTTATACATTGATATGCATCGATGGATGGTGCTAATGTAATGATGATAATTTAAACCATAGTTCCTGGACTCGCCGCGAGTCGTTCGAGTTTTCCGAGTCCACGAGCCGTGTCAAGGCAAATGGGTCATAACAACTCGTTTCCATGACTCGCATGACTCGCGCGAGCCATGCAAGTCATGGCATGACTCTCTGAGTCATTTTATTTGCTAGTTGTGAGAAGAAGAGAGGAAAAGTGAGAGGAAGGAAAAGAAGAGGACATAGGTTTGCAACTAGTAGGGAAGAAGAGCATCAAGGAGTCCACAAATCACATTAGGGAGGCCATAGGTGGGTTGACCAAGTAGGCATAGAGGTTGAGGTTGTGGCTATGGCAGGGGAGGAGGATAGAGCACGATCAGGCTCCCACACAATTGATGTTGATTAGAGTGGCACTTCACAGGCAAATACTATGGCTTGTCAGTCATCTAGGACCTACCTCAGATGCCTTTGTAGGAGGCAGACAAGCTACTCTAAGGCCAAGGCTGAGGTTGAGAATGAGATACAACCTGAGCCATAGACTTGTTTTTGTTTACACATGTTTGGGAACATTTGATGTCATGGAGTTTATGTACATTTGACAATATTTATAATTCTGCATATCTGTGTTTTCTATTTCCTTCAGCTACAATTTACGTTTGTACTTATGTGATGGATGTATGTGATCAAATTAGCTTCTATTTGATGATATTATAGTGTCTTTAAGCTTTATTCAATAATGGGTGCATGAAACAAGTTTTAAATCGTTAAAAATCTCTAAATTTCAAAGGTTTTTTCATTTTGCCGAGTTGTTGCCAAGTCATATCCGAGTCACGAGTCGAGTCGGGCTTGCCAAGTCTGAGTCTGGGAACTATGGTTTAAACATCTTACATCTACCTTAGGAGATTGCTCTAGCTTGGTTGATATCAATGGCTAAACTAAGTCTAGTAGAGTCACAAAGGCATTCATTATCTCTTGCATTCTAGGAGTATAATAGCTTTTTAAACCCTTTCCCTTTGCAATTTGTTTGGTTAGAAGAAGTTGAAGTAGTTGATATCCATTGAATGAATAGCGTAAGTCCCTTTGTGATAACCACCACATCACATCATTATAACTGAGTTAAGTTCACAATAAGAAGGAACCTTGGGGTTGTCTCATTTGATCACACAATCCATATACATTGTTTAGCATATGAGCATCCTTATTCAAGAGAGAGTTGGAGATTTGGTGTTTCATCTCAAAATACTAAGTATTCAATTTTGCATATTGTAGTGGCATACAACTCACATCAACTCCCTTTGTCATGCTTTGTAGGCATATCTAAGTTTGGAACCCTTACACCAAATTTATAAGCATCCCCTGGATATCCCTCAATTCTTGTAATGTCCCCTTTTGGGATATTCTTGTTTCTTGCCTTATAACAACACTATTTACTCAAATATGATAATGGTTTTATCAAAGATTAAGAATTTATGATAATTTGAGATCAATAAATCATAGCACAATACTCAAGATAAATCAAATCATGAATTTTCTAAAAATGCTTACAAATCTGCTGATTTAGAGGTTTTTGTCCCTAACTCATTAGTGACGATATCAATGGTTTTCGTTTTTAGCTTGCCAAGAATGTGAAAGGGTTTTCATCCTTCTAATTCTTAGTGCATCGTTGAGGGTTTTAATCCTCCTCGACCAAGAGTTGTGGCTTTGTCCAAACTTGGTAAGAGCATGAAAGGTTTTTTGTCCTAATTCTTGTGGACTTGGAAGGGATTTCATTCTTCCTATTTGCAAGAGACTACTGTTTATTGCTATATCTGACAAATTACACACATGAAACAATAATAAAGATGGTAGTGCATACCAGATGTAGGGGTAAAATATATCTTTATTCGCTCATGAATTTATTATAGAGAAGAAGGCAAGAGATGGTCGACCAGGGATTCCAATTCATCCGACTATACCATACTACCTTCCTTGGTGGTACACAACATTTTTAAGGACTCGATGGTTGCCAAGAGGAACACAATCATCAACCAACCGACAGTTACAACTCCCCAAGAGTGATAAAAAACTTAATACAGACAATTAATACATTGATGGATAACCAATATTATCAAACATAACAATAGGCATTGTATGCTAGCTAAATCCCCCCCAAAAGAAAAAGTTGTCTTCCAAACTATAGTATACATCAAGTACTATTTGGGAAGACCAATGGCAAGAGTGTAGATAATGACTTGTACTATGCAAACTCAAAGTTGTAGTGTACTTTAAAAATAAAATGGGGTTTTGGAGGAGACACCGCCAATGAGTTCAAGGGGAAGCACCCACGGTGGGGTCAGGGGGCAAGCTCTCTTTGCAGGGGTCTGGGGCAGCATCCCTAGTGGGTGTGCCCCAAGACCAAATTAAGACCTTTAGAATCACACAAAACTCCATGACGCACATCATTTTTGTTACTTTTTGAGATGCCAAAAATAATGTTGAAGAAGCCAAAAAATAGAGATTTCGTGTCAAAATTATTATGTAGAAGCTGTGGAAGCCATATGGGAATGAATTTATGATGTCGTAATTTCCATACCCAATGGCTTGATCATACTAGACTCCTCTTACCAAGGTGCTGCCAAGTAACTCATGCATTGTACTAGACCCCTTACTCGTATGGACTGTTTGATGCAAAGATGCTGAACCAATAGTTGCTGCTGCTGCATGGAAGAATGATATTGAGCTGATTGTACGATGTACAAAACCATAAAAACTTGACTCCTTGGTCGATGTTGATGCTGTACTGATGATTTGAGGGCCCATATGACATGGTGCGAGAAAGGCGAAAGAATAAATGAATCATACAATACATAGATGAATGTTGGAGATGCTGTATGACTATGAGGTTTTGTGGTGTTTGTACGGGGTTAGAGACTGTAGCAAGAAGGAAAAATTGAAGTGTCGTATGGGTTAATGCACAAGGTGTCATATGGGGTACAAGAATCATGCTATGGGGTGTAGAGACTGTAGCAAGAAGGAAAAATTGAAGTGTCATATGGGTTAATGCACAAGGTGTCATATAGGGTCTTGAAGTGCTTCTTGTTAAGACCTTCAATTTCACACAGAACTTAATGGCGCACATCATTTTCATGAATTTTTCAAGATGCCAAAAGCAACATTGATGAAGCTAGAAAATAACAATTTTGGAGTTTTTAGTCAATGCATGCAACACAATAAAATCTGATGTTTTGTGAAGAATGCTCTTTGTCATAATAGGAAAGAAAGACATCTGAAAGTGGTGAGGGAAGCTGTCTTTTGCCAATGATGCCTGCAGTAAACCAAGGAAATTGTTGTATTGTGAACCAAGGAAAATGTCTTATGAAGCAACATAGAAAATATTGTTCTGTGCAGTAATGATGATGTACATTGAGAGCACGCCACAATAGCCATACACAAGATGATAGCAATATGATGTTAAATGGACAGGGTGTACATCTGGTCCACAACCCATACATCGAAACACATAAGGTGATGTACTATCAACAAGTCCATATGCTACATGGAAATAATTGCTGCACGGTGCTAAAAAAAGGCCATACTTTGAAAAAGTGTTGTGCTATTTGTTGTCGCACAAAAAAGATTTTCTTGCTAAGCCATATGTTGTAATAATGTCATATGATGTCTGTTAAGAAAGCCCATACACTGCTAGTGGAATGTCATATGAGAAGAGAATGACTAATGGAGGTCTGTATGAGAAGAGAATGACTAGTGGAGGGCCATATGAGAAGAGAATGGCTAGGCTAGTGGAGGGTTGTATGAGAAGAGAACAGCTAGTGGAGGGCCATATGGGAAGAGAATGGCTAGGCTAGTGGAGGGTTGTATGAGAAGAGAATGGCTAGTGGAGGGTCATATGGGAAGAGAATGAGGCCGCAAGGGATGAAATCACGCTTTCATAAAATGAATCTGCCATAGGGTGTGGCACAGATGAAGCTGTACACTGGAAGGGAAATTGCATTGTTGAGCATGGTAAGGTACTTCTGTCACTAAGGTTTCTGCCTTCACCAATTTATGATTTGATTTCTCTTTTAACTATACTATATACTTTTTAGAGGGTGCCAATTTTAATTTTTTTGAAGTCCTCTTTATTTTTCTGCATACTTCATAATTTTTTTAAATTTGGCCCCTTTAATAAATTTTCTTCTTGACATTTCAATAAATTTGTGTTCACATGTTATAATATTCTCCAACTCTAATATTTTAATGAAAATTTCTTTTTTCTCCACATGCTATCATTTTACTTTTTTAATTTACTTTTTCTCGGTTGCAATATTTTTAATAATTCCTTTAAAAAAAAAATTCTCTGGCTGACTCCCGTACAATTTTTAAACTTTTTGGACTCCATTATTTTTCCTTCTTTCCATTGTCCATCCCTCCAAATTATCTCTCTTTCCTTGTAAATTTTCGATGATCTTGATTTCCCTTGACAATTATTTGTATGCTCCACATTACATATTTTGCCCTTTGTATTGTTAGATATATCATCCACAATTTTACATGCTTTCAACAGTTGCTCTTCACTGAGAGTTGTAGGTCCAAGAAAATTACATGTTGACAGAAATGCATTATAGTCCTCCATTTTCTAGTGAATAGGCCATGAAGAGAATTTGATTTCATTCTCCAAGTATGATTGCAACTCCAAAATCCTTTGTCCTTTAGTTCCACCCAACCTTGACTCTATCCATTCTTCTCCGGAGTTTGAACCTAATGAATTGAGGAAGTTGCTTCTTCATTGATGACTTGGTTCTTTAAAGCTTACATACTTCCAACCCTTGTTTTTCAATGAAGATTAGATTATTTTCCCAATTGTGATCGACTTTGGTTGCTACTAGCCATACTCTCTTGAGTAATACATCATACACTTTCTTTTGCAACGGGATGACCATAAAGTTCAAGTGGAGCTATTGGGTCTTGATAGTTAACTTTTGTGCCATTAGTGTCCCCAATGGCTTGACTCCATGTTGGTTGGCACCTACTAGGTGCAAGGTTGATGACTAGAGGGTTGGATTCCCAAGGCACTTCTAGGTGTCTTCTGGTAGATGTTTACTTTTGAGCCTCCATCAATGATGGTGTTTGTGAGGTTCTTCCCCATGATATCCATCTGAACAACAACCGACAACTTATTGGTGTTTACTATTAGCAACATTGGGTCAATGACTTGTTCGTCCTCGGGTGGTGGCTCTACTATCATTCTTTACTTGGGTCTTCTTGTTGCTACTTTGGTTGTCACCAACCATGTTGGTAATTGCCACTCTTATTTGCAGCATGGTTTGAAGAAGGTCTATCACCTTGATGGGTACGGTTGTCTGTAGCACCTATTGTACTATGTTCTTTGACTCCAACTGTAATGATGTACTTGCAGTTCTGTTGGAAGTTCTTCATTCCTTCACCATCACTTATTCTATTTCTACTCTAGGTTCTTGTAGTCGTTCCTTCTCCGTACAAGAGTTTTGGTACATTGCCTTCTTCGTTTGTGCTCTCGTGATTGTGAGAATTGCCTCAACTTGTTCCATCATGTCCAAAATACTAATACCCTTTTGCTTTGGGCAGCCAGTGTCTTCATGGTTACCTAGTCCACAACACTTGCACACGAATTGCATGTTGTATCTTATTCTAGCAGTCTCATGCAAAGTTTCCCCATTTGCTACATTGTTGACATCTATGATAGGACATTCTTTGGAGTTATATTGTATTTGATTTTGCCTTCATTGATTTCAGCCTTGTGCAAAGTGTCCCCATTTGCTACATTGTCAACATTATTTGATAGGACACTCTTTGGAGTCATACTGTATTTGATTTCACCCTCATTGATTTTGATAACAACCTAGGGCTACGTTTTGTGGCTTTGATGGAGTGGACTGTCCTTGTGTGAAGAGTACTTGCGTACTTCTAGTCTTCAAATTGTATGGGCACTCCTTTGTTGAATGGCCCATCACCTGACAAATCTCACAAAACATCTTTCTAGGACAATTACCTTTCATGTGCCCCTCGATGTTGCACTTAGTATGCCATAGTTCATTAGTTTATTTATTGGTTCCTTTCTCTGCCTTCAATTCTTTCATCATTCTCATCATATCTCGTCGTAGGGTTGAATCATTTTAGGTTGTTTGATGCTACTACCTTTGGCGCTCTTGTCATTTGCCTTCTTTGTCCCTCGGGACGATGTTTTGTTTTCACTCTTGATGTCCATCTCCCAATTGTTAGCATCGACGTATGAGGATAGAGGTGTTACTTTCATTTTCTTGTGTAGTGAGGGGATCAATCCCTTGATAAACCAATGTTTTTTCAGTTTGTTGGTAGATTGGTTCTCCAATTTTACTAGAAAGTCCTAGAGCCTATGATTGTAAGCTCGTAGATTTTCATGCTTCCCTTGTTTGGTGTTGTAAATCTCGACGACAATCTCATTGTCGTCCTGTAACAATTTAAACTTGGCCTCGAACGCCTTCTTTAGCACTTCCTAAGAGATTGTAGATTCATCATCAAGCTCTATGAACCAGTCAATGGCTATGCCTTGTAGTGTTGCTAGAAATGCTCTCAACCAATAGTTTTTGTTCTCCTGATTGCTTTCCATCTAGATAGTTTAGCATGTCTTGCAGTGCCTGTCGGGTCCTCTGATTTGTTCCCCATGAGCTTAGGGAGTTTCTGCCTATCGACATTCAATGTCGAGGAAGTCACCACCTTTCTTGATTGGTACACACCTTGTGCCTTGTACCTAGTTGGACTATTTTTCTCTCGATGTTTTGGTGCTTCACTTGCACTGACAACAACATACAAGTCCTCTTCACATCCACTCTCAGCATCCCTTGCACTTTGGTTACCTTTTGCTTAGTTCCTGGACCTTTCTTCTCCTTGGTTTTTGTCTCAGTACCCCTAATCCATGGTTCTTCCTAAATGGATAGTTGTTCTATGCTGTGTAAGTTATTCTCGAGTATCTTAGGGAAATTGTTCTCAAAGTTTCCTTCTTCCTCCTCTTTGTCCGATGCTGATTGTATGGACAAATTCCCTGTTTGGTTGGCAAGGTCTTGGTATATTTCATTAGAGAGTTGTATGTGTTCAATGATTTCTTCCCTCTCTCCCTTTGAGAGATCTTTAGTGAAGGATTTCCTCTCTTCCTCTCTTCTTGTTCTTGGAAAGGGCTTTGACTTGGGAATCGTTTGATTCAATTTTCCTCGAATGTTTCTCATAATCTTCTTCATTCTCTTTGTTCTTCGATCCTTAAAGATCTCTAGATAACTTGGTCTTGACCACCTTGTGGTCTCCTTTCACCTTTATTGGCATTTAAGGGCATGAATCACTCAAAATTGACTTGATTTCTTTTAAGGAAATGACCAAATGTTTACTGTTATATTTGATAAATCAAATACATGAATTAATGATAAAGATGACAATGCATACCGAATATGAGTAAAATATGTCTTTATTCACACATGAAGTTAATATAGAAGAAGAACAAAGATGATCAACCAAGGATTAGAGTTGATCCAACTACATCATATTACCTTTCTTGACGATACACTATATTTGAAGGACTTGATGGTCACCAAGAGGAACACAAACATCAACAAATGCTTATAAGTTATAACTACCCAACAATGACAAACAACTTAATACAAACAATTAATACATAGTTGGATAACCAATATTATCGAGACATAATAATAGACATTGTACACTGACTACAAATTCTTCTATGGGGTCAAGGGATAGTGCCCTTGGTGCATTCTCTATTGTAGTATAGGTTGGGGTTGGGGGCCAGAGTGCCCGCAACTAAGCCCAAATGAAGGCTTTCAAAATCGCATAGATTGCCATGACGCATGCGATTTTCATAATTTTTAATTAAGCAAAAAATCATTTTTTCGAGTAGAAGTTACATTTTATCTATGTTGCATGGGTACTCGTACCCATACCCGTGGGATGCGTATCGGGTACTGGTACACGTACCCAAGTACCGGGTACTCAGTGGGTACTCGGTGGAGGATCATAGCTAAGGACCTTGATTAAGATTTCTGATTTTTGTTTCGGTTTTTTGTTTGCATATCAGCCTGCTGTTTATCAAGCTTAATTCAATACATAATCAGTTTGAAACTTTGATACAGTACTGATTAGCAGTAAACTTTATCACTGTTCAAGTCAGAAGTTTATTATCTGCAATATGTCATTGTTATATGATTTACGATCTTCTTGTTCATGTTTAAAGTTTGCCTTCTTTGTTATGCATCTAAGCATTTAGCATATATTATTATTACAAACATATTGTGAATCTGAAACTGAAAACATTACATCATATCTACAAACTTTATCACTGTTCTTGTTTTAAAAACTCATTGTCATGGCTCATATTTTCAGTTTTTCTATAAAATATTAAATTATATTAAAAACAAATTGACGTACCCAAGCACCCCCGTCCACTGTTTTGAAAAATAGTCATATCCGTACCCGTACCCTAAGTACCCAAGTACCCCCATTCCTGTGCAACCTTGCTGATTTTATCCATATATTTTCCACATCTGCTGTATTACTTAAAAAGTCTTGAAGTTTCATGAAGACCACCATCTTAATGTATATCTTGCCATCGTCATATTCCCAGATACCAAATATTTTTGAGTCAATTTTGTCAAATAGTTTATGCGCCTTGCATATGCTTTAACATGTTGCATACTTATCTACCACTCATTTCCAACTACAATATTTGATTAAAAACCCGTTTCCATTATGGTTTGATAGATGCTGATACCTGTTGTGAGGTTTTCACACCATCGCCCCAAAGAATTTGGGGACCCCCATTTTTTTTTGAGCAAGCCTTGACAATTTTTCCTAGATCCGAGAGTTTGGGTGCCTTAGCGAATTTTTGGGCGATCCAGAGGTTTTGAAATGAAAATTTTACACCTGGGATATTTTTGAAGTGCTTGGGAGGGTAGAGCTTGTTTTCACCTTGTGTGAAACATTGATTTTCCTAAACAGTTGATTTTGTCTTTAGGCCAAGCGAAATTCAATAGGAATATTTTATTTCGATTGTTAGAAAAATATCTGGCAGGGCAAATTTGCAAAATTTTCAGACTAAGATGAATTTTGAAAATTGATGAAATTGAAGAACTCAAGATTTTCAAAATTTAATTGTGAAATTGGATATTTTTGGGAAAATCTTGTAAATTGTTGGTGGAGAAAAGTGGAAATTAAATAAAAATTTGATATTAAATTGCCAAATTTGATTTAAAGTTGCCAATTAGAGATAATAAATTGCAAAAATAAAAAAGGATAAAATTGCCAAATGGAAATTAAATTGCAAAATGATTTTTGGGTTGCAAAATAATAAAAAATTAATTTTGGTTGTCATGATTAAATGCATTAAAATCATATTTTTTGGGCTAAGTGTTTGTAATTTGGAAATTTAAATTGGGCCCCTTTGTGTGTTAAATTCAACGTATTTTAAGGCCTAGAAGGTGTGAAATTCAAGGCAAGTTATTGGGTCCACAATGGGGAGGGTTTAAAGCTATATTGGAGGCCTAAATGACCTTTTTTCAAAATTTCAATTTTAGGGCCTATGATAATTTCGGATTTGGCTAATTTAAACCGATAATTTTGCACTAGGTTGACCCAATTTTAAATTAAAATAAAATCCCCTAGGGCTGGGCAATTTATTTCATGTTTAATTTGGCAATTTTAATTTTTTGTTTTTCCCTCCTCCTACAAAGTCGGCCTTGCTTTTTTGGAGGCAAAATTTGGTATATAAGGGGAGCTCTCCCCCACTTCATTTCACCATCTCATTCACTTCTCTCCTTTTCTCTTGGCAGCAAAAAGCAGAGCGAAAAAGCAGTCCGAAAAAGCAATCCGAAAAAGCAGAGTGAAAAAAGCAGTCCGAAAAAGCAGTCCGAAAAAGTAGAGCGAAAAAGCAGTCCGAAAAAGCAGATCCGAAAAGCAAATTCGAAAATTAGAGAGTTTGATGAAGAGAAGAAGCTTGAGTTGAGGCAAATCAGATTTGTAATAGAAGAATTTATTGATAGAAGATTCATAGCAATCAGATTTTGAGAGTGAATTGGAGAAGGGGAGATTCTCTTGTGGACTTGGAAGTTTTGGAGGCTAAGCTTAGCTAATTGCATTGACAAGGGATTCCTAGCTTTGTACTTGGGTGAGTGGCTTATCTTTTCCTCTCTCTTTAATTGCTTTCATTTCATTGGTGCTAGTTTAGGTGTTGAAAACTAATTTCAAGAGTAGAGTTAGGTATTTGGATATTAAGTAGATTACTCGATTGTCTTGATTGGCTTTTTTCCCTCAAGTTCTTGCTTGCATTTCATCATTGCATTTCATCTTAGGAGGAAGATTTGGAGTGATAAGTGTAGCCCATCTTAAGGTAACGGCGGGGAGTGATAAGTGTAGTATTCCACCCCTAGGCGAAGATTGGAGTGATAAGTGTAGTCCATCTTAAGGCAAAGGCGGGGAGTGATAAGTGTAGTTTGCATCATTGCATTTCATTTTAGGGGAAGATTTGGAGTGATAAGTGTAGCCCATCTTAAGGTAACGGCGGGGAGTGATAAGTGTAGTATTCCACCCCTAGCCGAAGATTGGAGTGATAAGTGTAGTTTCACCAGCATTGTAGAAAAGGCGGGGAGTGATAAGTGTTTAGGATGGCTGATGTTAATGCAAGCAAGCGACCCAAAGGAATTAATGCTGAAATAGGAGACAAGGAAGTCATGATACCCAATTCCAACTTCCGCTCAAAATTGAAATGCGTTGGAAACACCAACATTGGTACCTTTGATATGATTCAATTAAGAGAGAGGTTGAGCGACAGCCAGTCACCTGTGGCAAAGAGGATCAAATAGTATGAATTTGTGCAAGGAAGTGTTCAGTCTACCCCAGCAGCAGACATGATACGACAGAATTGGTTACATCAAGTCATCAAGGCTCACAAAGTCAGATTGCAAATCAGAGTGCAGCGCCCTCATCGTGCTTCTCAGTCAAATTTCGGGCTCTACTAAAGGTACACAGTTTGATCCTTGGATGTTTTATTTTATTGAAGAGATTGAGAATGGTTAAGGAAAATTGATTGGATTAGGATCACTAGCATGAATTTAGAGTTGCAACTTAAATAGTACAAAATCGGGGGCAAATCTACATGGGGTCCTACTTCTTCAATTCGGGTGCAAGACTACTAGTGATGCTTTGCCAGTCGAACCAAATCCAATTGGGGAGATACACCGCACCACTATGGTTGAGGCAAGTACTTATGCCAAAAGGGCAAGGTTGTGGCAGTTCAAACAGTTGAAGACAGTCAAGGGTTAACCAAGGAGGAAGGCATTGACGAAAGCAGTTGATGAACTCAGTGATGGGTGGATTGCGGAACAATCAAGGAGATATGGTGAGGGCAGGTGCCCCAAAACCCAAGGTTATTGAAACAAAGATGCATGCATGCAGATCAAATCCAAATAGGAAGGTTAAAAATGGCAAAGTATTGAAGTAAGGAGGAAAGTGATTGAAAGGTTGAGAGAGGTCAAGTTTGATTTCAAGGCGGTGGCCAAGAGTAAGGCTCTCGAATTGCAAGAAGGTTCACATCCAGGCAAGCCACCAAGGTCAAGGCAAGATTACCCCAAGTGCATGGAGACCTCACCCTTTTGAGGTCAGGACATCAAGTACAAGCAAGTTCAAGTGGTGGTGAGAAAATTTCTAAGGACAAGCTCAAGCATCCAAGGCTTCATCTCATCTCAAGGATTAATGAACTTTATAAGATAAGGTTGATGAGGTGGCAATTTCATGTGCATGCAATCAAATCATGCCAAGTGTCCTATGTTCTCATTGGTTGATAGATTATTGTAATTTTCTCATTGGCCCACAAAGTTGGTGCCCTCATGTAATTGGTTGAAAGATGGTAACCCTAATTAGGGTTTGTAAGGTTTAATCTTGGCCCTTGATTTTGCCTCTTAATCTTGGCCACTCGTTGTAATTTTGAGCCTCTATATAAGGCCATTTGTACTCATTTGTAAAGAGAGTTATGTTGGAGAATTGTTGCCAAAATACTATCAAAATTGTTCTCTATTCATTGTTGTGACTTGCATGGTGGATATACATGATCATTTTGGTGTATTGCATGGTTCTTCTCATCTCTCAAATTAAAGTAGGATTTCATTTCATGTTGTTAGAATAGAAGTAAATGGTTAGTTGTAATGGTGATGTTGGTGAATGTTTGATGAGGATCTTATACTAGGCCACTAGCATCTTGGCGGCTTGTCAAGGAGCCTTGTGTGGTAATCTAGTCAATTGCTCCCAAGTTCTACTTGCATTTTATCTTTCCGCTTGTACTTCAAGTTGGGTTGGAAGATAGGTGTTAGTGTGAAAATCCTAAGAGTAACCCTTAGACTCATCGCACCAATGGAGGTAGCGCCGCTGGTAAGCTTTCATTTGGTTTGATCCCTGTCCATTTGCCGATCTTTCCATTCAATAGGAGTAATAGTAGAAGTAATTAGTAGTTGAGTAGTTGAAGTTGAGAAGTTGAAGTTCGAAAGTTTGAAGAGCAAAGCTAGAAGTGATATAAATTAGTTTGATGAGCGAAGTTGGAAATGATATAAAAGAAGGAAGTTATCTCATCATCATCATAGCAAGAGTTTAACATCTCTGAATGAACAACGTAAGCCCGCCGAAGTGATTACCAGCAAATCACATTTATATAACTGAGTTAGTATCCACAGGTGTAAGGAACTTTGGAGTATTCTTATATACTTTTCAAGAGAGGGTTGAGTGTTTGGTACGCCGTATCAAGTATTTCAATTGCTATATGTTATGTAGTGGTACAAAACTCACATCAACAATACCATGATCCAAGATTCTTATGTTGGCATATGATGGAGTATTTTGGCAAAAGTGAACTGATTGGTTTAGACATTTATTCGTTGCATTTAATAAAGCATTGTCAATCCTCACGAGGATACCTATGTTTCTTGTTAGCTGAAAATAAGCCTAAAACCAACAAGAATGAATGATGAATTAAATGCCAAATAATAAAAACAAAACAAATCACAAAAACCAACGGGTTTGTAGTGGCAGACGGAAAAGAGGTGAAATTTGGTTGGGTTTTCTTGTTGAGGAACCCTGTCCAAACCCCCCAGTGAACTGAACTTTGATATGTATCTATGCTAGATTGGACCTGAACTTGCAAGTTTAAGGGTCATACTGTTAATATAGCTTTTTATGAAACTGTGGTCCATTGCATCAACGACACAACTAAGGACTTCCCAAGTATGGCTATAATTTGGATAAGAGTTCCACTTCTCCCTATTGAATATTTTTGAGGCGGCACTCTCAAGAGATCATTTAGCGTATTGGGCTATACCATACCATTTGACTTCGTTGAGTGTTTATGAGTTCTCAATTATGAATTGATTCGGAGAAGCAATTGATAGATAAAATGTTTTTTGAAATGGGAAGGAATTGATTGAGAACAACCAATAGATTATGCAAATATTCCTTCAGATGTCAGATTTCCAATCAACATAGACATTTGGCTTGTGTTTGCCCAACCATGCAAGATCAAGAATAGATGAAACCAATATATCAAGAGAAAAACAACCTTAAGAATGTCAGGCCCAAGATTGTAGGACAAGAAAAGATCAACGGATGAATGGGACTTAGACAACCAGAAAAATATTCCATGCAAGCTCTTTCAATTCAATCAAATTGTACATATTCAACAATATGAAAATGATTGTTTAATTCATCTTCTAGATGACTATTTGGCTTATTACGTAACTAGGAAATATGAAATATAAAATATTATCCTACTACTCCTATGGTCATGTGTATTATTGTTACATGTCCCTCCTCCCTAAATACTTAGGGGTAGTGATAGAACCATTGTTTGTGTTGCACAGGCAACTTGTTTATGGCGCCTTTTTTTCTTGATTTGAAGTTCCAGTGTTTTGCAAAAGGTTTTGCCTAAGTGATTCTCTTCTGCTGTTTTTCAAGAACCAAGACATAGACTTGGTATTCAAACTGGAGTTTGTTTCCTCAGGTCGAGTCAATTTCCCATGGTGCTATATCCCATTTTAAAATAATACTGCACCCGTTTGTGGTGAAAATTTCCACCACTTTTTTCTTAGTGATGAAATTTGCAAAGAAAATTGATCAAACTTTTCCTTTGTCACTTCAATAAGTGAGAACTGAAGATCCTAGGTTGATGGTGCCTATGAGAAGTCTAAAAGTGCATCAGCTACACCATGTGACCTAAAGACTAGATAATTCAAGCTGATTTTGCCCACAAGCAACCCAAAAGTGTGTTGAACCATTCATCAAATGACCTAAGTTTTTGTCAAGCTGAAAATGTGGATTTTTCTTGTCAACAATAGCTACACAAAAACTAATCACGTGGCAAGAAAATGTTTTCTGAAAATGAAGGAATATGATGATCTTTCTCTATGCATAATCATCAAAAACAAAAATGACACTATCTTAGGTGTTTGAGTGCTGATTTGAGCATTAGTTGCTAAATGTTATGACAATATGTTGCATTGACAAATTTTGAATGGGTAATTTGAGGAGTCTTTAAGTACCATGCTCAAAGAACTTGAAATCTTGATGTTTCTCCAAGTACCATGCTCAAAGAACTCAAAATTTGAATTTTGATGATTCCCCCAATAAAATGAGATTGGAGAGCTATTGCAAAGGCTTCCTTAGAAAGAGAACGCGAGTGTATATAGAGATGCATGAACCAGTGATGCCTTCTTAAGTTTTCATCATGAGTCTTCATTAAGTCGCCCTTTTAGGTGTCCAACTTAATGGGACAATTTCGTAAGGTGTCCTTTTTTGTTTAATTTACAACTCAAGTGCAAAAGTATGGGCAATGAGATGCCCTTTCCGTGGCCTTGAATTATTCATATTGAGCTGCATATTTTGTGGTCTCAGTGTGCTCATTATAAATGTCCGAATGGGAAATTATAGATATAAAAAACCACCACTCCTATCAACACTAGAGAGACTAAGAGCATAATTATGGTCTATGATAATTGAGTGCAACTCTACAATGTTCTTAGTAGGTTGTTACTCAATAGAATTAGTATTAGTATTTACAATGTTTATCTAATCATCAATTGGATCAAACGTAGCATTTGCATCAAGAGTTGACATGCTTAATAGGATTTTGTACCATTTCTCAACAATATCTGTAATGCTGAGTTCATTATCGACTAGATGGACAACATCTACATCAAGAGTAAATGAGTCATCATTTGAAATGGTGGATTGGAGTGTCTTTTGTCGGATTTTAATAAAGATGACTCTTAGTTTGCCATGTGGAATGATCTATCCATCCAAAATGCATATGCTTAATTAATTTTACTGGTACATAACATTGCTTTGTTGAATGTGTGTGTTGACCACATAATAGACAAGGATGTAGATCAAAACAATCATGGGAAGTATGCCCTCGATGTCCACAGTGACAACATAATTTGACTTGATGGGTATTAGTGCAAATTGATTTTGATTGACATGACAGCTTGTTAATTTCACAAAGTTGACCAATAGGTGAAGGTTTGATTATTATTTTGAAGACCTCCATATAGAAATTTGATACATGAAAATTCACTACACTTGAATACCCTTGACTAATATGATGTTTGTTGGGTTCTATTGCTTCCGAGACATGCATGATAGTTGGAGATTCAACAATTGGAGGATTAATAGGTATTGTATCCATGATGAGTTTTGACAGTACATTTTTTGGACCCAACATTGTCTTGTGGCGTATAAGGGGGCTCAATATTGCTTAAGTAACATGAACATTTTTTTGTCGTATGAGGAGACTTAGAATTTTTCTTCAAGGAATTTTGGTCTTTAATAATCTTTTGAGTTGAACTGCTTGAAGAACTTTCATCTTTGTTGAGGCATTGGGTACTTTTTCTTGTAGTTGATCTTGCAATCTATTGATTTCTTGTTGCAACATCTTTTATTGGTTGCAAAATTGCATAAACAAAGGCTTTTATTGATATTAGCTTTGCATCTTGTTTGTTGCCGACATCAATTTGCAAAGATAACATGCCATTGGTGTATAATGTGGGCATAATTACGAAGATTACACACTTCCATGTTGGGTTCCATTTATAATGCTTGAAGAAAATACGATTCTCAAAACCTTATGGCTTTTATTGTCAAGTGGAAATAGATTGGTTCCTGATTAGTCCAAGAGGCTGCCTTTTCTATACACTGCTAGATTGATATACTAAATTTCTTGATATTCTCACACTTTCGATATGCCCATCGATATGTGGAAGAAGCTCATCCTTTTGATATATGCATTGGTACACAAAAGTAATGCTAAGTACATGAGAGAAGAGAGGTATGTAGCACATAGGTAGCATTTGAAAAGGATTTGACCTATTAATAACACCTGCCTAGAAAGAAATCAAAATTTCTTTCAGTCAGGATTTACATCTATGACGGTGACAAATGGGTAATGGAGGGGATGAAAATGATTGAAAATGTCATGCCCCTCTGTTTGAAGACCATTGGTGATATCCTCATCTTGTTTTGTAGAATCTCTAAAAGACGAAATGGCAATAATAAAATTCAATTAGACCTTTAACGTAAAAGGATGAGAACAATATAATTAATGAATTATATATTTATAATAATATTTTATTAAAATAATAATATATGTTAAGTTTTAGGATCGCTGCAAATGTAATAGCACTGCCTATCAAGTATGTGTTTTCCAAATGCAGCAATCTCTTGCATTTATATTGAGAATGAGCCAAGAAGAGACATGTCCCTTCATGGGACATGTCTATTCATTATGATGTAATTAATATAATGACAATTATGATTATATATATATACATATATATATAATATCTCTTGAGTCATTATTATATTAATTTCTCTAATATTTACATAATAATAATATTTATATATATATATATTTAAGTATATATATACATCTCATATATACTAAATATATATATACATATCTTCAATAGTATTCACTCATAGTGTTTGTCCGACTGAAGCTACAAAACATCAACACTCCCTCTTAGCTAGGGAGGATAAACACATGGTTAGATATTAGCTCAATGTAATATCAAGTTGGCATGATTAAGGATATCTTTGATTAGAAGACACCCACCAATTAGATATCATCTCATGATATTAGGAGTAATGGCCTCAAAATATCAAGTCACATGATATTCACCAAGTACTCCAAGTAATTTGGCCTCAAAATATCAAGTCACATGATATTCATCAAGTACTCTGAGTAATTTGGCCTCAGAATATTAGGTCTCATGATATTCGCCAAATACTCAAAATGTTCATAAGGTATGTGCACATGTATCCTCAATGATACTTACCATAGGAACATTCATGGCCTGTTTAAGGAACTTAATCCACCATGCAAGTTATCATCTATCATGATTTGCTTAGACATCATAAGATGTCCATCACAATAGAAGGCCATGGTTTGTTTAAGGAACTTAACCCACCATGCAAGTTATCATCTATCATGATCTACTTAGACATCATAGGATGTCCATCATAATAGAAGATTAAGTTATTGTAAGATCGTCACCTTTCAATAACTTCTACAAACAGATAATCATTTGGAAGTCGTCACTTCCTCATGATGTACACAAGGGGTAGGCCCATTGAAATCATGCAGTCACATCCATGGATTTTTCAGATTCCCTCTGAATATAAATCTTCTGAGCTCCTCATCCAATGTTGTCTCTGATGAAATGTCAGACTCCCTCTGAATTTGATATCAATTTTCCTTTTCCTGCAAGCACATCCCCGAAGGGAAAGGAAAAGATCAAGGCAAATAGCTTTTATAGTACGTATAGAAATACAAATAAGAGAGAGACTACAATAAGTAGAGAAATGAAATTCTTAAGGATAATAAATATTTATCTGTACAAGTTGCTCCAATTAAGGTTCATATGCATCAGATCAGAAAATGCCTCCATATAAGCATTTGCCAAACAATGGGAATGGAACATTGATTATTATTCCCCCCCACAATGTAAAGTTCCCATTCTTATACCACTGTAATGACCCTTGTACCACTTTGCCTTTTTTATTTATTTTAAATTTGTAGATCCATCAATGTTTTGAAGCTTCTCTTCAATGATTGTCAACATCTTGTAGTTTTGTAAGGATCTAGAAGCATATCCCAATGTATGTCACTAGCTCCTCTTAATATCCACTAGTGAGAGACCCAAGAATCCATTGAACATATTGATTAGCGATGCTCTAAATAACAAATGTGGTGTACACAAGGAAGGTGTTGTCTATGAAATATAGTGTCTTCAAGCTCTAGCAACACCCGAATCTTCTATTCGCACTTAGTAATATGTTTTCTCGAGATATAGGTCTCATTGACGGTATAATCTAATCTCATCCAAATCATGTGGTAGACGACTTCATTTTAAAAGAAGATATTTACTCTAAACTTCAAGAAACTCGACACACCTATATTTATCTTATATCTACGATCCTTTTTGCTGGTTTATTTGTTATGATTTCCCTCCTGTAAATCCTAATGGAGTAAGATCACCGTACATATTGACTCCATTAGTCTCACTGCATCATTAATGTTTAATATTGCCTCAAAATCATATCGTTTATTCAGGTCTTTTGTCACCATTACTCACACCAAAGATGTTGTCTTCATCTAAGTGTCATTGGGCCCAAGAACAAGTCGTCTCTGTTAAAAAATACTACCACAAATATACACAGTAACCCAGTCAAGAGACTCCATATAGGGTTGCGATCTTGCTTGGATCATACTATGATTCTTATTTCCAGTTATTTGCTTTGTTTATTCCACAGATGCACAACATACGTTTCATTCTCCATCTGCAACAACTTTGCAGTGATCCATTTACTCCCCAAATTGTCATTCAACCGCTTGAAATATCTATAGATTCGAGTCCAGTCCATAGGATAAAAAAAATGGGCAGAAAAACTTGAAAATCGTAATTGGGCCGATTGTAAACCCTAGTGACAATGCGAGTAACAAGATAAGGGCCATTATGCCCCAATTTATTGCCATTAAAGGTGAGCGCGAACTCTTGAATGAACTTCCACACTTGAGGATACCCTTTGTCGAATACCAGAACCACATTATTTAAGTGATTCCAGGTCCCATTCTCTAGATCCACATTTTGAGCCTTGATTGTGTTCCACAGCTTCGCGAGGCACTTTAGTATTATAATATCGTTGTTCAGTTTGGATGGTTGCCCATCAACATCAAATAAAATTAAGGAACGTCCAATTTCTTTTCCTTTCTTTCTCAGATTTGCAGTTTGGCTCTGATACCATGTTAAGCTTTAGGATCACTACAAATGTAATAGCACTGCCTATCAAGTATGTGTTTTCCAAATGCAGCAATCTCTTGCATTTATATTGAGAATGAGCCAAGAAGAGGCATGTCCCTTCATGGGACATGTCTATTCATTATTATGTAATTAATATGATGACAATTATGATTATATATATATATATATATATATATATATATCTCGAGTCATTATTATATTAATTTCTCTAATATTTATATAATAATAATATATATATATTTAAGTATATATATACATCTCATATATACTAAATATATATATACATATCTTCACTAGTATTGACTTAGTGTTTATCCGACTGAAGCAACAAAACATCAATAATATATTAATTAATACAATATTGAAATAATATAATATATAATACAATAATAATATTGGATATATAATAATTGAAATATAAGAGTCAATATATCAAATATATATATTTTTTGATCGGTAATAGGTGTTATTTATTAATAAAGAGCCGGGTTAAACTTGGCCCGAACCAAGGGTAGTAACACAACGGGTACTGCCATCCCTGGAGAAGCAGAGGCAAAGAAAAAACAAAGATAAAGCATCCAGAAGATAACGATTTAAAAAGAAACATCACACAACCCTACGTCAAATTCCTCTCCTTAGTATGAGATTGGAGAGTCATATCAAAAGACACATGCTTAAACTTTCAATCTTTTTTCCTTTTCACCGAGAGCCACCCATCTTCAACTCGAGCCGCCTCAGACTCCTAGCCAACAGCATTGTTAGTATTGTATTGGATATATAATAATTGAAATATAAGAGTTGATATATCAAATATTAATATTATTATAATATACTATAATAATATATGTATCAATATATATTATATTATATTTTATAATATAATTATTATAATAATCTAAAATATATACTAATCAAATATTTCTAATAATCAAACACTTATTAATGAAATATGAGTATCTAAACTAAGGACATCTACTCCTAAAGACACAACCTTGGAGAAGAATACATCACGCGGTATAAATATATTAAACTGCAAACATAGTTAGGGGGGGGGGAGTTGTTTTAGAAGGGATGCACTCATAAAGACAAGAGATGCGATAGAGATATAAAAAGTCTCCAACACTTGACCAATGAGGAGAGGAAGGAAGATACATATTCCAATATCAACGACCAATGCTCGGGAGGACAATCTTACGCATATATACGTTGAAACAGAGAGCTAGAAAGAAAAACAGCAACTTCATTTCTCTATAGTACATCAGCGGCTGAAAAGAAGTAGGAAGGAAGTCATAGTTGATGTAGATTACACCATTACTCCGGAATAGAACATTAAGCATGGGCTTGCATATGACTGAAAACATTGTTGGGTATAATACATTTTCTAATGACACACATCCACCATTTGATAACTATCCAAGAGAATTGTGAGGATAATGAACCATCCTCTATACACTCTTGCATACATGTCGTGAATGGTTATCCTCAATACTGATTAGGATGCGTCGGGTTCATTGTTATTACAGTAGACTACATAGAGTATCTGCCACCAGCCATATAGTATCTGAATGGGGAATAGGAATGGAGAACCGAGAAGCTATCACAAAGCAACATCTTTAAGTGAATAATAAATGCTGAGCGATAGATACGAATCTAAGAACATTCATCAGGTATCAAAGAATATGGTCAGTCAAATCCAATATGATAAGACCGGTCAACAAGAGCCAAGGATCAATAATAAGGATCAACATAAATAATATGGAATACAAACAGTTACGATAGACGAAACATATTAGTCTCATATGAGCTCGTCACAGGTACGATCCACTCTGTGTTATAATGTATGTATATCATATACAAATGTGTTCTCCAATGTATGTACAATCATATATCGTTGTAGTTAATAGTACTGACCAGTCACAAATGATCCACCCTTTTGATACATATCTCCTATAATGAAAGGCGATAAAACCATAGGGGAATTATTTCAGAGATTAGACAAGTAATATGAAAAGTAAATTGCCGACTCCATATAGTCCACGTTCATATGACCATGGAAGGATTATCTTATGAAGACTATTCACGATTATACTATAATGAATTAATACGGGTATGAAATACAATGCTCTAAGATTTCCATACGTAGTAAACCAATACATTTGACCAAGTCTTCCATTATACATGGTGTATATTAAACAAACATGATCAATCCATCTAAGAATTTGATGAGGCTAAATGAGGGACCCTTATGATTATGAAATAGATATCATTCAACAAATAGAATCAAAGCTAACTTAAGAAATACATGAATATAGTGAATGGAGTTATTAATATGTAATTAGGACAACAAAGAAAAATGTGGAATATTGCAAATTGTCATCTCCAATTGTAATTCAAAACCTAATTGGAAATTTTAGAGAAAATTAAGAAAGGTGCCAACTGGGGACATTGCAGTGGTATCAGAGCATGATCCTGCCATCCTGGAGGGTAAAGATAAAACAGGGATCCGCATATAAGAACACAGTTTGATCACGAAGATGAGGTAAAGAATCAAGAAACAGGTACGCATCACTAAATATGATGATTAAGCTAATTTCTAATGCATACAGTATTTGAATAAAACTTATCAATCAATACAAAATAGATATATGAATGATTAAGGCTAATAAGGTTGCTAGATTTTATGAGTATTATCTTAATAACATAATAAACTATCAATTCACCCCATCATAGTTGGAGGTAGGACTAGGTAGGTAAGAGGGTAGGGCTGATGGCTAAGGCAAGAGGGATGGATTCCACTCTTGGGTTAGACTAATTGAGCCAAGAGACCTTGCTACAACGTCTTGACATTCCTTTGTGATGAGAAAAATCTAATAATAAATTTGCCCCATCATAGTTGGAGGGAGGAGAGTAGGTAAGAGGGTAGGGCTGATTGCAAGACAAGAGGGATACATTCCGCTCTTGGGCTTAGACTAATTGAGCCAAGAGACCCCGCTACAACATCCTGACATTCCTTTGTGATAAAACAAAAATCTAATAATAAATTTACCCCATCATAGTTCGAGGGAGGAGAGTAGGTACGAGGGTAGGGCTGATCGCTAAGGCAAGAGGGATGTAATCCACTTTCGGGCTTAGACAAATTGAGCCAGGGGACCCCGCTACATCTGCCTGACATTCCTTTATGATGTAAGATAATGTTAAGAGAAAGGCATGATTAGGGAAGGAAAGTAACCAATGAAGGTTTCCTTGTCCAACTCTAAGATGACTTGTCCCATGTTAAGAGGAAGGCATGTTTAGAGAAGGAAAGCAACCATTGAGGGTTTCCTTGTCCAACTCTTAGATGGCCTGTCTCATAAAAATAATGTTCCCTACAAAACCATGAATAAAATATCAAATCTATAAACACAATTAAGTAACAAGAATCAATATTATTTCTAAATCTGATCGTCATAACTATGTCTATTCGAAATGTTTAAGACTATACTCACATTTTGGAATTTATATGTATATACTAACTTACACTCCTTTGTTGTAGGATTTTAGTCAAGAGCACAATGATGAAATAACGTTTTCTAACCCTAGCTTATTGAATTATCGTGTTTGGTCAATAAATGTAACAATGCTTGCATTATGTGTATACAATTGTGTATGCTTCGTGTCTTCATGCATTAATGTTTCTACTTCGTGTATGCTTCGTGTCTTCATACATTCATATGTATACTTTGCATTCAAATGCATACTTCATGTGTGGCTCTATTTTTGGATAAATGGAATAGAGTAATAGATTCATTACAAGTAGGAATTTGAATTCATCAGGCCTTATTGGATTCACTAGTCATCATAGAGATAACTTACATATAAATTAAAGATACATCCTGGTTATAGGAGGTAGAATAAATATGAGAATGTTCATTGCTTGAGGACAAGCAAATTTGGGAGGGAAGGACTGTCATGTCCCTCTGTTTGAAGACCATTGGCGATATCCTCATCTTGTTTTGTAGAATCTCTAAAAGACGAAATGGCAATAATAAAATTCAATTATAACTTTAAAGTAAAAGGATGAGAACAATATACTTAATGAATTATATAATTTATAATAATATATTATTAAAATAATAATATATTAATTAATACAATATTGAAATAATATAATATATAATACAATAATAATATTGGATATATAGTAATTGAAATATAAGAGTTGATATATCAAATATTAATATTATCATAATATACAATAATAATATATGTATCAATATATATTATATTATATTTTATAATATAATTATTATAATAATCTAAAATATATACTAATCAAATATTTCTAATAATCAAACACTTATTAATGAAATATGAGTATCTAAACTAAGGACATCTACTCCTAAAGACACGGCCTTGGAGAAGAATACATCACGGGGTATAAATATATTAAACTGCAAACATAGTTAGGGGGGGGGGGGAGTTGTTTTAGAAGGGACGCACTCATAAAGACAAGAGATGCGATAGAGTTATAAAAAGTTTCCAACGCTTGACCAATGGGGAGAGGAAGGAAGATACATATTCCAATATCAACGACCAATACTCGGGAGGACAATCTTACGCATATACACGTTGAAACAGAGAGCCAGAAAGAAAAACAGCAACTTCATTTCTCTATAGTACATCAGCGGCTGAAAAGAAGTAGGAAGGAAGTCATAGTTGATGTAGATTACACCATTACTCCGGAATAGAACATTAAGCATGGGCTTGCATACGACTGAAAACATTGTTGGATATAATACATATTCTGATGACACACATCCACCATTTGATAACTATCCAAGAGAATTGTGAGGATAACGAACCATCCTCTATACACTCTTGCATACATGTCGTGAATGGTTATCCTCAATACTGATTAGGATGCATTGGGTTCATTGTTATTACAGTAGAGTACATAGAGTATCTACCACCAGCCATATAATATCTGAAGGGGGAATAGGAATGGAGAACCAAGAAGCTATCACAAAGCAACATCTTTAAGTGAATAATAAATGCCGAGCGATAGATACGAATCTAAGAACATTCATCAAGTATCAAAGAATATGGTCAGTCAAATCCAATATGATAAGACTGGTCAACAAGAGCCAAGAATCAATAATAAGGATCAACATAAATAATATGGAATACAAACAGTTACGATAGACTGAAACATATAAGTCTCATACGAGCCCGTCACAGGTACGATCCACCATAAATAATATGGAATACAAACAGTTATGATAGACTGAAACATATAAGTCTCATACGAGCCCGTCACAGGTACGATCCACCCTGTGTTATAATGTATGTATATCATATACATTTGTGTTCTCCAATGTATGTACAATCATATACCGTTGCAGTTAACAGTACTGACCAGTCACAAATGATCCACCCTTTTGATACATATCTCCTATAATGAAAGGCGATAAAACCATAGGGGAATTATTTCAGAGATAAGACAAGTAATATGAAAAGAAGATTGCCAACTCCATACAGTCCACGTTCATATGACCATAGAAGGACTATCTTATGAAGACTATTCACGATTATAGTATAATGAATTAATATGGGTACGAAATACAATGCTCTAAGATTTCCATATGTAGCAAACCAATACATTTGACCAAGTCTTCCATTATACATGGTGTATATTAAACAAACATGATCAATCTATCTAAGAATTCGATGAGGCTAAATGAGCGAACCTTATGATTATGAAATTGATATCATTCAACAAATAGAATCAGAGCTAACTTACTTAAGAAAGACATGATTATAGTGAATGGAGTGATCAATATGTTATTAGGACAACAAAGAAAAATGTGGAACATTACAAATTGTCATCTCCAATTGTAATTCAAAACCTAATTGGAAATTTTAGAGAAAATTAAGAAAGGTCCCAGCTGGGGACATTACAGAAAATGTATTTATCCTTGATGATTTATAGGGACAGCTACGAACTCTGTTGTTGCTGCTATATTATGCATCGACTTGTGATGGATTGACCCATGAATATGAACTAGAGGTACCTCGAATACCAAATGTGGTTGTTTTAAGTTTTGCAAAAAAATACTCTGGCTTTTGACTTTTGATTTCACGAAAAATAACTTATTGCTTCATGTATTTGACAATCACCTATTCCCACTATTCTATAATGGTTTATGATGACAATTTTCAAAACATCATTACCATTTAAAATACTCCTAAAAAATGAAATTCTCGACTGAAAACCTAAATCTTAAAAGGTTTGAAGAAATAAAACTTATAGTTTGAGCAGGAAATAAGCCACACTTCAGGAAGAATTGAAAACTTGACCATGTGAAAAGTTACGGTAGAAAAGGTGGAAGAGTCCACATCAGTAGTAGAGTTCTTTGTGAGGTCTAGATTCTAGTGGGACTACATGAGGACAAGTAATATGATTGATATTTGTTTTTGGTAAATACTCTAGTGCCTTCCTTTCTCGACACTTGTACTTTCTTCACTCTTCTCCCTCAGGGAAAGCTCTTTATCTTGTTCTAATGCCAATTTCAGTCCTGAGAATTTCTACAGGAAATAATTGAATTGGACAACTAGAAAAATTCAATGAAAGCTCTTTTCATTTTATCAAATTGTACGCATTCAACAATATGAAAATGACTGTTCAGTTCATATTCTAGCGCAGCTAGGAAATATAAAATATCAAAATATTCTACTACTACTACTAGGATTATGTACATTATTATAATTTATTATACACAAGAAGAGAACAGTATTTTACAAGGGGACAGTGAAGGAATTCAAGTATTGATCCAGGGAAAAAGCCACTCAACTACCAGAGAGGCTTATTTATTATACACAAGGAGAAATGGCATGGTAGAAGGGGACATCCAAGGAATTCAAGTACAGCCAGGAATTCAAGCATTGATCCAGGGAAAAATTCACCCAACTACCAGAGAGGCTTAGACCGGGCAAATTCCAAAAAATATTTTAAAATTTATCAAAAGTAATAACTCAGCCAGGTAAACAAATGAGTACTTCAAATCCCTTTGAAGCGTTCAACCGTCTTGAGATTGATGAAACAGAAATAAAGCAGGCAGGCAAAAATTACATCTTTCTCAAGCCCTGGCTTTACAATAGGATAAGGAGGTTGAAGACATCTTCATAGACCAGCCAAAGGGACTTGAAGAAGCCGCTCGAAGTCCACCTTCAACACAAGCATTGGAGGAAGATGAAAAATAAAATACATCAAAATGCACAGCAGATTAGGTATTTTTCACATCATTAGCAGTCTCTTCTAGATCAATTCACAAAATCTAGGGCCACCCAAGGAAAGAACAGGACCCAACAAAAATCCGAAACCTTTGTTGTGCTGCCAAAATCTTATGAAATAAAAGAAGAAACTCACATACAGATCCATTAAAACATTACTTTCAAGGGAAGAAATTGAAGGGTCAGAAGGAGCAGATCAAAATTGGGTAGGCATGGAGTCTGAAGAAGCTCTTAATCACATCGCAGGCTTATCCTACAGCCTACAATCACAAGAGGAACAACAATGTAAATTCACATCTTTCTATTGGATCTGGTAGTTCTTTTAGATAGATTTAATTAGACTTACTTTGTTGTTATTCTGTAAGAGTAGGAACTGATGTGCTGTAATTGCTATTGCTGATGGATAATCACGATCTGATAAAATCTATAAATATTTAAACCTTAAAGAAGTTCAACATTAATATATTGTTTAATACGATCAAAGTGTATTTTACCATTTTATTTAGTACAACGAACTTTTATCAAATTATGGTTATAGTAACAATCAAACAAAAGAAGGTATTGAAATCTTCTTAAGAATGTGAACTACAGGCTCAATGTTAAAGGAAAAGGTGTTAATTTGTATTTTTTGGTTCATTATCTCAACTGCAAAACTTTGATGGACTGGATTAGCTTCAACTAGAAACTTTATTGCCTTGTTTGAAACTAGGATTGAAATATGTGGTTGTTTTACAGTATTATTTTCTTATAAATATGATGAATATTATCTTTCAAGGAGGGCCCTGGTTCATGAACCTCACAGGTTTGTCCATGAAACATAGGGATCCTATATTTACTACTATGCATTATTTTTTCTCTTTTTGACTTTATGCTGTTCTAGGAATCGGTAATACAATTGGTCAGTTGTGGTTGCAGAAGATCTTACCCTCCAATATTATCTACTTTGATGATGTTGATCTTGAAAGGTCTTCACCAGACATGATTGAATTTTTAGTAGTTGGAATGTTTGGAACAGCCCCTTGACTATGAGAATATACCTTTTACACTACAAATGTTGCTATCAACATGGGAATGTGATTTGAGTGCTACCCGATTCAACACCTAAGAAACTAGCTGATGTCTAACCCCATGCCTTTGCTATTACTTGGGGTTAAGACCATGGGCTGCCATATTTTCATTGTGTTCCATCTCCATGTCGTGATAGGCTTAATTATTATTCTCATAAAACTCCAACTAGACTCCTTACTACAATTTGCTTGCATCATTGGATCAAGCATGCTATCAAGTATCATGAATCTCTTTGAGGCCAGTAGAGTCTATATCAACATATCTAATTACCTTCATAGCAATTAGATGATAGAGAAATTATATTTGCAAGCAAAGAATAGATTAATAGTGAACGTGAAAGACTAAAATTACAAAAATAAAAACTTAAAACATAAAATCGACAACTGAAGAAGATTTTCAACATTTTTAATTTGTAACCTCACACACAATCACAAAGTTTCTTGAGGACCTTTGGCTTCACCTTCTTCCCTTATTTTGACTTTGCCTCAGCCCACATTTTCCATCATCACAAACCAATATGGATTTTTATAGCCTATTGTACTTCCAACATCCACTCAAACAAAATAAAATAGAAAGTATTTTCTGAAACAACCATCTAGTCACTAGTGGTTTAAGGAATTTATTCTTTGAAAAAATCTTGAAGAGTGCAAGTGATGTGTGACGATTGCTTGAAAACATCTGCATGTCTTTGGTTTTGGTCACCATTGTTTTCACCCAAGCTATCTTCCAAATGTCTTTGAATGTGTTGGCCAATGCATGAACACAACATGGGCAGTAAAAACTGTGCTTGTAAGAACCATCCACCATCAATCGAGCTTGCAAACATGAGCTAGATTGGTTACAACTTGCTGCACAATCTTTGAACCTCCAGCCTCCTCCACGGCTGACCTCAAAAGTTGAAATTGGAATTCTGCATCCCTATGCTTCCTTGAACAACAACTTAAATAAAATATGATAGAGTGGAACATGTTGCAGTAATATTAATGAGTAGCTAGTGTCTAATACCAGTCCTCCATTCCATGATAGTGAAGTAGCCCTCCCTTATCTAGGTTTGTCTCATGTTCTCCATCAAGTAGTTGACCCTTAAATATTGTTTGTCAAGGATTATGGTATGTACTATAAGTTCTCCAAAGCAGCAATTCGAGGATTCAATTGTGTTCGCCCTTTTTCAATAAGTATGGATAATGCCCTACTTGAAATGGAATGGCATGGGGATAAAACAATTTGGCTACATTAGCCTCCTCACATGCTTGCATGTTCAACAATCTTGAAACTGTATTTCAGCCATCAGCTGTGGCCTTTCTCTTCCTTCTTCCATGATACACTTCACTCAAAGTCAAACCATCCATCCATAAATGATAAATTGAATGATCTATCATAGATTGCAGAGGTACACCACTAGCTTTTGCCTCTGCATCCTTGACTAACCTAGTCAATGCTCTCTTCTTAGGTCATTTTCACAAACCCTAATATGATGTCTAACTACACTAGTAAATATGACTAACCTACTGTAACTCCATGGAAATATGCTTTGCACAAATGGTGCAACTACTGATTGTTCGCCCTTGAATTTTCGGATTTGTTTTGTCTAAAATGGTCACATCTTGCAATAAGGGTTTTGTGGGTTTGAATAAGCTTTTTGCACGACCTTTGACAATGGCTGAATGTTATTCAAAAGGTTCCTTGCAACATGTGCATTATCAAAAGAACCCTAACACTTCATTGACATTCATTTCTTCCCTCTCATATTCATCTTTGACAAAATAAGAACAAAGGTCCTGATTTCAGCCACATTGAGTAAAGCTTACTTGCAAGTGATTGATTGATCATGTAATTGTGAAAAGTGCTTACTTTTTCGTTTTCATAGATGCAAATTGTAAATTGATTGTGGTTACAAAAATAGTTCGGGTTAGTCTTAGGGAGGTTTTAGGATTTGATAATGGACATGAAGGTCCTTGCAGGCCCCCTATGCTCTTTTCAGAAGAATGAATGCATGGAAATTGAGAGAGAATTGTGTGACACACACTCCAATATGTGCATACTCCATTTATTAATCTACAGGGAAAATACATTGGTGGTTGGAACTTACATTGTGCAAGTTACCTTTTTTGACATATCTAATCTGTGTTCTTACATCAGTATTATAAGCATTAAATGCCTAGTAGTTTAAACATTATACGATATCTAATAGCCCCTTTTCTCTTTTCCAATTTTCAAAAATCCGAGTCTCAAAAAACGTTTAAAACCACAGGAAGAATATCTAGCATTGTTGGGAGATGTTTTGTGGATGTGATATTTGATAGACAAGGGATGATTCCTGCTGTGCTAGTGTACGGAATTTCAGGGAGGAAAAAGATAAGAGGAAATGTGTTCCTGTGTAAACCTAGAGAGTATCAAATCATTAGCTTCAATTCTTGTTTAAGTCAATTAGCATGGTAGCATTTTTTTAGAACTTCATGATGCTATTATAAAATATGCTCCTTTTTATTCCCTTGTTTGATGCATCTACATGAATTTCAAAAGTACATAGCTCTGTTGTGCTAGAATAATTATTTTAATTGGTTGAGCAGGATACCATCAAGACTCTTGCAGATCATGTTCGGATGTCAGAAGAGGCAATGATTCAAGTTCATGAGGCAGAGGAGAAAGTAAAGTATTTAAATGAAAAACTTTCTGCTGCAATGTCAGAGATAAGTACTAAGGAAAGTCTGGTGAAACAGCATGCCAAAGTTGCAGAAGACGCTGTGTCGGGTAGGATTCTTTACCGTTCTCTTTTACCATTTGTGTTTATTTTTCATACAATTTAATTTAGATCTTAGTGGTGACAATTGGCCTTTGGGCTTGAAGAAAAGTACATATATGAGGGAGTCCCTAGTGCATTAATTGAGACATAACTGCAGGGAAAATAATATTGAGCAGTAAAATACTTAAAGAAGCACAAAAATGAAGCAGGCCAAACAATTCTTGGAAACTGAAAGTTAATCAAGCAACTACTCTCCTGATATTAGAGATTGGGAAGAAATTGGTGACAAGGCTGATGAAATAGAGAAACTGATTTGAATTTCTCTTGCAAATAAGTAGTTCGACAATCTTTATGTTTATGCAATATAATATTTTTCTGGATAAAACTGTGTACCTTTTTCATTCGATGTTTCGAATCACTCACAGTGATTCATCATCAGGAAAAGGATTATGTGGGCAGTGCTGTTTGACTAATTAGCAAATTACGTTTTCGCTTCATGTAGACATGCCATTTTTCTTCTCTGAATAACATTTCCTTGTAAAAATGTCACAGTCAACATTCTGTTTTCCTATATCATTTATCTTCATGCCCTGAAATTTGGTTAATTGTCTTGTTTTGATGGCAGGTTGGGAGAAGGCCCAAAAAGAAGATCTAGCTTCAAAACAACAGGTTGAGTCTCTAACACAGCAAAAGGTTGTTCTTGAGGAACGAGTAACCCATTTGGATGGTGCTCTAAAAGAGTGCATGAAGCAACTCCGGCATGTAAGAGAAGAGCAAGAGCATAAAATTCATGAGGTTGTCATTAACAAGACCAGAGAATGTGATAAAATCAAAGTCGAATTTGAGGCCAAATTAGTGGTTTTGGAACAGCAACTTCTTCAATCAAGTGCAGAGAATACTGCACTATCCAGGTCATTGCAGGAACGGTCAAGATCATTGGCAGAATTAAATCAAGTTAGATCTCAAGTTGAAGCTGAAGTTAAAGAGCTCCAGGGTGATATCGAGTCATATCAAAATGAGAACTCTTCCCTCAAATACGAACTTAATGTGCGTAGCAAGGAACTTGAGATTCGCAATGAAGAAAGGAATATGAGCATGAAAAGTGCAGAGGCAGCTAACAAGCAGCAATTGGAAACTGTCAAAAAGATCGCAAAATTAGAAGCTGAGTGTCAAAGACTCCGGGGTTTGCTACGGAAAAAATTGCCAGGGCCTGCTGCACTTGCTCAAATGAAGATGGAAGTTGAGAACTGGGGAAAGGAGGCAGGAGAAGGAAGGAAAAGGAGGTCACCTGTGAAAGCTTCTGGTTTATATCTTTCAACTTCATATGATTCTAGCTATGATGATTCTCAAGAACAAGGTCAAAAAGAGTCTGAATTTCTAACTGAACGCCTTTTCACCATGGAAGAGGAAACAAAAATGCTAAAAGAGGCCTTGTCAAAGCGTAATAGTGAGCTTCAAGCTTCAAGAATGATGTGTGCCAGAACAGCTAGTAAACTTTCCAGTTTAGAGAAACAATTGGAAGTTTTAAGCAATGGTCAGAAACCAATAAAACCTGCCCTTGAAGTGCATGTAGAACAACCACGAGGTCAAACTACAAGCAACCCACCAAGCTTAACCTCAGTGTCTGAAGATGGGAATGATGATGAGATAAGCTGTGCAGAGTCATGGGCCTCTGCACTGATATCAGAGCTATCTCACATTCAGAAAGAAAAGAGCTCAGGAATGAGTACCAAGGCTCTGGACTCTCGCAATATGGATCTAATGGATGATTTCACAGAGATGGAGAAGTTGGCCTCCCTCCCTTCACCAAAAATGAACCAGACAATTGGTAAATTGGATGACCCAAGTGAAAAGATTGTGGTGGGAACTGAAGAGAAGATTTCCTTGGAAGAAACTCTTGCAAAAAGGGATATAGAGCTTCAATCTGCCAATCAGCAATGCTTAGATCTGTCCAAAAAGCTAGCTTTTGTGCAAGAAGAGTTGACTGAATTGCAATCTAAAAATCTTGCCAATGAGAATATTTTAATCAGTCTTCAGACAAGATTAGATATGATATTTGAGGCACAAACTGAGGGTGGGGATGTGCAAAAGGTTTTGCAGGATGTTCAGTGTGCTATGGCAGAAGAAGTTGAAGCACTTTCTACTTCTCATGCTTGTGATAGGAAGCTCCCAAAACAGCCTGTACCTTCACATGATTTTGGTAACCAAGAAAATGCTTTTCAGTTCACCAAAAGTTTGACAGCAGAGGGAGAGATTTCTCCCTCTGATACTAGGGTTGCTATTGATGTTACTGATCCTAAGCTTGAAAGTACTGTATGTAGAGTTGTTACTCTTGTAGAGTCAATTGCCAATGAAGCTAGAAGTTCACATAATTTCCCAGCCTCCAAACTGCATGATCTAGATGTCAGCATCGAGATGTTTACAAAATCCATAAATCAAATTTTACATGGTAAACCGGATATCATAGAGTTTGTTTCTGAGCTATCATCAGTCCTGATCCAACTTTCTGAAATTAGTGCCCCTGCTTTTGGTAAATGTGACACTCACAATGAATCAAACATTGCCGACAGTATAAAATCTGAAGTAGGTAAGTCTAATGACATTGAAAATGGGAATCTTGATCCTAGTTCACTGAGAGAGGATACAACTTCTAGCTCTCCTATGCCATCATATACAAGTAGTACAAATGCAAATACTGAGCTCAGTATGATTCAAGAGGAAAAATCAGCTTTGGAGTCTGAGGTGAAGGTTGGAATGGCTAGATATGCAGATCTACAAGAAGAGCTCACACAGGCAAAAGCAGAGAAAGCTGAGTTAGACACGGAGTTAATGACATCCAAAGAGAAGCTAACACAAACAAAAGGCCAACTCACTGAGGCAGAGAACACATTGGTAAGCTTGCAAGAACAACTTACTTCTTCTTTGGAGTCGAAGAAAATAGCAGAGAATGAGTTGGAAATCATGACATCATTCAAAGCAGATTTGGAGTTGCAGTTGAAGGCAACAGAAGTGGATATCAAGCATTTGCATGAAAAAGTGAAGGCTCTAGAGTCAGAACTTCAAGAGGAACACAAACACTATGTGGATGCTGAGGCAAAGTGTCAAGAGCTACAGGAATCGTTGCAAAGGTTAGAGAAAGCTACAAGCATGTAATCCATATTAGTTAGTTTTATTGTTTGGTGCAACATGGAAAAATTAAAAAATGAGTCACAAATGTGTCAAGCACTTTTCATTCTAAGGATATATTTCTAAAGCATTTTTCTTGTGAGAATGGACATGATATAGAAATTTCCGTGGAAATTGTTGATTTTAAGCTATGTAGTGTTGGAAATCCATGCTAATTCTATATGTTTATTGTGTTGTTGAATCTCAGGAAAGAGGAAGAGTTGGCAAGCTTGCAGTCCTTAATTACAGATAATGATTCCAATATGAGACAGGTATAGACTATTAATGAATTGGATCAATTGTTTTTCTCGACTTGATAGGGATTATATTTGATTTCCGATAGACGAGGCATTCTTGAATTACTGACCAGCAGCTATGATAAAAAACACTACTTTCTTGTTTCATACTGTTTAGAGTTTTAGAAGATTGTCCTCAAAATAAGAGAGTCAATATCATTCATTAACAGTCCTTTTTTAAAACAGAAACGAGAAATAGAAGCCGCTGCACAGCAGATTGCTGAGTGCCAGAAAACAATACTTAATGTAGGGAGACAGTTGAATGCCCTATCTTCTCCAAATCATTCTGTCGACTGGTCTTCTGACAATGATAATGGGCTGTTCATCACCTCATCTTCTGTTCGACCATCCCAAAAGGAATCACATAACATAAAACGTTCCAGACATTATATAGAAGATCTATCCAATTCCACTAGTCAGGAAAGTGAAAGGAATGGAAGAATTGAACAGGGTGCTTCCTGGAGTTCATATAGCAAGCATGCCTCGGGGGTATGTGAACCTGATATTTTAGTATCAGGAAATGGCAAGCAGAAGACTGGCCAATACACCAGCACATCATCTGGCAGCCCTGCTCATGACTTGCAGAAAAATAATGAATCCATTGTACCTACCCATGAAGATTGTATAGAAGGCCACCTGACATTGCCTAGCTCTTTGGATACTGAACCAAGTTCCACAAGTATGGCTCTTGTAGTTGTGAAGCCTACTCATCGAAAAATTAAGATTCCCCGTTCTTCAACAGGAAATGCACTATCCAAGTCTTTGATTACAGATGAGGGAAAACCATCATCTTCAGTTTCCTCATCAGAAAAGCATGGAAGTGGGTTCAGCAGGTTCTTTTCAAGGGCAAGGACTAGCCATTAGACAAAGACAAACAATCTACTGCCCATAAATGTGAATCGGTAAACTGCATAGTAGCTTGTCTATTCTTTTGTTTGCCTACCTTTATTTGGGATAGGCTCTATAATAGTTAAGACTAAAAACCAATCAGTGGAATTCAGTGACTTCTAAATGATATCAATATTACGACAAACAGCTGCTTTCAGTCTCAAGTATAACACCTTTGTAAAGTCCAAGAGGTGTGTGGTTTGTTTCTTTGCCAATCTTGTGGCATTAGGAAGTAGCCCAGCTATGCTGGAATTTGTAAATGTTATGACTCTTGATGGTGCTTCACACCAACCATCATAATTCATTAATTTATATGAGCTCAAATTCATCCTTTTTGAGATAACCTCTTTGAGATTGCCAAGCTAATTATATTTCTAGCATGGAGTTCGATCATACTGACCATAGTTTACAAACTCTGTTAGTAATCTCTGAGTTGCTGAGTACTCTCTATTTTCTTTGCTGGGCGAGTTTTCACAAGTTTAACTCTTGCATTTTTATGGACACAAAAAAACATGGGTAAAATTGTCACCGCATGTAAAATGCTGCTTAAGATGTGTTTTTCACATGTTTTTGCCTTAAAACCATGTATTTTCTCTTTTGAATTGTCAATATTTAATTTAATACATTTTGTAATGGAATTTAAAAAAAAAAGTTTCTTTAAAGATTTTAATTTTTAGTACTTTCGAAGTTGCCGAGGATTCACCAAGTTGAAAATTTTGGACTTGCCCAATACTCTCTGAATCTGAGTTTGTGAACTATGATACTGACAATAACGCCTGAAAATTCAACAGTAATACGACTTTCTAATCAATGTAGTTTAGGCACATATATGGCAGAAACCAATTCAGTGTAGTGGAGAACTTCATCCCCATTGAACTTTATATTTGGTCCTCTGGAGCCAGAAGTCCATCTTTTATTTTAATTACATTTTTTTTAGCATTTATATAACTATATTCCAAACTAGCTATGATTTTTTTATAGCAAGTTCTTAAGGTCTTGTCATGATGTTTGAACACAGAAATGGTTGGGATTTGTTAATATGAACTCATAATCTACTAGTACTGGTTCTTATTATCTCTTTATAATGTTATAATCTTGCCTTCATGGGTAGATATTTAAGAAAAGGCGTTCTGTTGGTTAAGCTAAGGCTAATAGTAATCTACATGTGCTCAAATTATTGAAACCTATATGTTCTCTTGAAAAAGATTGAGTGGCAAAGTTATGCTGAAGGTACTATTTAAAAGAATATTTTTCTTTCGTTGGCATCTTTGACCAGCCCCTAGTGCTAAGATGTAGGATCCTAAAACAACACCCTTAAATCTTAGATCTTTTATGGTAAAGTGTTGTCATCAAGAAGATAAAAAGATGATTATTAACAGACGTAGGACAGCTAGAGGTCAACTCTGAGAGTGGGTTTTCACTCTTATGCTTTGAGTTCAGCTTAGATTAGGGAGGTATTCCTTGGAGTATACCTCAGTAAATATTGAAATCAAGCAAAATGGACCAAAAAAAATAAAATAATAAAATCTAAACCCAATTTTATACTTGACCCACCCCAAATTTTATAATTAGTTTAAGACTAACAGTATTAACCCCTATATAGCTGGTCACACACCTATACATATACTTTTAAGTATCAATCATTAAAATCCTCTAAGGCTATTGCATTTGTCATCTCTTACACAATGACATGGTGTAGACATGCATATTCAAGTTGTTAAGATAAGGTGACATTAACCTTGCAATCCTAAGTCATTCATGTCTCCATAATTCTTGGGAAGTGTTCCCTAAGACGTGAGAAAAATGTTAAATATTTGTACTTCATGACTATTTGTAATTGTATTTTCAAGAGGTGAACATGAAGGGGTGATAAGTATAAATCAAAATGGACCATACCCACTCTTTCCCACATCCATATTGAGACATGAATGATTATGCATAAGGAGACAGTTTACGAAGAGAAAAAGTGTCCATTTGGGGATTTGAATAGGCACTAGAAATTATAGAGTAGTCAGTGTATTTGAAGACTAAGCAGCTTTAGGTTTGGTGCCCAAGAGGAGTCACTTGAAGAGTAATTTATTATTTTATTATGTCTGTTGACTATTCATTCTCCAAGGTGTGGGTTTTCGCAAGTGGTTTTGGCCCCTTGTTTTGGGAAAACAACAATGGTTTTTCCCTTCCCATTTGGCTATAAATTGGAGCCAAGGTATAGTTGTTTATTCATCAATTGATTCAGTGAGGTTTCCAAGTAGTTCCAGGATCATTTGGAGAAGTGAAGTGTATTATTGTTTCAGTCTCTCTTTTGAAGATTAATAATATACTTGCCCTCGTTCTTTGGTGGAGTTTTTTCTTGAAAGAGTTTCTCCATGTAAATCTGGTGGCTCTTTTGGTATGAATGATTTTATATAATTTATGTCAAATAGAGCAATCACATGTTCATTTTAGATTTAGTTTTAGATTTGGTAATCTTTTCAGATTTGTAATCACATAAGAAAGTTAATATTGCAAGCTTTCTTTACCTTGTTTCTCAACACAAGTTTTAGGCATGTTATTCAATTTTTTCTTCTTACAATGTTTCCTTGGTTTATAATAATTAACATTCCACAACACGCTAATTCAAATCAAAATCTACAATTAACCAGATAAAAATACTACTTAGATTTAGATATATGATTTCAAACCAATAAAGGTCAATGTTTGATTCATTGGGCAAGAGTTGAAAATCATTGAGCTCACACACGGTTTTGGCCCCTTGCTTTGGGAAAACAACAATGTTTTTCCCTTCCCATTTGGCTATAAATTGGAGCCAAGGTATAGCTATCTATTCATCAGTTGATTCAGTGAGGTTTCCAAGTAGTTCTGAGATCATTTGGAGAAGTGAAGTGTATTATTATTTCATTCTCTCTTTTGAAGATTAATAATATACTTGCCCTCGTTCTTTGGTGGAGTTTTTCTCTTGAAAGGGTTTCTACATGTAAATCTAGTGGCTTGTTTGGTGAGAATGATTTTATATAATTTATGTCAAATAGTGCTATCACATGTTCATTTTAGATTTAGTTTCAGATTTGGTAATCTTTTCAGATTTGCAATCACATAAGAAAGTTAATATTGCAAAGCTTTCTTCACCTTGTTTCTCAACACAAGTTTTAGGTATGTTATTCAATTTTATTTTTCTTAGAACGTTTCCTTGGTTTATAATAATTAACATTCCACAACACACTAATTCAAATCCAAACCTACAATTAACCAGATAAAAATACTACTTAGATTTAGATATATGATTTCAAACCAATAGAGGTCAATGCTTGATTCATTGGGCAATAGAGTTGAAAATCATTGAGTTCACACATTTGAAAATTTAAATGATCAACACTCTATAGTTGGGATTATTTTTTAGTTGGGTAGTGAGTTAGTTTCATGACTAGAATTAAGGAGAGAAGATTGTTACCTTCCTTCCTGTTCTACCGAAGAAGGAAAATACACCTAATTTGGAGAAAATAATGAAAGACCTTAAAAAAGCTCAATGTCATATCAATCATAATT
This sequence comes from Chamaecyparis obtusa, assembly GCA_027943335.1. Taxonomy (NCBI): domain Eukaryota; kingdom Viridiplantae; phylum Streptophyta; class Pinopsida; order Cupressales; family Cupressaceae; genus Chamaecyparis; species Chamaecyparis obtusa. Next base: position 465,953 of record BSBK01005652.1, on the reverse strand, counting down.
TGCAGCTTATAGATGATTTTCTTTCACAGAAAAGTGGGCCTATAACCCACACAGTCTTCCACTTGAGCATAATGATGATTTGAAAGTCATGGCGAGCTTTGAAAGTGTTATGGCCGGAGTGACCTTTAGTATTGACACTCATGATACAAGTGTCAAGAATGAGGATTGCATGGAAATCTTATCCCATAATAGTTCTGATTTACATGACAACAGTGAAGAAACTTTGCATTAGCATGAGACAACAATAACTACATATATGTAGAATGCTACCATTGAGTTATCACATGAAAGTACTCTAGAAACGAGTACTAATGATGCATTGTATGTTGAGGATTCATGTCATGGTGAGTTTAATTTCTTAAATCAGACCTTAGAAAATAAGTTAGAAAGTTCATTTATTGGAATTGAATCCAAGGATCGTGAGTTGGATGGACTTGTAATTACATTGGAAGCAAAAGTGTGCAACGAGATTATCAAAACAACATCTTCCACCTTACCAGTTGAGCCATCTTTTAAGTTACATAACAACAATACCTTAGTTGTTGATGTATGCACTGATAATAACACACATAATGCTTCTTATCATGAGATGAGTGATGTCGATACATTCTCATATCACAGTGCAGATTTTGGGTAAGAACATCTACATGGAGGTTATTGGTTTCAGAGTCCTTATCATTTGGTTGGACAACTTAAAGTTAATTACAACATGATTGCCACAACCATAGAGCACTTTGATGTTTCTTGTCAAATGTTGGCTAACTTTGGTTGGAGTACTCCTATAATGGATGAGCATGGTGATAGTGGCTTTTCCCTAGTAGAATTCTATGCACTTCGAGAAGCCATTGAAATAATGAAACACAACTACTTACAGTTGTTGGCTAATAGAGACTATCTTCTCGAGTGTGATTGCACTTGTTATGATGCTCTTAAGGGAAAGGAGGAGGTTGATGAGCTCACCTATGAGCTTGAGGTGACTTTGGATTCTACGAAGAGCACCCGGTCGACCCTTCAGAAGTTGCAGTCACGATTGGAGGAACTTATCGTGGAGCTGAGTTTGACACAACCTTCACTAGTTATAGATACAATATAGTCTTCTATAGTGGCAGTTGGTGACGATCTTATATCCACTAATTGTGGTGATGGATGTGTTGAGGATGTGGCTACGTCTATTACAGATGTAGGTGCAATAATCTTAGATGGGATGAGTATTTTGGTTGAGATCAGTAAAGAACCACTTGTTCCATCTGCTTCTCCCAAGGTTAGTACTATGATATGCTGCTGGTCAGATTGTTGATAACTCTTGTGTGGCAGTGGTGAAATCTCCAAATAGAATAGTTGTGTGTTAGTTCACGACATTACTCCATCATCTCCATAAGAGACTTTCAGAGTGTCACCTGGTTGGGAGTATGGTTCTCATGTAGATTTGTTTCCCTCTCTTGGAAGAAAATCTGTTACTTCATCCCATGTGATTGATTTTGGATGCCGACTTGTTGTGTCGTAGAGTTAGAGTGATTAGCTAAGGGTTGTAGAAGAAAAGGTTGATTCTACCTCATATTGTTTTTACTGCACAGATTCGTTTATTGAGTACCTTCTTATGAGTTTGAAGTTTTAGGAGGGTCCATATGGAGCCACTGAGGATACTCTCATTTGAGGTTCATGCAGTATTCAATGTTTGGTGGGATCAATTGTAGATACTCTAACTGCAATTCTTCCTCATAGAGATTTTGTGGTTGGGTTTTCAAAGAGGGTTACCAAAGCTCCTGCCCAATCAACTGTTGAGGGTCAAAGATTGGAGCCATCTCCTGATTGCAGAGTTATTAGTGATTATCCATTGACAGAGGTTGGAGCTTTCTATCATAACTACATAGTGAGGTGCTCATCATTTTTTTTGATCCACGTGTGGAGAACTTGATGATGCACCAGTGTGGATTGGCTATGAGATTATACCATCCTTTGTGGGATGGATATCCACCATCTTCAGTAGATGGAATCAGTAGCTAAAAGTTGGTGGGGAACTACTTGTAGAGTTAGCACTTTCATGACAATTTAGCAAGGGATGGAGATAGTGGTTGTGACACAGACACCTTCGGGAGTTCTTATCTCCACATTACGGTTGGATTTCACATCCACGGGGGACTGACATAGTGTAGAGTGAGATTTGGTATAGTAGATGCTTCCAGATATTCTTTCCTCCTTATGATGGATGGATGTGAGTTTCAATTATTCTGGGATCCGAGTGGTGATAGGGTTAGCGCTGCAGGTTGGATGGGTCCCATTGGATTGCTTCACCATTTCCAGCATGGTGATGTTGTGATCAGATTAGAGAAGCAAAAGTATGAGAATGTTCTTCTTGGAAGGCTTCTATTCAGGATTTGGGATCCATGTATATTTGGTTGGACACTCTTCAGTATGCTATGGGGTCTTTTGCGTGCTTCAGGGTTCTAGTTTGAGCTCACTAGAGAGTATTGTAGTCTGTACATGGTGTGGATTACTTTCAATTTCATTTTCGATCCCCATGTACATGATTTGTTTCAGATGCACAATTTCAGTGTGCAGAGATTAGACAGTTGGGTTGTTAATTTATGTGCAATTTTGGTTATGCTAGTGTTGCAATAGTTGTGTTTCAGTGTGGAACATTTCACAGTCTTCCTTTGGAATTCCATTGAAGTGGAGTTTCTTTGTAGTCATGATTGCTAGGGGACAAGCAATCTTAGCGAGGGCGGATTGTAAAGTCCCCATTTTTACTAGCATAAGAGTTTGTTGGATTAGCCTATCACTGACCTTTGTAGGCTAAGATAGTTGGATAAAGGGTCCCCTTTTGGAAGATATCTATCAAAGCTCAGTATATGCTCAAGGTTGGCCTTTGTTGGACTTAGTTTGGTTCACTTACTATTTATAATAAGTGACTATTTCATGAAATTTAGGGTTACTATTTATAGTAGTGCATCTGAGCAAGCTATGATTGCAATGCATAGTTGGTTTGATCAGATAATGAGAGGTTTACTATTTATACTAAGTCAGTGGTTGTTAGAGAAGGACCCTTACTATTTTTAGTAAGACAATTGGGTGCACAGTGGACACAATGGTTAACTCCCATGTTCAAACAAAATTGAAAAATATAAATTATTTGTGGAGTTATGTTATTTTAATTATTAATAAAGATTATTTAATTAATAATTATTTATAAAGTTAAAAAGTCACTTTATATTCAATGGGGCTATGACCCTTCATTTAAGTGACTTAAAGTGCAATTAATGGATTATATTTTGGAGGCCAAAAATATTAAATTTATAAAGTCAATGTGCACACAAGTTGTTTTAAATGATATTAAAGTGAATTTATAATCCATGAATATGAGGACCCAAGTTTGAAGACTTATTATAAAGTTTTATTAAAAATCTAGAAGCAGACTTGAAAGTGGATTTAAATGATATTAAGGAGATTGTGGTTATAAAAGCACATCAAAAAGAAAATCAGCCTTATTATTGATGAACATTTATCTTTGCAAATTTGGTGTCTTTGGAGTTTGTACAATTGAAACAAGGGTTTCAGCTGTACCATAATATTGCACCCTTTTGAAGCTATTAATGCAACCAATAAGACTCTGCAACTATCATAATGTAAAAAATGTATCCATCTGTATCATGTTGGATAATCACTGACTTCGTATCAATTTAAACACTTTATCCACAAATTTTTGGCCATTTCTAACATTTAATATTTTTATTTTTCAACTTTAAGAAGATTATAAGATTATATTAAAGTTAATATTTATATAACTAAAGTCTTACTAGGAACTTCATAAATATGAAATCACATTATTAATCTTTTAAGTACCCATGTCAAAACAAAGAAAAGGGCAAGTACCACTACAACCGCCATGGTTTTCCCAAACTGACAATTAATGATTTTGATTCCTTCTTTATAAACAATTTTGAAAACAATATCTCTTACTGTGAGTTCTGTGGGAGGGATGCTAGAAGGTGTGCACCCCAACTTTGGGGGTCCACATAGACTGCCACATGGTTTTTTAATTTTTAATTTCCTTCGCCTGGTTGACAACCCCAAATCAAAATTTATGGTGTTGAGTCATCCATCCGCTACATCAACAAGTTGATTTACACCGTGTCCAAAATGACCCCTTTTAGTGCATTGACTGGGATGCGTGCATGCCCACCACCAGTTCTGGTTTGCCTTTCTATTAGTACTAGACACGTTGGCTTCGTCATTACTAGCCACATGACTACCAGAGCCACTTGTATGCATCGCCTTATCTCACCCCCAACTCCTCACACTTGAACATCCCACTGCATTTAATATTCATCACCACTCCTTAATTCCACCACCTTGGTTACATTAAACGATGCATAAACCATTTACTACACCTGCCTTCTCGCAGATTGTGCCCATCTTTCATCCCTTTGTATCCCACCTTTTTTGAAGAGTTTTGTTTGTTTGGGACCAAAACGTATGTAGAAGAACACCCTGCAAATTTTCCACAAAGCTGTTACTTACTATACTCGCTACCACTTTTTTAAAATTTTCTCAAGGTAAAATCTCAGCTTCCTTTCACATTTTTTAGTTTCATCTACTTTTCGGTTGCATGGAGGTATATGAATGTGTAACTTTCACATTTGTCAGTTTCATTTGCAGTTAACATCAAAACTTTTCTATTTTCTATCTATTCCTTCACGAAAAAAAGCCATTCTTTCACATTCCTACCTTCCTTTGTAGGTGAGGTGACAACGTTTGTGGAGTGTGTGCACAGGGACTATTTTCTTCGCTTTTCCTAATCTCCGTGTTTGTTTCTTCACGACTATTGTATTGGGTCTTTGTATTTATGAACACAATCTACAGTATTCATAAATACTTTAATGTCCAAAAGGGAAACATACTCCTTTGCATGTCTGTCACACTCAAATATGGGTTTGCCATTTAAGTTTCATGTAGGGAATTTTGAGAAACTGCTTCTATAATGAGGGTTTTCGTTTATTGGTATTTTGGTATTTTGTAAACAATGAAACTTGTAAATGAGAGTTGTAACTGATGAACTACAACTGATTTAGAACCTAATTGAAGATCTATGATTAGAGATCACTGAGTTGCTAATTAGATATGTAATATGATTAAATCAGTAATATGTTGTCATTGATGCCAACTAGTTTGACAACACTTATTTTGTAAGTTACTATACCGAAACATCTGTAGAAAAGGAGTAAAAGAGATGAAGAACATAAATATCTACATGAGAAAGATGTATATGACAGATGAGGATAAGGAATACATTGTGTAACTTGTTGATGAGTCTATGACCTTATGTTATTGACTTGATTATGTTTCATTCATCTATGATGAGGAAAAGAGTTGAAAGACACAAGGCAGTGTGGTCAGTTGATGAAGCATTACAGTATACATCGAGCAGCGTAGTGTATACCGAGCATAGTATAAATTGAGCTTGTGTTCACCGATGCATTTCTTTGTTAACCGAGCAGGAGAAAAGGAACTAAATGATTAGTTTAGCCGTTAAGGATTGATGAGCTGTAAAGTACATCGAAATCAGTAATGAAGATAATGTTTGTTACGAAGATCAATGAATAGCATAATTCAAGGAAGATCTAAAGGATGAAATCAAAATGTGTTACTGGCACAACTGCCGAGGAAGGCTTAAGCGGAAAAATGGACAAAGGAGAATAAGCGGCAAAATCTAATGAAGGAAAAGAAAATAGTTTACTTGTCTATTTAAGAGATCAGAGTTTCGTTATGAAACTAATGTCAGAAGAAGGATTGCAGAATTATCGCATGAACAAGCTTCATGTATGCTTGATCAAACTGGTTAAGGAGAACCGAACTGCAGAGTTTACCGAGCATCAAAAAGCTATTATCGAGCGACAGTAAGTCATTGATTATTATTGATATAGAATTGTAATACTGATCAGAGGATTTGAATGAGCGTAATATATATCTGAACATCTGCAATTGAAGTTGTATTGTAATCAGATCAAACTACTGTTACATTTTAACCATTGTAAATAGAGAAATATCTTAACAGAGTGGACTTGAAAGTCTTATATGTTTCATTCATATAATGAACATTGTTACCCTGTCAACCCCATAGTGAATACTGGTTGGACGATAACGGTTGGTCTTAAATCCTCTAACAAGGTCACACCTAACAGTGTGTTTGTAACCTTTAACAGGGTTGGGTCTTCATTGACCTCACTTCAGAAGAGTGAACATTTTTGGGTTGCCGGTCCCAGGTGGTTTTTCCCTTCACAGGGTTTCCATGTTAAATATTTTATGAAATGTGTTCATTGTGGTGATTGTTTGTTATCATACTTTACATATTGCATGCTAGATTTGGTCGGTAATCATTAGTTGTTATTGATTGGTAATTGGTAAAAGCACAGATAGTAAAGTATTTTATGTTACCGAGCTGCAAAAGTTTAAGTAAATTGTTTTGGATTATACATTTTGATTTGGGACTATGGATAACTGATTCACCCCCCTCTCAGTTATTCTAACAATTGGTATCAGAGCTGTGGTTGCTTGGAACAGAGTTTTAAGGACTTCAACACAAAGGTCTCAAAATGTTTAAGAGGGAAGTGCCAAAGCTAAACAAAGATAACTTCACAATATGGCAAAGTCGAATGAAGTTGCATGTATCTGGGATTGGGAATTCTGCCCTAGATCTGATGACAAATGGATACCTTACACCACCCATTGGTCCCTTGACCCTTGATCAACTAAGGGACAGACATGAACATAATGTTACTATGATGGAGATGTTGCTGCCTGTTCAGATGCCAAATTTGAAGACATCAAGGACTGTACTACTACTAAGCAGATGTGGGATAAACTAGCTCTAATTTATAGTGGTGATGTGAATGTCAAGAGAGCAAGAGCCGAAAGCTTGAGAGGAAGATTCGATGACATGAAGATGAAAGAAGGTGAAAACATTGTGTAGTACACAAACATAATAAAAGAGGTAGTTCATGATATTGGAGCATCAGATGGAGTTATTGATGAAGACACTGTGGTAAGCAAAATTCTGAGAACCCTATTGCCTATCTATGCAATTAGAATATCTGCAATTCATGAAAATAGGTCAGCACCTAACAACACACTCACTCTTGATAATCTGATTGGAAAGATTACAACATTTGAACTAAATAATTATGATAATAGTGTTGTACCCAATGTTGAATCCACTTTCATGACTTCTCTGAAGATTGGTAAGTCTAGTAGCAGAAATAAGGATGATAGTGATAGCAATAATGATGATGAGCTTGACGAACTTGAAGCTCTTATGGCCAGAAGGTTACCTAAAGGTAAAGGAAGGTACATATGCAAATGATAAATGATAGATTAAAATGTGAAAATGCTTATTGGGTAAAATGATTGAACTATAATTTGTTAAGTGTGGCACAACTGAACAATTCAAGCCATCGAGTTTCTTTTGAGAGCAAAAAGGTGAAAATATTTGATGATGAAGGAAGACTTGTTGGAACTGGTACACAATCCAGAGGTAATCTATTTTATCTTGATAATGATCAGTCTTCTTGTTTATTGATGAAAGATGAATATGCATGGTTGTGGCATAAGAGATTATGTCATGTGAATTTTGATAACATGATTAAGATCAGTAAAAAGAAAAGAGTTAGAGGTCTGCCTAACTTATCTAAGCTGGATCATGTTATGTGTCATGAATGTTCGAGAGGTAAGATGAATGAGTCTAGTTTCAAAAGAAAAGATTATTCAACAAAGAAGATACTTGAGTTGGTTCATACCGACCTATGTGGTCCTATGAGAACTCAGAGTTATTATGGAGACATATTTTATTCTTTTTGTTGATGATTATACTAGGTTGATGACTGTCATGTTCTTAAAAGAAAAATATGAGACATTCAAGATGTTCAAGTGGTATAAAAAAAAAGTAGAAAAGAGATTGGTAAAGATTTGAAATTCTTAAGATCTGATAGAGGAGGTGAATTTATCTCTGATGAATTTACTAATTTTTGCAATGAGCATGGTATTAAAAGACATGTCTCTGCACCGAGGACACCCCAACAGAATGGAATTGCTGAGAGGAGGAATAGGTCAATTGTTGACTGCACAAGGACATTAATGATAGAAAAGAATGTTGCTCAAACATATTGGAGAGAATCCGTTAGCATTGCTGTCTATGTGCTAAACTGAGTACAATTGAAGAAGGACTCTAATAAGACACCCTATGAGTTATGGTTTGGACATAAACCCACTGTAAGTTATTTTAGAATTTTTGGAAGCAAATGTTTTATTCTGAAAGATGAAAGAAATGTAAAGTTCAACTCAAAAGGTGAAGAAGGGATATTTCTAGGATATTCCAGTAAAAGTAAAGCATACAAGTGTCTGAACAGAGTTACAAATAAAATGATTGAAAGTACTAATGTTTGAGTTGATGAGTTTGATGATAAGAATGAAGAGGAAATCATAAAGGAACCTGAGGACTACAGTAGATTCACTTACATTGAACAACTTGAGTATTTACCAATGCAACAAACAGTGACAACCGGTCAGCAGGAAAATAATACCAAGGAATAGGAAAAAGAAACCGACGAGCAAGAAGGACCTATCGAGCAAGAAAATGAACCTGGACAGGATGAACAAGAAAGAAGAAATCAGATACTGACAAGTTTTTCTAGAAGACACCATCCTGAGACACAAATCATTGGAGATAGACAAGTTGGCATGCAAACAAGGAGTAAAGCAAGACAAGGTACATGTCTAGTTTGTGAATATGAACTGAAGAATGTACAAGCTGCATTAGAAAATGATGAATGGGTTAATGCAATGAAAGAGGAAATAGAACAGATAGAGAAGAACAAAACCTGGACCTTAGTACCCCAACATAAAGATAAGAATGTTATTGGTACTAAGTGGATATTCAAAAACAAGTAGAATGAGAATGGAGAAGTAACAAGAAATAAAGCCAGATTTGTATGCAAAGGATATGCACGGGAGGAAGGAATTGATTATGGTGAAACATTTGCACCTGTTGCTAGATTAGAAGGAGTCAGAATGTTACTTGCATATGCTGCACACAAAAATTTTAAAGTTTACCAAATGGATGTCAAGTCAACATTTTTGAATGGAATACTTGAAGAAGAAGTCTACATAAAACAACTTGAAGGGTTCATTGATCCATAAAAGAAAGACATGGTATGTAGATTACATAAAGCTTTATATGGTTTGAAACAAGCACCGAGAGCCTGGTATGAGAGGCTGCATACTTATTTGTTAAGTATTGGATTTGTTAGAACAAGTGAGAACAACAATTTGTATATGAAAGGAGATATTGATGATACTATTCTTATTGCTGAAATATTTATGGATGACATTATTTTTGTAGGTCAAGATCAAATCTGTAAGTCATTTACTGATGAAATGAGAAGTGAATTTGAAATGTCTATGTTCGGAGAGATTAAGTTCTTTCTGGGACTACAAGTGATTCAACAGAATGATGGTATATTCATAACACAATCCAAATATATCAAGGAAGTATTGAAGACATTTGGCATGGAAGATGCTAAACCTGTGGGAACATCGATGGCTACTAGATGTAAATTGACTAAGGAAGATGAAACTACATAAGTGAACCAGAAACTATACCGATCTATGATTGGTAAGTTAATGTATGTAGTGCATAGTAGACCAGACATAGCACATGCTGTGGGAATTGTTGCAAGATTTTCTGCAAACCCTAGAGAGTCACACATGGTTTCTACAAAGAGAATCTTAAGATACCTGAAGAAAACAAAAGATTATGGATTATGGTATCCTAAGGAAGACAAGTTTGAACTCAGAGTTTATACCGATGCTGATTGGGCTGGAAATGTGGATGACAGAAAAAGTACCATCGGAGGAGCATTTTGCTTTGGTGAAAGACTTCTTACATGGACAAGTAAGAAGCAAGCTTGCATTTCTCAGTCTACAGCCGAAGCAGAGTATGTTGCTGCTACTACAAATTGTTCAAATATTGCATATATTAAGCAAGTTCTGGAAGGTATGAATGAGATAATCACCGAGCTGGTGATTATACACTGTGACAACACCAGTGCAATAAACATTTCAAAGAATCCAGTGATGCACTCTAAAACAAAGCATATATCTATTAAGTATCACTACTTAAGAGAACAAGTACAAGAGAAGCAAGTTAAGCTAGAGTTTGTTACATCAAAAGAACAACTTGCAAACATATTTACAAAGCCTCTATTGAAGGATACATTTGAATTCTTGAGGACTAGACTTGGGGTCCATCCCCTGTCTACCGGTCACTAATGTGATCTGGATGTTGCATCAGCCTAATATTATCAGAAGATCATTCCTGTTGATGCAACATAGTTCACACTTTGGATCATGTCTAAGGTTGTGAATAGTTTGGAGAACTAGAACATATTGGCATATTAGTATACAGAGATACAAAGTATGCACCAGACAATAAATAGTTACATGGCTACTACAGAGCTACATGTTTATTTGTTTCTTTGGCATTGTTGTCAAAGGGAGAGATAAAAAATATGAAACAATATGCACCGATGAGAACACTGAAACATCTATCTAAAGAAGAGACAAACTGAAAGAAAAGGAGAGCACTGAAGATCAGTTACTGAGAATAGAAGAAGGAATTCGAGAGCTGAAAAGATTATATCTGCAGAATGTCAAAGCTGCATTGGTAATGCTGTTGAGTAACGTAGTGATTAAACATATTAAGCTAGGGAGAGCTTGTACAACATTTGTTCACAGAGTTGTAGAATACATGTTTAGTATGTGTATGGTATATTTTATATTACTTGAGTTGCCATCAATGCCAAAGGGAGAGATTGGTGAACTACAACTGATTTAGAGCCTAATTGAAGATTTGTGATGAGAGATCACCGAGTTGTTGATTAGATATGTAATATGATTAAATTAGTAATATGTTGTCATTGATGTCAACTAGTTTGACATCACTTATTTTGTAAGTTACTATACCGAAACATCTGTAGAAAAGGAGTAAAAGAGAGGAAGAACATAAATATCTACATGAGAAAGATGTATATGATAGATGAGGATAAGGAATACATTGTGTAACTTGCTGATGAGTCTATGACCTTATGTTATTGACTTGATTATGTTTCATTCATTTATGATGAGGAAAAGAGCTGAAAGACACAAGGCAATGTGGTCGGTTGATGAAGCATTACAGTATACACTGAGAAGTGTAGTGTATATTGAGCATAGTATAAATCGAGCTTGTGTTCATTGACGTATTTCTTTTTTAACCGAGCAGGAGAAAAGGAACTAAATGATTAGTTTAGCTGTTAAGGATTGATGAGCTGTAAAGTACATTGAAATCAGTGATGAAGATAATGTTTGTTACGAAGATCAATGACTAGCATAATTCAAGGAAGATCTAAAGGATGAAATCAAAATGTGTTACTGACACAACTGTCGAGGAAGGCTTAAGCGACAAAATGGACGAAGGAGAATAAGCGGCAAAATCTAATGAAGGAAAAGAAAACGGTTTACTTGTCTATTTAAGAGATCAGAGTTTCGTTATGAAACTAATGCCAAAAGAAGAAGGACTGTAGAATTATCACATGAACAAGCTTCATGTATGCTTGATCAAACTGGTTAAGGAGAACCGAACTGCAAAGTTTACCGAGCATCAGAAAGCTATTACTGAGTGACAGTAAGTCATTGATTATTGTTGATACAGAATTGTAATATTGATTAGAGGATTTGAATGAGCGTAATATAGATTTGAACATCTGCAATTGAAGTTGTATTGTAATCAGATCAAACTGCTATTACATTTTAACCATTGTAAACAGAGAAATCTCTTAACAGAGTGGACTTGAAAGTCTTATATGTTTCATTCATAGAATGAGCATTGTTATCCTGTCAACCCCATAGTGAATACTGGTTGGATGATAACGGTTGTCTTAAATGCTCTAACAAGGTCATACCTAACAGTGTGTTTTTAACCTTTAACAGGGTTGGGTCTTCATCGACCTCACTTCAGAAGAGTGAACATTTTTGGGTTGCCCGTCCCAGGTGGTTTTTCCCTTCACAGGGTTTCCACGTTAAATCTTTTGTGTTATGTGTTCATTGTGGTGATTGTTTGTTATCATAATTTACATATTTCATGTTAGATTTGGTCGGTAATCATTAGTTGTTATTGACTTGTAATCGGTAAAAGCACAGACAGTAAAGTATTTTATGTTACCGAGTTGCAGAAGTTTAAGTAAATTGTTTTGGATTATACATTTTGATTTGGGACTGTGGATAACTGATTCACCCCCCTCTCAGTTATTCTAACAGTAACACGGGTCACTAGTAAATTTTAGCATAATTTTTGATGCAAATTAGTCAATTTTTTGATGCACATTGGTCGATCATACGACCAATATTGTTGTCAAACTTTCTTCATCAATTGTTTGACACATTAAAATATTGTCGAATATTCAACCCTCCTAGTGGCCAAATTATCGACTAATCCAACTTCAAAATAACCAAAGGGGTGGTGAAGAATGGATGACATATCTTTTATCATTTTTGACCAACATTTGTCGAACATTTGACAAATGGTGGTTGAAACAATCATATGGTTGCTGTAAATAAGCAACATATCTTTCATCATTTTCGACCACAGTTGGTTGAATTCTCGATTGTTGAATACGTTAAGAGTTTAGCATTGGCATCGAATGATACAATCATTTGGGTCAAACTCTCAACAAATAAATACGTCGAGAGTGTAGCATGGATGTCAAAGTGTATAGTTTTTGTAGTCAAAAAATTGACAACATATTCAAATTTTTTTAAAATATATATATTATGAATCTATTAATATATTATTAATGATACGACCATGATATTATTACCAATATGAATCAATAGGATGACATGAAAGGAGTCACAAGGATGGCCTCTAAGGATGAATGATTTATAAGGTCAATCTATTAATGTAACATGGCTTGAAGCCAATTTGATGTAATAAGCCTGAATATATATAAGGCATGACCATGATGTAATAGGAAGTAAATGCCTAGATTGACATAGTAGGAAATAAGGGCTAAGAATAGGTCTTAGAATCAACTTAGTGGACTTAACATTGTATTAAGGTCCTAAAAGGACAAATTTCAAAGTCCTAAAGTATGGGGAGTTTAATTAAATATATTTTAAAATTTAAATATTTGAATAGCAACGGTCAAGTGTACTTGGAGGGAAATTACAATAATAAGGATCAGTTACATAGTTAGACGATCCAACCACTTTGGGTTAGTTAGGGGAGTTAGTTTGAGTCTATGTAAGCCTTGAGAGGCATGAGAGCAGCAAGAGAGTACTGTTCAGATTTACATTTGTATAGACTGTACTTGCCTAAAGCAAAAAATGTTTGAATTCTTGCATTTTTGGTCAACTATTCAATATGTGTGGTCAACTATTCAAACTATCATGCCATACGTAGTTCCAAATGTTAACATGCAATCACTAGCTCTCTTGTACTAATCATCAAAAGATGATCAACTAATCAGGACCATACTTCCACAAGCAATCCAAAGATACAAACCATTAGACTTGTTATCGCTACATACTCTTCTCATGCAATAACCAATACTATTATGAAGAAACAATCTTTGTAGCACAATACTTGTAAACAAGAACACTGAAAGATTCAATTTTTATGTTTACAATTAAAATGTATATATCACCGACCAACACTATTTACAAGACAATACATACTATGACATTCATATGACAAGCCTTGTGACATCCATGTAATACACATGATTAGAATATTACCAATCACTTCTTATACTGGCCATGAATGCATAGTTGTAATACACATATGATTAGAATATTACCAATCACTTCTTATAATGGCCATCAAATGGAATAGGGGTTAAGGATGCAACCTTGGTCGGGTCACTTAATGGATCCAAGGTCGAAACCCTTATTAAGATAATTAAAAGGATCCCTACAATTGTCGGCCCTAGTTTACAACTGTAGATAATTATTTTCTTTTGGCCTTGTCAGCCTCTTGTAACTATTATTATACTATGGGGTTAGTCGGCCCTTCATCCAATTGCTACCACCCAGACTAGGTTGCTATTTAGGGCTATGATTTGTCTTTGTGAGTTAGTGTTCTTAACAGGGTCATGACAAAAACCCCAGCCCTCCTAGTCTATAGCTAATGAAAATATCCAAAATTAAAACATGACAGAATGCAAAAACTCAAAAGAAATTACACTCATGTTGGTCCATAACATCATGGATAGTAGTATCATGTTATAAAATGATGGCCTTGGCATTCAAGTAACTCAAAAGTAAAAAACTAGGCATTAATAAAGGCATTGCTTCCATGTAGAGATGTGTCACTTATCTAGGTGTTGAGTTTCAAGTTTTTGATAGCAAAATAGACAAATGTCAATGCTGGAGACACAACTTATAGAGAAATGAATACCTAGTTTTATTACCAACATGCACTCAAAAAAACAAGTGGAATAGGATGACGACCATGATGATAGTGGAGCACACAATCTTCCACTCAAGCCTCAACCTAGAAAAGCACCATCAAACTGATCTGCTGTTGGAATCATTAATTGAGATGAGAAAGGTAGCTCCTCAACTTAAAGTGAACAACCACCAATTCATACCTATCAACTCTATGTATGGTTGTCATGAAGGTCATTTATATCTGTACTCTTTTGCAACCAAAATATCCTTATGTCCTAAAGCTTTATATAATAGTTTAACTATGTTTAAACTATGTTTATTTTGCTACTTTAAAAAATCTCATCTATGTATGCATGGTTTATGTTATGTTTTAAACTCTACTTGTCCTTTGATGGCTCTGCTCTTTTTTTTAACCCTGTAATCTACCCCTGGATTTGATTTTGTTGTAATTGTACAATAAATGTATTATAAATATGTATAAGACATAGCTTTCACTACAAAGTTCATGCCTTAGCTAGAAAATTATGCAATAGTTGCAAACACCAAAAAGGTAAAATATATAAAAATATAGCAGATCATTATAAAAATTGTAATCCCCAAACACATTAGAAAATAAAATTGAACTTTTGAAATAATAGCTATGTACTCTAGCACGCAAGGCATACAGATCAATCTTGGGAAGATATTTTATTGCTATTCCAATTGCAGATACCATATCTCCAGGTACTAGTTCTGCAAGTACAATCATGTCAGGAGGTAGAACCTGCAACCAATAGCAACAGTTTAGAAATCAAAATAGGAGAACATTAGAAGGATGACATTTTGATTGCAATTTTCTAATACCTAATTTTCAATTGATTACGAGGCACCCAAATGCAATTACTTTGACAATCAACTAGATTTTAAAAAGTGTCTTTGAAATAAAGAAAATAGAACCAAATACATGTCTCTGGGACCCCTCCAACTCCTATACTCATGGTTAACAAGACACAACTAGCCGCCTCTAATATTGCAATACATAACGCCTCTGTGAGAGAGCTGCAATGCAACAAGATTAATCAACAAAAAATACACAGGTAGGCATGAAAAACCACTATCAATCATATAACCATAGAAGGTTTATTCTCAATCTAAACACAAAAGATATGTCCATGAACCAAGGTAATATGCTCTCGAATCAAAATTGTTCTTAATATAGGGAAAATCCCATAAATATTAGGTAGACAATTCTGCATAAAAAAGGGAAGCCATGGAATATAGTACACTTTCAATCCATTTGTCATGTACCAAACACTGCTCTATTTTCCATATGCATGTGTCATCACCACCACCTGATTCATTAGACTTTTCATAATCAGGCCACACTCAAAGAAATAAAGTAAAAGGAAAAAATGATATTGTTATAGTGTTGCTCAGTAAAAAATACTACAGTAAAGACTTCAAAGTATAATCAATACAACCACAACCAAAACTTGGGAATTGTTCTATCAAAACACAAAAAGGTACACAAATACAAGCATATTTCCACAACCTAGAAATAGCTTCCCTTACATGCCTAGATCATAAGAAACAATTCCCACATTTACTGCTTGCCAATTTTCTCCACATCTGACAATCAACTAGGTGAAAGGTCTGGCTTAATATGCATGGAAAATTGTAATCACGATATAGTTAACTAAGTTAAAACATGTAAAGGAGAAATTCAAACCTTAGAAGTCTATTGGGTTCAGAAGATGCCTGCAATGAAATTGAGCATGGCTGTAGAACTAGGTGTATAAAATGTAAATTAAAATACTAGAGCTATATTAATTTCTTTTCTTAGCCATCTAGCATAATTTTATGTATTTCCTAGAAATCCAATATTATACTAATGGCATACACCAAGAGTAGACAATATTAAATATTTTAACAAAGTGACTAAAATTCCTTAAAATTAGCCTGATAGTAATAAACATGATATATGAAGATCAACTATCTAGAGAGGACAAGAATTTGGAATAGTTTAATGCAATATTCCATGGGGATGTGTCCCATAGACTTTTCCCTGTCCCCATGGAACACATTGAAAACATCCCCAGGCCATCTCCTATATGCAAAAAAAGACCTGGTGATGTCCTAAAAATGGGTAAAAATCTATAAGGGGTAGTCAACCATCCCCTACAACACAGTATGCAAAAAATTAAAGAAAGTGAAAAATATGATAAGAACAGAAAAATGGGTGAGAGATATTATAGCTGGATGATTGAAGAAAAATGTTCCATTGAAAATATTACTACCTCTCTTCTGACAAAGGGACTAATATGATTTTATGACATGTGAGTGATCTCAATGATGAAGTACCATACACGTGCATTCTTATGACTGTACATGATCCAATTGTGCATGACTCTGCAAAAGTTGCTTGTATGTAAGTGAGAGATGTCTTCAAAGATTCCATTTAATATTGGATGCTTCATAGAAATAGATACCTTTAGTTGACTGTGCTTCTCTGATTTCAAGCTAGTACATTTTAACATCTATGCATTATGGATACAAGAATACAATTTCAAATTTCAGGACCTGCATTTTCTTGCAATGTGTTAATTGTTTGTCATCTTCAGGTGGTTAGAAGAATCAACTGGTAGATGGTTAAGTGCTTGGAAATAATTATATCTCTTAAATAACCTTTGTGTTGCCAAGGAAAGCAACGTGATCCTTGGATGCTCATCTTTGGTTTACTTCTGTAATAATTTCATGTGCGAATAAAGATATACTTTTACTCCTTTGAGTATGCATTATTATTTCTGCCATTAATTCAAGTATTGATTTTATTAGATAGAAGTGTAGATGTGTCAAACACATGATTCTTCAAGTCTTATTCTATATAAGAATAGGTGTCATTATGTTTGACTCTTGAGACATGAGATTCTGATTGTTATCCTCCAAGAATTTAATAATATTTAGGAGGCGTACAAAATTCAACCACACTAATTCAACCTAGTTCCAACCCAATAACTGGTGCAAGCTCTTAATTCCTAACAAGAAATTATCCAATAACCTCTCAACATCCATAGCTAATCCACATCTATTTCCCTTCTTTTCACCTAGTTGCAAATTTCAATCTTACATATTTTTTTCAACTACATGTTACATTGGATGAAGATTTTCAAAGATTTTCCTACAAAGGTAAAATTGATGTCAAATTGATGAAGTTCTCTTTGATAAAAAAAAAATCATAGCCACCTCCTCATTACTACAAGGTGACGCACTCACAATCTTAGAAAATATACTATTAGAAATGAGAAACTAGAAAGAAGACAAAAATAGGCTCAAACTAAGAAACAAGATTCTATTATTTCTTCATTAAGGAACATTTTCCCAAGGTTTCTGCATTGAAGGTAATGGAATTTAGTGAAGACCTTGGGAAAAGAACTAGTACAAAAACATATTGACTTATTAGAGAGAGGTTGATGGATGCCTTTGCATCAAAATGGGTACTAAACCATGTGGAATAAGACTAGTAGGTGTTTTTGACCATTGAATCTACGTCATTGGTTTAGTTTGATCTTCACTTGGTTTCAAGAATAGTTTAATATTCTCTACTTAACAAGGCCAACCATGTCAAGGTGGAAGCTCATTTGGCCCCTCCCCCCCCTAACATCACTCTAAATTCCCCATTAACATCTAATAACATTCATTCATCCATTTTTGAAATGTAAAATTCAATCATTATAATCACATAACATTCATTAACACATAAAATTCATTAACACACAAAATTCATGAATAATTCATTAACACATCATTCATCAACATTTACTAGTACAAAATTACATGCATTAAGAGAACGTTCTTTCATAAACAAAAAATGTTAATTACAATCATTTCTTTTTTTGTTTCTTGCTCATTTTTTTAAGGTAACGGCTAAGCGGAGCATTAATATCCTCGTCATTCCCCTCATCTATTGCTTTTGATCTCCACACATGTCTCCTTCTCATGTGTTCAGGAAGAGGAGGCTGCTGTGCCAAAGGGGGGTCCACTGCAATAACAACTACATGGGTTAAATTAACACTATTTTATATTAGTGTTACAAGTATTTCATTAATTAAAAGAACTATAAATCAAAAAAGAAATTTAAAAGAACAAAACATAGATTTTCTTTACCTGATTGTGCCGCATCATGTACATGGTGATCACTCTGAACATCCTCCACTCATTCAACATGACATTATGTATGCTCTAAAATATAGACAAAAAAGGTTACACCAATTTCAATTTAAGATGTTAAATTATATTAATAATGACATAATTAATTTTCAATAGAAAATGAACACCTCAATCGACACTGCGATGCACATCAGGGCCTTCGTCATGCGGTGTAGGTTCTGTGTTAGGATTACAAGGCTGCATTGTAACGTCATGCACATTGTTATCATTGTTTTCTTTTTAAAAACAAAAATAGTCAAGTTATGTTCAAAATTAACATCAAATAGATTGTTGCTCAAGTATTCAATTTAAAATATCTTTCATTTGGCATATTTACCTGTTCAATCGATGCAAGAGACTCTTGGGTTGGGCCAGTGGAAGCTTGGCGTAGTTGTTCAGCCATGACTTGATAGCCTTCCTTGAAGGAAATTTTTTTGTGTTCTGTCGTGGCCTCTAAATTAAATTATGAGCACTACATTTTTTGATTAAACAAAATTATTTGCAATTTATAAAAATTTTGATCCAGAATTTCATTTGTACTGCTACTTACAATTCGTGCTTGAATTTTTGAATAACCACCAGAGCCAAGTTTGTGCTGGCCAATCTTTTGAAGTCTGACCTTTGTGGCCTTTGATGTGTCCTACAACCTATGGAAAGTTTGAAATATGTTAGATTATATAGCTATAAAGATCACTAATTAGTGCATAATTACATTCTACTGGTAGTTAATATTATCGCATACACTTCTCTGATTTGTTGGTGTAATTCCTCTTTGAGTATCCCCTTTCTCCTTTGAATCCAAAATGAATTCATTCCAATGCCTCATTGAAATAAAGAGAGGACGCTCATACTTTGGGTTCTGGATGAGACTCCTATATGAGTCCCTCATAGTCTTAAGATGTTTGGCAGCTTTTTCAAAAAATTTCTTCTCCTAAAAAATGTTACTACCAAACTCATGCTCTAAATCTTTTATGAGATGATCTTTTAATTCTTGTAAGTTCCACCTTTTAAGAAAAATACAAAATTGTTAGATAAAAAAATTAACTAAAGTTGCGTACCTTGAATATAGTAAAAGAAAGGGAATGAAAGGAAAAATATTGTACCAATTAATGATATGAAATAAAAATAGTGGGATGGGGTTAGTTCACTTATGATGATCCACCTTGTACGTATGGTGGGCCCGAATATCTTCAATGTCAAGTCATAAAACATCTTATAAAAACAATCGTTCCCTGCAAAAATGTCATGGGATCATCAATCCAAAACTTGTTATGAATAAGTAAATTACAATTATAATATAAATAATAATAATTTTAAAGTACCTGTAAGCTTAAGACATTTTAAAGGCATCAATTCTTTATCATCCATCAACAATGACGTCTGCATAACTCCCATGCTAGAAACACAGGTAGATCCAAGAAACGATGGTGAATTATCACCAATACAGGTACTCTGATCTATATCCAGTGTAGCAACCGTTGCTGTATCTCCTACTGCACAAAATTAATCCACTATGAGATGCACCCAAGATTAAAGTACAAATTATCAAATCATAATTAACACAAAACCAAATATAGCAAAACAAGGATTTACCAGGCATAGACCGTGAAGGCGTTGATGTTTGCATGCTCCTTGTTGCCAACATTACACTCGGTAATCTCTGATGTTCGGTCGACCTTCTAGGAGGAGTCGCCTGCACTTGATGACCTGAACAATACATTGTTAGAAAAGACATTTTGAAATAATAAAGTAAGAGTAGCTTTCAATAAAGTTTGAGTGAAGATTATCTTAGAAATTATGAATTAGTTGTAATTGTACCTTTTCCTATAGCTGTATCTATGATATTAGTAAGTCCAATGCAAAATGTACACTTCTAATCAGTAAGTCCAATGAAGTTTTTGAATGTTCCAAAGAAAAAATTCCTTTTAACTTGTTAACTTAAGGATTATTTTACTTGAGGTGGGAGTTCTGCTAGTACCGGCCTCACCGCGATGTCCAAGGAAAACTTTAAGA
Organism: Chamaecyparis obtusa; assembly: GCA_027943335.1. Classification (NCBI taxonomy): domain Eukaryota; kingdom Viridiplantae; phylum Streptophyta; class Pinopsida; order Cupressales; family Cupressaceae; genus Chamaecyparis; species Chamaecyparis obtusa. The sequence goes on along the minus strand of BSBK01005652.1, from coordinate 445,277 downwards.
AACCCCCTCCGTAGAAAAAGTGTAAAATCCTGGCGAATCCTACATTATTTTGGGTCGAAAAAAATAATATTGTTGGTGAATTTTTTTAATTTAAAAGGAAAAATTATTATTTGTAATGGCGATTTTTTCAATTATAGAAAAATTCTATAAAATATTGGCGAATCTTTCATTATTGAAGAAAATCATGATGACAGGAACACATGCCTAGAAATCATCATTATTTGACAGGAACACATACCTACTTTTTGTAACCGTTTGATGATTTGCGATCAATGGCAGGAATTCTATTTTGGGCCAAGGTTTTAAAGGACACAAAGATTCCCCCAAACGTCTCTGGAATAGAGACGTGTGTCAAATCAATTTCGGGCCATAGTTTTAAAAGACATAAAGTTTCATTAAAAGTCTTTAGAATAGAGACACATGTAAAATCTATATATGTAACACATACCCTAATGTTAAATTTTGACCACATATTCGTGAATATGGTTGTCATTTACAATAAGATTTTGAAATTGTAGGCAAAATTTTTCAATTTATAGTGTCCAATAATTAATTCGATTGGCGATATTGTGAAATAAAAGAGGAAAAATACATAAACCAATGGGCGATGGACTTGGGCATTCCACTCAATATTTATAAAGTTCAGGCGACACGGTCTACTTGATATAGACATTATATTCACCAATTCTTAGGTTGATGACATGTGACATTTTCCAAATGGTGAATATTTGCCACTAAAGTTTTCCCTGGTGATGTCCATGACCAAGTACTTGAGCAAATAAAAAATCCTGTAACAAGAACACATACATATTTTAGTTGATGACATAAAAGAGCATAAAATATAAACCTTTATTGAAATTTTTTTATAACTAAATATTTATTACTTCTTACTTCATAACGACGTGCTTGTGACATCAATTCATCTTTCCTCTTCAGCATCTCCTTGGTTGGATTTAGATCATCCAAAATGTTAATAATTTTTGCACTGACTTTTTTTAATTTTTTCTTCACCATATTTACAGGGTTAGGGATATCTGGGATATCCTCATCCGTATCTACAACTATTGCCTTTTTTGTTGTGGGTGCTTTCCCCTATCCTGAACATCAATTTGTGACATAAATATCAGTAAAACTATCAGAATAACTAAAAAACCCTAAATAAAAGAACATAATAATATAAAATTTTTACAATTACAATAAGGTTTACCATTGCTAAAGAATGGGTGGGAGGAGCATCCCCTTAATACCACAAACACATAAAAGAAACAGAGAACAACAATATGTAAGAACAGAAAATGGGCTTCTTATTATCTCCACAAATGTGGAATTACAAACTTTCATAATTACAATATGCAAAGCCACATGGACATTCCCTTACAATATTATGTAGGACAAAGCCTCGAATCAATACCCAAATCTACTACCTAGAACTGCCCTAGACAACACTACGGACCTTCTTTATATAGGCAATTTCCACCGCTGAGAAGGTTCCAAAAATTTAGCCCTTAAGGCCGACTATACATAGAATTATTTTATTTTCACAATTTTTACAATAGGGCCAGCTCAAAAAAAATAGAAAATATGCTTTTAGGCAGCCCAACTTCTAGAGGCCATAACTTTTTAACCATAGCTCCATTTTTCTATTCTAACCATTTTTCAGAAATGCCATGACGAGATCTACAGTCTTTGACATGCACTAGCGCTAGGCAGCCGGGGGTCGATCGCGATCTGGAGCCTCTAAGGCCTTCAAAATTGACCTGAAAGATTTCATACCCAAAAACCTCAATAACTTCACCAATACAGATGATGTGGCAATGAAACTCAACTGATAGGCTGAAATGACTAAGATGAACCTCCAACTGTGAAATCAGAACATTCTAAGATCATATGACCAACTTATTAAAAATAGTAAGTTTCCATAAATAGTAGCTCTGCACAAGATAGCCCTTATTGAAAATAAAACCAAATTTTTTTTTGGGTGATGCAAGATTGCTCTTACACCCAGGATGCTCCTGCATCAGACAACCGAGGTAATTTGAGAAGTGACCTTGTCACGACTCAGCTGTGCAGAGGAAAACCAAGATGGTTAACCTCCTCCTTCATTAGCCATGATGAATCTTCAATAGGTCATCCTTTCCATTTGACCAAATACTCTTCATATGTCCGGTTCCTTGTGCTTCTGCCAACATGACTATCTAGTATGTCTTCAATCTCCTTGATATTTGAACTAGTTGTTGGAATACTCCACTGTGCTACTGTAACCTCATCTTCAACACATCCTTCATGATACTCTGTCAGATCTGAAACATTAAATACTGGTGAAATATTCAGCTCAGTAGGTAACTCGACCTCATATGCATTTCCTGAATCATGCTTCTTCAGTATCTTACATGGCCCAAACTTCATTTTCAGCTTGTTATATGTACCAACTGGAAATCGCTCCTTCCGCAAATGAACCATGACTTCATCTCCAACCAAAAATTCCTTATGCCTTCTTTTCTCATCTACGTTAGCCTTATACTACACATTCATCTTGGTAATATGTGTTAGGAATAAGGTGTCTCAACCTTGGATAATTCTTATTCTTATTATTTATTTTGTAAAATGTATTTCTTGCAAATAATGTAATTAAGTGTGAGTGTACATGTCTAGTTGGCATGTTGATGTGTCACTCCACTTGATGTGTCGGCATCTTGAATTGTGTGTAAGGAGATGATGGCTGAAACGGTTATGACGGATTCCTATGACATGTAAGAGCTATGTCTGGAAGATTCAATGATAGGTGAAGACATGTGGCAATTGATAAAATTGAGTACTATACACTTTTCCCCAATTGTGGGGTTCGGGGCATCGCCCCTTAAAATTTTTTCGAGTTCCTATTTTCTCAGAGAATGGTAAAACCCTAATACAGCTATCTTTGGAAGTTGCCCTAAAAAAGGAAGCGCATGATATAAACATTTTTTTAGGGTTGCGAAGATAGGAGAAGTTAGTGTATTGTTGGAATGTTTTATGCTGCCGATTTGTCTTCAAGAGTTGGAAAAATCTTCTAAAAGAACTTGCATTGCAAGTGTATTGTAAACTGTAATAGTTTTGATTAATACACTGTGCAGGTTTTGGAGTGCTGGAGTTTTTACCAAAAGGTTTCCCTAGGGTAAATCATTGTGTCATTCTCTATTTTTTTTATGCATGGTATATGGCTGCAATATCATTGTTAAAGTAGTTAACGAATCTAAAATTGTAAGGATTTAAAAGAATTTGCACAATACTTTCCTTCAGAGATTAGTGTATGAAGCTATTTCCGCACCTGAGTTTCCTTACAAGTGGTATCAGAGCCTGATCAACTTTTGATCCTAGTTGTTGGGTAGGGTTTTTTGAGCTAATTTCAAGTTCAGTGGGAATTTTGTGTAGAGCATTCTGAATCTTATTTGTAGATTGAGATGGCAAGTTCCTCATATAGTAGAATGGAGGTGGAGAAATTTAATGGCACTAATTTTGAGTTGTGGAAACTCAAGATGGAAGACATGCTTGAAGACTGTGATCTATGGGAGGCTACTTCACTTGATGTGAAACCTGCAGTGATATCTCAAGTGGATTGGGAGATCAAGGATTAGAAGGCTAAGGGTCTCATCAGACTCTTTCTAGCAGATGCCGTTCTTCTGAATGTTCTTGATGAGACTACTGCAAATTCTTTGTGGAAATGGCTTGGGTCTATGTATCAGGCCAAATCTCTGGTGAATAAGTTGTTCCTGAGAAAGAAGTTGTATTCTTTAATAATGGAGGAAGGTGGATCCGTAACTGATCATCTCAATGTATTCAATTTATTAATTACATAGTTGGCATCATCTGGTGCCAAGATCAAGGAGGAGGATCATTGTATGACCCTTCTTTGTTCCTTTCCGGATTCATGGTACCATCTTGTGATGGCTTTCAGAAGTACTATAGTCACATTCCGTATGGATGATGTGGTGTCTTCGTTGCTATCTGAGGAGATGCAAAGAAATACTTTAGATTCGTCTAAGGAAGCCCTTGCTGTTCGCGGGAGATCCAACGACAAATGAAAGCAAAATGACAAAAAGTCAAAGAAGGGCAGATCTAAATCCCATGGGAGTTCTAAGACTCTTGGAAAGTCCAAGGCAAAATGTTGGAACTGTGATAAATTTGGGCACTTTCGGAAGGATGCAAAGAACCAAAGAAGAAGAAGAAAGGCTTAGATTCAACTTCCAAAAAATCTCAAGAAGATGGAGATGCTTTTATTGCAGCTTTGGCAACCCATGCATCTGATGATGTGTGGTTGGTAGACTTGGGTGCTTCTTTTCACATGACCTCTCATCGAAACTGGTTCTCAAAATATGAAGAGTTCGATGGTGGAAAGGTGTACTTGGGTGATGATTCTCACCTAAAGATAGTTGGATGCGGAAGGGTCACTATCATATTTCCTGATGGATGAGTAAAGGGAATTAACGGAGTTATGCACATTTTGGGTTTGACATGAAACCTATTATCTGTAAGTATGTTGAATGATGTAGGTGTGCAAGTTGTTTTTTTGAAAGAAGGATGCAAGATGATGAGAGGATCGATAGTGCTTGCGAGGGGTACTAGGAGAGGTACCTTATTTTAGCTAGATGCATGTATTCCTCTATGTAATAGTTCTTCATCCTCACCATCTGAATGAGCAGTGAAGAAGTTTGTGGTTATTGGTGCTGATGGCAATGCAAACACTTTAGAAGGTAAGCTTCCTGCAAAAAAGACAATGTTGTGGCATATGAGATTTGGCCACATTGGTGAAAAGGGTCTCAGAACCCTGAAAAATAAAAACCTCATTGAGGGGTTAAATGATTGCAATCTCGAGTTCAACTTCTGCGAACACTGTGTCTATGGTAAACAAAATCATGTTCAGTTTTACTCTAGTTCTCACAAATCTTCTAATGTTTTGGATCTTATTCATTTTGATGTATTTGGTCCTGTAAAAGTTCCTTCAATCTCCAAGTCTATATTTTTTGTATCTTTCATAGATGATTACAGTAGAAGGAATTGGATTTATTTCCTTAAAAGTAAGACACAATTTTTTAGTCGGTTCAAAGAATTTAAAGCCCTTGTAGAGAATCAGACTAGTAAGAAGATTGTGTGAGAACTGACAATGGTGGTGAGTTTTGCTCAGTAGAGTTTGAACAGTTCTGTAAAGAACAAGGTATCGAGAGGCATAAGACAACTCCTTATACCCCATAGCAAAATGGAGTTGCAGAGAGAATGAATAAGACACTGATGGAGAAGGCTAGGAGTATGCTTAGTGGATTTGGTTTAGAACAAAGGTTCTGGGCTGAAGCTATGGCCACTGCTTGCTATCTGGTTAATAGATCTCCTACATTAGCTCTTGTTGGTAAGACACCCATGGAGGTGTGGTCTGGTAATAAGCCTTCAATTAGACATCTTTATGTTTTTGGTTGTGAAGCTTATGCATATGTTCCAAAGGAGAAAAGATCTAAGTTGGAAAACAAAGCTGTCAAATGTATTTTCATCAAATACAGTGTTGGTGTGAAAGGATACAAGCTTTGGGACCCTGTGACTAGTAAGGTGTTGTATAGTAGAAATGTTATTTTCAGAGAGCTAACATCTTCTCCTATCGTGCTACAAATAGATGAAAAAGAAAAGGAAAAAGATGTTGTTCAGTTGCCTCCTACCCCTAAGAAGACTAAACAGAGAGACCATGTTGGGCTTAATGATGAGGAGAGATCTAGCAGCTCTGATAGTTCAGAAGAAGAGGAAGAACAACCTCAACCTCAGCCCTTGAGGAGATCCATGAGAGAAAGAAAGCAACCAGAAAAGTTTGGTTATTCTATGTTAGATTCTAGTTGTGCTTTTTCTTTGATTACTAACACTGATGAGCCTAGATCTGTGAAAGAGGCTTTGGGCATGGAAGATGTAGGTTCTTGGATTGAGGCTATAGATGATGAGATGGCTTCATTGGAGAAAAAAAAAACCTGGGACCTTGTACCTTTTCTTAAAGGGAGAAAATCTGTTGGTTGTAAATGGGTGTTCAAAAAGAAATTCTGTGAAGATGGTAGTGTTGAAAGGTACAAAGCTAGATTGGTTGCAAAGGGGTATTCATAGGTAGAGGGAATAGATTATGGTGAAATATTCTCTCCTATTCCAAAGTTGACATCCATTAGATTTCTATTATCTCTTGCTGCATCATATGATTTAGAGATAGAATAAATGGATGTGAAGACAACTTTCCTTCATGGTGATTTGGAGGAAGAGATTTATATGTCACAGCCTGAGCACTACATTGTTAAAGGTAAAGAATCCTTAGTTTGCAGATTAAAGAAATCTCTATATGGTTTGAAGCAATCTCCTAGGATGTGGTACCTTAAGTTTGATGCCTTTGTGTTATCAATTGGATTTGTAAGATCAAAATTAGATCATTGTGTTTATTTCAGAGTTGGAAATGATCGCCTTCTTATTGTTGCATTATATGTTGATGATATGTTGCTGTTTGGGAAAGGTAAGGGTATGATTTTTGATTTTAAATCTCAGTTGTCAGCACAGTTTGAGATGAAAGATCTTGGGGTAGAAAGGTACATCTTGGGTATGGAAATCAGTAGAGATAGGTCTAACATAAAACTTTGGTTGAGTCAAAGTAAGTATGTGAAGTCTGTGTTGGACAGGTTCAGCATGGCAGATTGTAGACCACTATGTGTTCCTGTTTCTATGGGAACAAAGTTATCTATAGATGATTGTCCAAAATCTCCTAGTGAGGTGGAGGACATGAGTAGAGTACCTTATGCTAGTGCAGTTGGTAGTCCTATGTATTCTATGGTCTATACTAGACCAGACATTGCCCAAGCAGTGGGAGTCCTGAGTCGGTTTATGGCCAACCTTGGATGGGTACATTGGGATGTAGTTAAGTGAGTATTCAGATATTTGAGGGGTACATTAGATTACTCCATATGTTACCATGGTAACTCTTCTGGATCTCCGCATTCAATTTTTATTTGTGGGTTTGTGGATTCAGATTGGGTAGGTGTTATTGATAGCAGGAGATCCACCAGTGCTTATGTGTTCACTATGTTTGGTGGTGCTATTAGTTGGATGAGTAAGCGACAACCTGTGGTTGCTTTGTCCATTACAGAAGCTGAGTACATGGCTGCTACTCATGCTTTTAAGGAAGCCATTTGGATTAGGAGATTGTGTTCTGATGTTGGTGTTGATGCATAACATATTACTATTTGGTGTGACAGTTAGAGTGCCATTTGCCTTGCGAAGAATCCAACTTTTCATGCCAGAATGAAACACATTGATGTGTAGTTTCACTTTGTGAGAGATATGGTGGAAGATGGAAAGGTAAATTTGGAGAAGGTAGATACTATGAAGAATGTTGCAGATGCATTAACGAAACCAGTGGGCACTGAGAAGTTCAGATGGTGTTCGGAGTCTATGGGCCTTTTGGCCTATAGCGGTTAATTCCTGTTGCTTTTACAAGGTGTTTGACAAGTGGGAGAATGTTAGGAATAAGGTCTCTCAGCCTTGGATAATTCCTATTCTTATTATTTGTTTTGTAAAATGTATTTCTTGCAAATAATGTAATTAAGTGTGAGTGTACATGTCTAGTTGGCATGTTGATGTGTCACTCCACTTGATGTGTCAACATCTTGAATTGTGTGTAAGGAGATCATGGCTAAAATGGTTATGACAGATTCCTATGACACGTAAGAGCTATGTCTGGAAGATTCAATGATAGTTGAAGACATGTGGCAACTGATAAAATTGAGTACTGTACACTCTTCCCCAATCGTGGGGTTCAGGGCATCGCCCCTTAAAATTTTTTTGGGTTCCTATTTTCTTGGAGAATGGTAAAACCCTAATAAGACTATCTTTGGAAGTTGCCCTAAAAAAGGAAGCGCATGATATAAGCATTTTTTTAGGGTTGCGAAGATAGGATAAGTTAGTGTATTGTTGGAACGTTTTATGCTACCGCGATTTGTCTTCAAGAGTTGGAAAAATCTTCTGAAAGAACTTGCATTGCAAGTGTATTGTAAATTGTAATAGTTTTGATTAATACGCTATGCAAGTTTTGGAGTGCTGGGGTTTTTACCAAAAGGTTTCCCCAGGGTAAATCATTGTGTCATTTTCTATTTTCTGTATGCATGGTATATGGCTACAATATCATTGTTAAAGTAGTTAACGAATCTAAAATTGTAAGGATTTAAAAGAATTTGCACAATACTTTCCTTTAGAGATTAGTGTAGGAAGCTGTTTCTGCACCTAAGTTTCCTTACAATATGCTTCCTGACCTCCTCATGGATGTTCTTCAAATGTTTTGGAAAATTCTCAGCTTCAACACTACTTATTTCTCCTTTATCTTTCTTCCTCAACTCAGATGCATTTCTTGGACTACTTCCATATACAATCTGTGGATGATGTGATGAACTAAACTTCAAATCTGTCTTCAACTCTTCACTTTCTGCTAGTGTCATTCTATGTGCTACCTTATTTGGAAAACTAGCTCCTAAAATCAAGTCCATCTGATGACTGATCTTTCTTACTGGTGGTAATCCATCAAGCACATTATCAGATACAATATCCTGAAACTCATTCAATAAATCTGTAACCTCTACAAGTACATCCTCTACTTCCTCTTTACCAGCTTTTGGAATTAAAGAAAAACACACATGCTCATGCCTCATACCATCTAAGAATTTTCTTCCATCAACAAAAGTTATTCTTGCATTACCACATACCTTTTCTTCGGTCTCCTTCAATGGCTTTAGCTTATGTCACACTCCATCCTTTGTCAGGGAATAGGTATTTGCATGACCATCATGTACAATACATCTGACAAACTGCCATGACCTATCTAACAACATATGACATGCATCCATAGATATGATATCACATAGTACCTCATCATGGTACCCACCAATCTTGAACTTTACTAGGCACTGTTCACTGACCATGACCTTGTGGTCATCCTGCACCCAGGCAACCCAATATGGATGTGGATGTTTTTGTTTCTTGAGCTTCAACTTTGTCACCATCTCTTCTGACACCAAATTGTCAGTACTGCCACTATCAATAATCACATCACAACACTTACCCTCACACTTGCACCTATTGCGAAACATGCTCCTTTGTTCAGGTTCATTCTCACCACTAAGCAGGACTCTTCTATTAATCAACGTTTCTCCTCTTTCAACATCTTTAGAATTTGATGATCTGGCATCCTCATCTACATGTGCAACTCTGGCCTGGCCTTTGTTCCTCCTATCTATCCTTCCTTGGCGTTGAGGACATTCAAATGCCCTATGACCTTCTTCTCCACAATAAAAACATGTTCCATATATGGAAGCCTCCTCTTCTAGAACTTTGTCCTCTTCCTCGTCCTCTCTGATCTCTATTGTTCTTATCTTGGAAATGATTGGAATTGTTTCCTCTTTGATTTTGACTGCTGCCAGCCTCATCCTTCTTTTTTCGATCTTTATTTCGGCCTCCATATGACCGTCCACCAGATTGTCCACCGCGACCTCTTCCATTTTGTCTGCTCTAGAACTTCTTGTTCAACTTTTCCTCTACTTTTAGGGAAAATTGGTATGCCTCTTCAATACTATTTATTCAAACTAGATTCAGCTCCTCTTGAATGCTCGACCTCAACCCATTAAGGTAACAGGAAACTTTATCCTTATTAGGTTCTGCATGGCTTGTTCTGATGAGGATTTGATAGAACTCCTCTGTATACTCCTGAACAGATCATCCCACTTGCTTCAAACTTTGCATTTTCTTCAGTAGGTCAAGCTCATAATCAACAGGGATGAACTGTCACTTCAATTTATCCACCATCTGCTCCCATCTTGTGATTTTATCCTTTCCTCTTTGATTTCACTCTAATTGAATCTCTTGCCACCAGATCTTCGCATGACCTTTCAGTCTGGCCTTCGCAAACTTGACCCGATCAGGATCCTTGATATCTTCATACTCAAAATATTCTTCACATTCATTGATCCAGTCGATCAATTCCTCTGGGTTAAGATTTCTAGAAAATGTCAGAACCTCAATCTTAGGTCTCTTCCCAATCTTTGAGATGGCTCGGAAAAGTCTTTCTTCTTCTTGATTCAAAACTTTGACTTTTCCTTCCGGATCAAAATTTCCTTCTCCCTCAGCTTCATCTTTGCTTTGGTCTCTGACATTAAGATTCATTCCTCTGTGAATCTCCTCTTGCAATACTCGCACTTGTCTCTGTAGTTCCCTAACCTCAGGTGTTACAACACCAGCTCTTCCACTACGTTCCCTTTATGGAGGCATTTTCACGCTTCACATTGAAACCCTAACCATGGTCCTGGTGCAAACCGCCTCACAGTCGGTGATCTATTTACACAGAAACCCTAACCCACTATCCTGGTGCAAATTGCCTCACAATCGGTGATCTGTTTACACACTCAGAAACTCCTGCTCTGATACCACTTGATGAAGGGTGCTCCCCTTAATACCACAAACACATAAAAAAAATAGAGAAACAACAACAATATGCAAGAATAGAAAATGGGCTTCTTATTATCTCCACAAATGTGGAATTACAAACTTTTAGAATTACAATATGCAAAGCCACATGGGCATTCCCTTACAATATTCTGTAGGAAAAAGCCTCAACTTAATACCCAGATCTACTACCCAGAACTGCCCTAGACAACACTACGGGCCTTCTTTATATAGGCAATTTTCATCGCCTGAGAAGGTTCCAGAAATTTAGCCCTTAAGGCTGACTATACATAGAATTATTTTATTTTCACAATTTTTACAATAAGGGTCGGCTCAAAAGAAATAAAAAATTTGTTTTTAGGCAGCCCCACTTCCAGAGGCCATAAATTTTTAACCGTATCTCCATTTTTCTATTGTAACCACTTTTCAAAAATGCCACGATGAGATCTACCATACCTGACACGCGCTAGCGCCAATCAGTTGGGGTCAATCACGATCCGAAACCTCTAAGGCTTTCAAAATTGACCTGAAAGATTTTGTACACAAAAACCTCAATAACTTCACCAATACAGATGATGTGGCAATGAAACTCAACTAATAGGCTGAAATGACTAAGATGAACCTCCAACTGTGAAATCAGAACATTCCGAGATCATATGACCAACTTACTAAAAATAGTAAGTTTCCATAAATAGCAGCTCTGCACAAGATAGCCCTTATTGAAAACAAAACCAAAAATATTTTTGGGTGATGCAAGATTGCTCTTACACCTAGGATGCTCCTACATCAATCATCATCATCATCATCATCATCATCATCTTCTTCTTCTTCTTCCATCACATTATACTTTACGACCTTCCTCTTGGATCATGTCTAACAAAAAATGACCAACGTGGTTCATGTGGAACCTCTAAGTAAAATACTTGCTCACATTGTCTTGGAAGAACATAGGGCTTATCTCCAATTGGCTCAAATGACCTTGTATTAATCATTGTAAATCCATTATCATGTTGAATAATAGTTTTATCAGGATCATTTTGATTCAGTCATAGCTTGTACCATTTTACGACGAATAGAACTAATTTGAAGGAGTTAAAGTCACACTCAAGTATATCATCCAAGATTTCATAGTATTGATTTTGAGATTGTTGAAGATATATGTTGTATCTAGATGAAATATTAGTGACCTCAAAGACTGTAGTTATCCCAGAATCAAAAGTTTTCTTTGTGTCATCCAAATTTTTTATGCAAAATTTGTGGCCATGATAGTACATAGCTTTGTGGTGCTTGACCTACAATTTTTCAAGCGTGTGAAAATTATTTGCATTGGGAGTTGATATGAAACATATGAATCATGATCATTAATAAATTTTTACATACCTATCTACCTCTTAAACCATATGCTAGATCAATTACCATTGGTGTAACATTGGAATCTTCATTACGATGAGCTTCTCTAACTAATGAAGCAACACCTTCGCATGTTAATGAGCAACTATTTTGTTGACATCGTTCAATCCATACCGTCATCCAATCAAGATTATTTACAATATACAAATGTATTGCATCCCAGTCTCGACCAACTGTATAAAAAAATAGACCAATTACAAGTAACTTATATTGAATATTTATAAGAATTAATTAACTACAATAACATCTTATAATTACCTCTCACTTTTGTTAATCTACCTTTCCCCATCAAGTACTCCCCTTCAAAATTTTTAATAGTGTTGGGATCCCAAATATGATCTACATAGATCTTTGCTGCAAACTTAGGAAGATATTCACTAATGTACACCATGGTCTAGTATACCATATATCCCTTTACCATAGAATCCTCGAGATGTGCTCTCTTTCGAACCAAGCTCTTCAAAAATTTCAAGTGCCTCTCAAACATCCACATTGACCTAGTGTTCTTGTGCATTGAAAAAAGTTGAAGGTAGACACTTTTTCATTTCACACTTAAGATGAAAAATTTTTCTCTTCCAATATTTTATATCTTCTTTATTGATTTCTTTCGATGACAATCACCTCATGTATTTTCTAAGATCATATATAACTTGTTTGACACTGTTGTCGAAGTGGTGTGGGAGAGATAGAGGTAGAACGTGTTGAAAATTTGGATGAGTTGGTTACATAGATGTTGTCATTATGGAAACATATGATCTACATGAAGATCACACAGGTCAGAGAGCTAGTATGTCATAGCGTAATGCGAAATTGTCTAAGTATGAGACAGTGTGTTTTTACCTGTGAACTTGAAGACAATTTTGGTTTGCGATGTTGATTGGAGTAAGTTTAGTGCTTTTGCACTTGAACATAGATTCTATGGTGACTATTGAAGACTCACCTCAGAGCGCAAGTCAGTACGACATGTACAGAAGAAGTTATGACAATTTTTCTAAAGATAATGTTAAGCCGTCAGGACAAAATATGAAGACAGAATTGATAAAGAGTTAAGGGATTATTTTGTTTATCAAAATAATGACTTAAAAATATAAATGGACAAAATCCTAAATGTTAACCCTTGGGTAAAGATATTTTGTAATATGATAGCCGACTGAAAAGTTATTAGCCTTAATAAATTGTATAAATGTAATTGTAAATTGTAAGAAGAAAGAAGAAAAAATGACATGATGTGAGATATATGATGTATATGTAATAGTGATAGTGAAAGAGCAGCAAAGAGATATTGATGCAAGTAGTATAAGGTTATGTATCTTGACCTACTTTTGTAATCAGTGAATATTGTACATTACTTGTTTGGGTAGTGGGCTCATCTGGTAATCACATTTTGTATTGCCAACTCCTAACAGGGTTGAGGCTTCTAACAAGGCCTATAGTCCCTTAATTAGGACTGAGACACTATATGCATGTAATAGACTCCTAACAAGGTCAACATCCTTAACATGATACTTTTGATTAGTGGATCTTTGTGGGTACCATCCCGACTGGGGTTTTCCCTTGGCCAGGTTTTCCTCGAGAACAAATAATGTGTGATGAGTCTTTTAGTTTTATTGCTATGCATGTTGTTTAGCTTCTTATGTTATGCATGTGTTAAGATAATCTGTTATATCTATAATTGGGAAAAATCAAAAGTTTGTAAAATATTGATTCACCCCCCCTCTCAGTATTCCCTATTTCTAACAATTGGTATCAGTGCTTAGTTACTTGGAAAAGAATCATTTAAGGAAAGCCTAACAGCTTGAGTAAGATCTCTATGAATATGGATCAACTATAGAAGAATCTTGAAGAAGCTCTTGAGCAGATTGATATGCTTACTGATGAAAGAGACACTCTGAAAATAAAATATGATGATGCAAATAACCTCATTGAGAAACTAAAAAACAAGTTGGAAGATCTGAAATCTGAAAATGAATCTGAAGTTCATATTGAAGATTGTGATGACAACTTAGAAAAAGAAAATGAGATCCTTAAACATGAATTGAAGATAGAAAATCTGAAGCTAAGTCTGAAAGATGGAAGTGGCAAGAATGAAGAAAATTTGAAATTAGAGAATGAAAATCTTAAGACTAAAAATGAAGGATTAAAATCTAAACTTGGTAAAGTAACATATGAACTTGAGAAAGTCAATTTGTAGTATGCTGAACTTGAGAAATATAATGCAATACTAAAAGGAGAACCGACTCAATCTAAGCAGCAACTTGAAAGACTATATTCATCTAGTGAGAAGACTGATGAACAAATATCTTATCAAAAACCATTCTATGATAAGACTGGTCTTGGATTCAACACTTTTAAAGAAAATGAAGAAAGCAAAGAACCAAATCTGAATATATCTGAAAGTATAGATGAGAAAAAGTCTGATGAGATTAACAAATCTAAAGATACACCTAAGGAAGAAGAACCACCTAAGCAAGAGGAATCACCCAAAGGTATGCAAAGAGAATTCAAAGGTAGATGTTTTTCTTGTAATACTATTGGTCATATGAAGAGATATTGCATAGTTAAGAAATTCAAACCCCTTAATGGTTATTGTTATAATTGTCATGGTTTTGGACATAGAGCTATTGAATGCAGGAAACCTAAATTTATTGAGAATAATAATAGTAGTAGAATGTTTAGGAATACTAACAATGCAGATAAGAAACCTACTGAAGATATGAACAGAAGAAATGGAGTAGTATGTTATAGATGCAACAAGGTTGGACACATTTCTAGAAATTGCAGATCACAGATTAATCAACCTGGACCAAGATATGGAAACAATGGAATTGTTTGTCAGATATGCAACAAGATTGGACATACAATAAGGTTTTTCAGAATGAACAATAGAGTTTTTCACCGTAACCCTGACCCTAGAAATCATGCAAGAAGAAATGAAGATGCAAGTAACAGTTAGAAAGGGTGCTGTAGTAATTCAGATGAAGTGAAGTTTATCAAAAGCATAGATCAAGGAGACATATTCAACATTGAAGGTAATCAAGAAGGTGAAGTATTAAAATTTAAGAGTGAATCTTTACCTGATGCATCTCAAAGTACTTAATTTATGAAAATTGCAGTAGAATAGGAACTTAGATTAGTGTAGAAGTAGATATATGATGAATTGAGTCTTGCATAGTTAATGAAAGATATTATATGATGTTCTAATGCTATGGTTAAGAGAACAAAGAAAAATATTATGTTTTACGAGATTGCAAGAAGTTTTAAGTTTTGCAGGTTAACAAAATCAGCTTTTTGGAAAGAAGCGGAAAAAGAATTGAATGAGATGTCAGATCTAAGTGAGATTGAATTAATAAAAGGTCATGATCAGTATTATTTGATCATAAAAGTGAATTCAAGTGTTAAGGATATCAAAGAGCAGTGATTGGAAGCATTTTGCAAGGATTTGGTGAAGAATTTTGTGCTGAATCTATGCAAGCCCTAAATTGCAAAATCGAGGTATTTTACTTGGTAGATCTTTAAATCAGTTAAGGAATTAGAGGAAATCATGGATGTTTCTTTGATTCACAATGTTAGAGATAAAAATAGACCTAAGATGAAAAGGGAACCGGTAGAACCCTTGGAAGATGATCCTAGGTTAGCTTTATCATCCATACCAGCCATAGTTTTACATCTAGAGAATGTTAGAAGTTATCTTGGATGCAAACTAGAGACTATTAGTGATAGTGATTTCACCAAGGAATATCAGAAGATCTAGAATTGGGACATGTCATTGAGAGAAGGATTTGAACATTTGAAAGATAATGAGATCATTAAGTATGCATTACTGTATGAATTTGATAATGAAGAATGTACTAAGATAATCCTAAGTAGAATTCATAATGGGAAGTTTTGGTTAGAAGATAGAGTGATAGATATCACAGCTGATTTGATTCATGAAGTTACTGGACTATCTAAAACTGGAGCCATTCCTTTAAATGAGAAGAACATGAGGAAAATAGTCATAGACAACACAAATTCATCCTATAATGGTAGAGGAATTGTGATTAGTAAGATTCAACAAGATGATGTCAGATACTTATGCAAGATCCTAACCACTAAGTTTTGTGCAAACTCAAGAGAGGATGACATGGCAGCTGGAATGATACATGCAGCATCTTATCTGATGTGTGTTGATAAAGTACAAGTTGATATGTGTGAGATTTTGAGAATTCAACTATTTGAGAATTTGGAAAAGATTAAGAAGACTAAGTATACACAATTTAGATTCTCATCCTTAATCACTTATATGTTTTTTCATTTATTGAGAAGATTTCCTTACACCATTGGAAATGACTGGAATGATGGCCAAACTACAATGGAAAGGATTAACCAAATGTATAGGAGGCATGTTATTGATAAAGTGAATGAAAGTGCAGTGTTGGTAATTAAGACATTTCAGAATTTGGTGACAAGAAGATCAAGGATCCCAAAGTCTCTTGTGGAGAAGTATAAAAATGAGATATGTTTCATGGTTGATACTGACTTTACTTACATTGAAGCAGTAGAACCTAGAACATAGTTCATAGACCCTCTTGGCTATGAGATATCTGAGGTTGAGACATAAGAGTATGTGAGAAGGTTATTTAAGTGCAAGTTGGACACTCACTGTAACAGGTTTGGAACCTTTGAGGAGAACTTCAACTCCGTAAAGAACTTACTTGAAGAGAAGCAGTCAAAGAAAAGAGTTGAGAGTACTATCAAGAAAATTCTAAAAGATATAGGGATGACTGAGCATGAGTTCTTGGTAGCCAAGCAAACAACAACAACAATTAGAGATATTGGACAAAAAGAAGTTTTGTCTGTTCCACCTTTATCATCAATTGTAGTACAGCAAGAAGAAACACAAGTTAAGGTGAAAGTGGAAGAAATAGAGAAGGATCAGGAAGCAAGGATATCCACTAGATCCACCTCCTTCACACTTAGAAAAAGAGTAAAAGAGAGTGCTACTGGACTGAGTAAGAGGCAGAAGACATTGGTGCCACTAGTTCAAAGGAAAATTGCAGAAATCAAAGATGATGACACTTCTATAAAGAAGAAAACTTGGAAACCTAGAATTGAAAAGGTTAATGAGCAGATCATTCAAGATGGAGACTTTACAAAAATGAATAAGTATTATGATCTCTATGATTATGTAGAAAGATTAAATCTGGAAAATGCAGTGGTAAAACATATGATTCTATTTGATAAGAAGTTTGACACAATTCAGGGCAAGATACCTGATGACTTATACAATAAACTTGTAAATAGGAAGAAGAGAACATCATAAGAGGACATAGCTATTAGAGAAAATCTTGTAAGAAAGCTTTGTGTTGTAAAAGATGAAGTACACTTCAATCAGATTATGAAAGCTTTAAGCACCCATTTGAGAACCAAGAAGAGAACTATTCAGATTATGGGAGGCATATATGAAGAAGTTAATGCAAAAATAGAGCAAGAAATCATTAAGGTAATGTCAGAGAATGTTGGAGAATCATCAGTTGCAATAGAGTCTAAAGATCAAGTAGCAGAAAAACCAGAACAAGAGGACATTCCCTCTCCACCAGCCATAAACATTGAGGACGAAGTCATGAATGTAGAAGGAACTAAGATCACCTTGGATAGTGATGATAACTTATTCAAAAATCTTAAAAATATTGTTGACAATTCGGCTTTTGAAGAGAAAGAGACTACCAAAGGAGAAGAGAAAACAAAGACCACAATTGTAGAACCTAAAGTGACAGAAAAAAAAGTACTTGTTCCCACTCAAGAAGATATTAGTCTTACACCTAAAACTGGAAAGAAAACTCAAATTGGATCTATGATTGAGAATTTGGGAAAGGAAGTAGATGATGATGATCAGATGGAATTGATCACATCTTTGAACAAGATCATTGGAAAGAATAAGAAAGTAAAGAGTCTTGAAGGATGCTTGAAGGAGCTTACTGAGAAATTACAAGGCATTATTACTACATAGATTGCAAAAGATAACCCTCTGGAAAGAGAAAAGGTAGTAATGAACACTTTTGATAATGAGTTTACAAACTTATCTGATATAGCAAAAGTGAAAGCTCATGTAGCTTATGAGGCCAAAACACTCTTGAACATCAGTCAGAATATTAGGAATGATATCAATAAGCTTGATATCTGTATAAAAGACTTGAGGAAGAATTTAGAAAGAGGTAAATCCTTGTACATTCAGTGTATAAAATTAGAGACCTTGGTAGCAGAGGAAGATCAGAAGATGAAGTTGAAGGAAGCAGAAATTAAGAATGAAACAAACCTTCTTTCAAGCCCCAATGTGAAGGTATTTGATATTGAGCAGAAAATTCGTAAGATATATGATGAGATAAGAATTTTGCAAGATGACAAGGACAGGAAAATGAAGAGATTCACTCTTTTGAGAGATCACATTTCTATAAACTTGAGAACTATTGAAGGGCAATTGGAAGAATGTCTTTCAGCAAAGACATCTTTTCAAAAGTTTAGCTTTGAGAATCTCCAAGCATGTGAGATAGCATCTTATGGATTATGCACACTACTCAGTTTGGTAGATTCAATTAAGAAATCATAGGAGAAAGAGTTAGAGGCTATGAAGATCAATTTTGCAGATTGTGTTGCAAGCCTACCGGCTTTGCAATATTGAATTAAGGTATAACTTTTTGTGAACACAATTTTGTTACCCTCCTTACCTTTTTTTGTCATTGTTGTCAAAGGGGGAGAGATATATAGAAGAATATTGTTAAGGATACATTCTCTTAGGGGGAGTATAGTATATAGAAAGGATTAATAAAGTCATAAGGATAGTATATATATGTTTTGTATTATGGCCACAATTTTGAGATTTTGAAGTTGTAAGACTTAGCCAATTTTCTCATATGTTGCCACCAATGACAAAGAGGGAGATTGTTGGAAATTTGGCTGAGTTGGTTACATAGATGTTTTCATTATGTCAACATATGATCTACATGAAGATCACACAGGTTAGAGAGCTAGTATGTCAGAGTGCAATGTGAAATTGTCTAAGTATGAGACAGTGTGTTTTTACCAGTGAACCTGAAGATAGTTTTGGTTTGTGATGTTGATTGGAGTAAGTTCAGTGCTTGTGCACTTGAACATAGAATCTATGGTGACTATTGAAGACTCACCTCAGAGCGCAAGTCAGTACGACATGTAAAGAAGAAGTTATGACAATTTTTCTAAAGACAATGTTAAGCTGACAGAACAAAATATGAAGACAAAATTGATAAAGAGTTAAGGGATTATTTTGTTTATCAAAATAATGACTTAACAATATAAATGGATGACATCCTAGATGTTAACCCTTGGGTAAAGATATTTTGTAATATGATAGCCGATTGAAAATTTATTAGCCTTAATAACTTGTATAAATGTAATTGTAAATTGTAAGAAGAAAGAAGAAAAAATGATATGATGCGAGATATATGATGTATATGTAATAGCGATAGTGAAAGAGAAGCAAAGAGATATTGATGCAAGAAATATAAGGTTATGTACCGTGACCTACTTTTGTAATCAATGAATATTGTACATTACTTGTTTGGGCAGTGGGCTCATCTGGTAATCACGTTTTGTACTGCCAACTCCTAACAGGATTGAGGCATCTAACAAGGCCTATAGTCCCTTAAGTAGGACTTAGACACTATATGCATGTAATAGACTCCTAATAGGGTCAACATCCTTAACATGATACTTTTGATTAGTGGATCTTTGTGGGTTCCATCCCCACCGGGGTTTTCCCTTGGCCAGGGTTTCCTCGAGAACAAATAATGTGTTATGAGTCCTTTAGTTTTATTGCTATGCATGTTGTTTAGATTCTTATGTTATGCATGTGTTAAGATAATCTGTTATATCCATAATTGGGCAAAAGATTAAGTTTGTAGAATACTGATTCACCCCCCCTCTCAGTATTCCCTATTTCTAACAGAATGTACTGCAATAATTGTAAAATGATCTTTTTAATATTTTATAAAATAATACAATGAAAACTGCATGTAGTATAAAAATATATAGTGAATACAAAATAACATGAATTACCTTAATAAATGTATGCCAATCGTGTGTTTTCATCCCTGACCCAAATTCACTTTTCTTTGATATGAGATTGTTTATGTTCATAGAAAATCCTATGGGAAATCGTATTTTTTGTATGACTTCTTTTATAGCATTTCTCTAGTACTCCGATAATAACCAAGGGAACTTATATCAATCTGGTCTCCATTGTTATTTGATCGAATGACAGTTTTCATTGCATGGTTGGATTCTTCAATGTCACTACAAATTTTGACAATTTTGTCTTTGTCACGCCTTCCATCCAATATTTTGCAGGAGTTTCAAAAAACTTTAGTTAGTTTATTTGTTAAA